>OY856413.1:582857378-583422378 GCA_963693085.1 Alisma plantago-aquatica
GGAGAAAGGTGCTCAGCCTATCTAGTTATTTTTTCTTTGACTTTTTCTACTGCCCACATAATTTCTATTCTTTATTCATCATTCTTTCCATTCTTTATGTATATTGATTTGCTAACTTGTTCTCTTTTGTTTGGTTGTGCTTTGTGCATGTGACAAGCCATTCGAGGAAGACAAGATGGAAGGCCAAGATGCACAAACCCATCCATTTCCTCCACCGCCCTACCACTAAGGCTCTCCTAAGCCTTACACACCCCCACCACCTCCATCGCCACCACCTTACCACCATTTCACCTTCCAACCTCAATTCCCTCCTCCACCTTAATTCTAAAGGCCAATAACAACAATGCCACCACCACAACTATCACATGCTCCCCCTACTTCCTATGAGCAAATGGATTTGGTTTCAATCATGGGGTGTGACAAGGTTGTTGTGAAGCTTATCAAGGGAGGGAATAAATTTGACAAATATCTTAATGAAGACCCATTGCTAGAAAGTCCATGTTTGCAAGTGTCCCATATGATTGAGACCCCTCTCTTATATGCCTATGAAGACCCATTCCTCAAGAGAGAGCAAGACAATGGCATGAAATTCTTGAAGGTCATAAGGCTGATTAAGATCTATGATGATGATCCCCAAGGAGAGAAAATTGTTAAAAAACACTAGAGAAGCTCACATGACCCTTGGGAGGAAGATCAATCAAGGAAATCATTTGAGAGGATTTCCTATGATGGGGATGCAAACATTTTGTTTTTGGATAATGGTTGATGGTGAAAGAACAAAAATCCTAGCTGAAGGCATGAGACCTAGCGCTTGTGGGAGGCAACCCACCTAGGTTTGGGAATGTTTCACCCAAACTTCAATTTTTGATACTTTTGCTTTATTCTTACACTTTCCAAGAAAACACACACACACTAGAGTTTATGGTTTTGTTGTTTGTGAATCATTTTAGAATAGGTACAATGGAGGAGAGATGATGCACTGAAGAAACAACCAAGGAGAAGATCATAATTGAAGAGAAGATTACAAATCAATAGAAAAGCTATAGGAAGGAGATCAGCACGGCCGTGCCACACAAAACGGGTGTGGTGGACGCAATACAAAATAGTTGTGGTGGATCCCCTACTCACTGGACACCTTGATATCAATCCCCCTCTTGGCATTTGTCTACCACAACTCCATGCCTGGTACCCTATCATCCTAGACTTCTATTTCATGATGAGGACAACATGGTTTAAAAGTTTGGGGTGGTAGGGCGGTAAGCCCTTTCTCTACCCCACTTTTCTTTATGTTACTTGTTCTAAATTTTTTCTCATCAAAATAGTATAACCATATCTCATAATTGTGCATCCATGATTTGTGTGCTTTCTTTACATACATGCATATCATATAGGTCAATTTCATGCATTTTTTGGGTAATTTTTTTAAAAAGTGCTCTTTTTTCCATGCATTGCATATCATGTAGATTTTTGGTAATTTTTACATGTTTTAGTTGGAATTTGCTTTATTAATGTTTTTTGTTCAATAATTAGGGTTTAGATGTGATTGAAGGAAACTTGGCACCGTTTTGACCAATTTTGCCCAAATTTGAAATTTCTTGTCTAAAAAGTGTGTTTTGATCCAATCTCTATTATTTTGATTAAAAATGATGACTTTTGATAAATGCAAGTGAATGAACGTTGTTTTTTGCTATATGGTATCAATACTTGACTTTTTACATGTGCACCACCTCTCTAGTGTTTGTGAATGATTTGGTTGAATTGTGACTTAAGCAAGCTATGAGCATTTAGTGCTTATGAAATCACTTGATAGAATTATCAATTTTAGGTTGTTCATTCATGTGGTGTGAAATTGTTGGATGAAGTGTTGCATTAATTTTCATGCAGGAAACCTTATGTTGAGAATCACACCAATGACTCCTCTTTGACTCGACACTTCACTCACCATCTCCTTACCCCTTTGCCTCATTAAAAGATTCCAAAGTGCACATAACAGCTATGGCCACCTCCAAAAGTTTGGGGTGGCCACATTTCCATCTCCCCGCTTCACTCTATCCACCATATGCCCTATCTACACCAAGGGCAAAGAAAAAAACAAAAAAAAGAAAATAAAAGGATGATCATGTTTAATAGCATTAAAATAAAGTAAAGATGAATTCTTTTAAAACGACCGCCACCAAACCGACAGCCAAATCATTATTAATTATGCGGAATAACCATAAACAACGGATTAACAAAAATCACTAAAATTTTAAAACCATTTTGCAAAGAGATCCATTTATTGGAAAACTCTTAATGAAAAAAAAAACAAAACCTTATATACATCAGGGTTCACATTGTACATACACTATACCATCTCATCTTAAGGATAACATATAACAATTACTTTGTCTGAACATATACTAAAACAACATAAAACCTCGAGGCATACAAGACAAAATCTCAGATTGTTCATAAAACCATCACGTACTAAATCTGAGGACCTGAGAGTACAGAGACGACATATAGGACTTCTATCTGCAAGACACGAAAGACAGTACACTCAACCTGAGCTATAACTGCCATCTTTGTTGTTGATGCACTTCCTCTACAGAATGGTCTCTACCTCCTCGTGCACATCCACCTAAAAATTGTGGATCCCACGGGGTGAGACAATTGTCCTAGCGAGAGATATAACTCTTCGCTAATAATGTTATTATCACAATTAAGTAGTATAAAACTTAACAGAGGTTCTTTTATATCAAAAAACAAGGTTAATCACTATGGATAAGAATATTAGAACATTCTCATCTCTTAAAGCATTGTAATTGTTTATGATAGAGCAGTAAATCATCTATTCACCTTATAAGGGAAATGAAGAACATGTGTATCATTTACCCATCATATTATACCAACATCTCAAGCTTATCATGTGATAATATTATCATGGTATGATATCCATGAATCATTCTTATTTCTATCTGTTGGCCTCAGCCAATTTGCTAACAAGGTATTGGATTATACCAATCCTAAAATCACAGCTAGATATTGGATTGTACCAATCCTGAAATCGCATCTACGTATTGGATTGTACCAATCCTAAGATCATAGAGTTCAGCCAGGTATTGGATTATACCAATCTTAAGATCACATCCAGGTATTGGACTATGCCAATCCTGATGGAGTTCATCCATGTATTGGATTATACCAATCCTAAGATCATAAAGTTCAGCCAGGTATTGGATTACACCAATCCTGAGATCATAGAGTTCAGCCAGGTATTGGATTACACCAATCCTAAGATCATAGAGTTCAGTCGGGTATTAGATTACACCAATCCTGAGATCACAGCCAGGTATTGGACTATACCAATCCTAATAGAGTTCAGCCAGGTATTGGATTACACCAATCCTAAGATCATAGTGTTTAGCCAGGTATTGGATTACACCAATCCTGAGATCAGAGCCAGGTATTGGACTATGCCAATCCTGATAGAGTTCAACCAGGTATTAGATTATACCAATCTTGAGATCACAACCAGGTATTGGACTATGCCAATCCTGATAGAGTTCAGCCAGGTATTGGATTACACTAATCCTACGATCAAAGCCAGGTATTGGACTATACCAATCCTAATAGAGTTCATCCACATATTGGATTACACCAATCCTGAGATCATAGAGTTCAGCCAGGTATTGGATTACACCAATCCTGAGATCACAGCCAGGCATTGGACTATACCAATACTGATAGAGTTCATCCAGGTATTGGATTACACCAATCCTGAGATTAAAGCCAGGTATTGGACTATACCAATCCTGATAGAGTTCATCTAGGTATTGTATTACACCAATCCTGAGATCACAACCAGGTATTGGATTACACCAATCCTGAGATCACAGCCAGGTATTGGACTATACCAATCCTCATATTACAGCCATATTACTAAGGGTCCCATAGTAGTTGGGATACCTTTATGTTTCCCTTTCACATTCATTATGGGATATCAATCCCTTAAATTCATCAATGAATACCACGTCACCTTTACTAGTCATTATACCATGGGGCAAGCCATCATATCTATTCACATTCTTTATGTATTACAAGTATTCCTCTTATCTCATTTAAGCATATTCAAAACACTACAACCCTTATATGGCTATAAGCATAAAGCATGTATGACCAAGATTTAATTATTATTATAACCATTTATAATTATTATGATGTTACTGGGTTTCCATTTCCCCTAGTTTATTTTGCACATTACCATTTCTTACATGAGACTTTTATAAGAATCTTGTCACCTCTCACTAGGCAACAACTATTCACATGGCTCACCAGACCCATTAAACATCTTGTCACCTCTTACTAGGCAGCAACTATTCACATGGCTCACAAGGACATTAAACATCTAGTCACCTCTCACTAGGCAACAACTATTCACATGGCTAACAAGGCCATTAAACATCTTGTCACCTCTAACTAGGCAACAACTATTCACATGGCTAACAAGGCCATTAAACATCTTGTCACCTCTCACTAGGCAAAAACTATTCACATGGCTAACAAGGCCATTAAACATCTTGTCACCTCTCACTAGGCAACAACTATCTCTAGGTCATAAGACCTATATAATTGGTATTATATGAAACATCATAGCTCATGCTTGGCTATGTTCATTATCTCATGCTTACTATCATGGTTTCAATATGGTTAGGGTTTCCCTTTATTAACCAATTGTAGTTTCAAATCATATCATTACCCTTCATTAGGGTTAAGGTTTCCCTTATTAAGCCAACTAGGGTTTTCAAGTATATTCATCAAGAATCACAACCCTAATTTAGACTCCACACATATTAGGAGTAACAATGTATACTCATTACATGAGTACTAAACAAGTAGAAGTTTCTCTTTCATCCTCACTAGGATATTGATTATTTCATACTCCATTAGGTTGGCTCAATCCTTCTCTTAAGGTACATTGTCCCATATTTATCAAAATGCCTTAAACTCTTTATGTCTTAAAGTATCCTTTAGCATAACATACTACATGTATTACTCAATCAAGTGTATTGAATTGAGGTGCTTCCACCCTATCGGGAAAATAGGTGTGTGCTTGCTTCCATATTGGGTAAAGAGGTGTGTGTGTGCTCCACACCATATCGGGCGAAGAGGTGTGTGTGTGCTTTACACCATATCCAGAAAAGAGGTGTGTGTATGCTTCACACCATACCAGGAAAAGAGGTGTGTGTATGTTTCACACCATATCGAGCAAAGAGGTGTGGGTATGCTTCACAACATATCGGGCAAAGAGGTGTTTGTATGATTCACACCATATCGGGAAAAGAGGTGTGTGTATGCTTCCATATCGTGCATAAGGTTTATGCTCATCACGATATCATTCTAGAGGTGTATAACCATAACCATCTAGGGTTTCAACATCATATCAGGCAAGAGATGTGTATGTGATGGACATTATATTATGCCTAAGGGGTATTTTTGACCTCATATCATGCAAGAGGTGTATACTACATCACTGTATCATGAAGGAAGTATAAACTCATATCCATATCGTTTTAGTGGTGTAGCTGCATCACCATATCAGGTTAGAGGTTCTTGCTTATGTGCTTCAACCCGATATCACTTTATAAGGTGATACCATCATCTTGAAGCTCTAGACCTTCATTCTACTTGTTCTAGTTCATGGACAACAGTCCTAGGTTACTACTATATCTCATGGATTCATCAATTATGCTATAAAATTCTATTTGAAAGTAAATCATTTAACTAAGGCTAGATTGATGATAAATAATAACATAATTGAGCTCAAGTTATATAACCCACCTCAAGAGCAACTTCAAAGCTCCAAGCTCCAAAGCTTCACGTTCCCAAGGTTGAAGGTGGCCTTCTCAAAGGTCCAAGACTTGAGCTCCTCATCCCTATGCACGATACCTCACCACTTGTGGCTGATATCCCTCACTTATGGATGATATCCCTCACTTGGCAGATATCACTTTTCAATGGGTGATATCACTCTGCTATGGGTGATACCAAGGCTCTATGCACGATACTCCTTCACCCTTACATGATACCAAGACTCTATGCACGATATCTAAGAGAAAGGGGACTCAAATATGATTCAATCAGGGTGTCTCCTTCTTTATATATCCTCTAGATGATACTAGGAGGGAGTAGGAACACTCTAGAGTGGTAAATTGCATATCAACCCTACATTTTGGGTAAATTACAACTTGTACCAAAATTGGTACACAATGCACTAACATTATTCAAACAAGTTCAAACTTGGAATTTAGGCTTTCCACAAGCCAGCACCTTACATCATTCTCTATCTTATGATGATAAAACATAAGAGGTATGTTTAACATGTGACATATTGCAATATGACCCCTCATCTTGGGTAAATTGCATTTTGGTCCAAAACATGAGAACATTGCTCAAACATTATTCAAACATGACCAAATGTGAAACATAAGTTTGTTACCTAATAACAAAATATTTAGAGGATTATATCAAAGTTCTAATCAACTTATTTCGGTTAAACAAACAAGGTTAGCCCTAAACCCAGGTCAGGGATATTACAAGTTATAAACCCCTAACAAGGATTTCATCCCCAAAATCCCAGATGAAGAAAGGCAATTGTCATTCACATTATATCATCAAGTCTCCACATAACATCTTGATGTCCTGGAGATACCATAGAACTTTGAACAGCACAATGTTCTTTCACACAAGGTTATCATAAAATCTATCACACTCAACTATCCTTCCCGAACTAGAGTTACATTCTATCATTCATTTGAGACTACAAGTCTTATCATACTTCTATTGTACCAGTCTAATTTATTGGTTCAACACGAACTTACTTATGATTAGAATCAACCATCCCGTTAGCTATTTATTTTATTGTCATAAGGAGAGGTTATATATCAAAAAGTACTATCTCAAAGGTGACTCTAGATGTTATACTTATAAGCTACCTTAACATATCTAGATGGGGATATCCTAAGAAGTTATCTTAGCTTGATAAAACTTTCCCAAGATGATTCTACAAATGTTTCTTCAATTAATACATCCTTATCAATGTTATGTTTATGCAGAGCATAAACCCCTAACATATGATGTCAATATCATCCAACTAACCACAAAGTTGGCCTTTCTAGGTAACCAAGCATTAATCAACTTATTAGGATTCATGTCCTCACCATCTCATACCTTTAAAACTTCTTTGGTATTAGTTACATGTGTCAAAAACACATTACATACTTATCATTTCCATCCTCTGTAGTTATTTACCAAAGCAAAACATATTACTTATCACATATACTTGTCTTGGAACTAAAAATCCAGGACTAGTTGATACTTTCAAAGTATCCATCTAAAAGATTACTTCTAATCCATGCTCATCAAGTGTCATAAGACTTACTTGATTGTCATGCCCTTGAAAAGAAAGAACATAAGGAAACATAGTCCTTTTATCGTTCATCATCATCTAGGGTTGTTTATTAAAGAAAAGAGGTTATCACCTACTTTGATTATTACATGAACTTTCAATTGTTCATGTGTCATTCAATCTTCTATCCTCTTAGGTTCCTTGCCTTCAACATAGGAATTATAAGGATGATTACATGTCATCATACCTTAGCATTATCATCATCATGATTACTAGATCTGGGTATTCAAACCCTTAGTTCATTACTGAACATTGTCACCTTTTATCAGGTAATTGTTACCTCTAGGTCCTTAGACCAAGGTATATATTATACTAAACATCTTCTTTTGTTTATAAGTTGATATGTGATTAACTCAGATTCCTTCGTATATCAATTAGGATGTGGTAGAAATATTCGTGCCACATCTCCTACTTCATTATGCTCTTTAGATTGTCCCAAAATGACTACTTGATCATAGTAATTAGAAAGATAGCAATCTAAGAGTGTCATACTTACCTTTCCTTCAATAGATGATTACCTGGCCAGGGTATTCAAGAACTGAAATTAGGTAGTATGCAATTGTGTTATATTATGTTTCATCTCTTTAAATTTTAATACTTAGTATCTCAAATTTTCTCTGGGTGTTTCTTTTACATCTCTTCCCTTTCTACATGAAGATAGAAATTTTAAAACATATAAGAGAATATTGGACTGAATATAGGTTCTCATACTTCTTATCTCTTCCTCATGTCCTCATAGGACTAATTAAAGGAAGGTCAAAAATAACTACCTTCTTATGATTATCAGATAAAATCAAGAAAAGACATATGAGAATGAAAAACCTCTATCCGACTGTCACCCCTCACGACCATCTACCACTTCAGGTTGACTCAAACATAGAGTCAAGCTATTTCATGTTGTTGCTTTTGCCTTTTTACACTATTGGGTTGTAACTTTTGTAAGCCCTATTGAGTCTGTCTCGGTTGTTGGGTCATTTCCTCCCTTTTTTTTGAATAAAAGGGTTTAGTATGCTTAACATGTCCATATCTATAACATGTCTTGTCCTCATGCCATAGTCTTATCGGTCTTATTACTAATGTAGAAGCTAAATCATGAGTTCTTATAGGTGGAAAGTTAGGCCTTTAGACTTTACTTAGTGACTATTGCCCTAGTGTACTAGGCATTTATTGCACCGATGGTACTAAAAATGTTGTCTTTTTAGACAACTAGTCAAATGTCTCTAGAATTATAGAGACCTTTCCTTAATTCTCAACTTATTTCCCCTCCTTGAGCATTGCCATCACAGATGTACTATCTGTCTATACTTATGGCAGAGTCTATTTTCTTTCCATATGTTAATCCTTCTCACATTTTCTACTGTTCCAACATGACTATGTCATTCAAAAACCCTATCAGAATCCAAAGTTGTTGCATTGAGCGTTGGTAACCTAGGTTGTATTGCTAGTATCTAGTTTGCAATATTCATCACTGTTGTCCTAACTTGCCCAATAAGAGCATAAAAAGTAGGATTCTCTATCCTGATTGGGTCAAGATGGGAATTCCCAGGCACTCGTTCTTCTCTTTCCTGATCCCTTGCACCTTCTCCTGGTGTAACATCATTTCTCTTAGCAACATGTTCCTCATGTTCTCCAGTCATTTTTAAACTTCACCCTGTCTTCTGCTTAAGCAGAGGTCACTATAGGATATACTGGGGGACACTAGAACAGACTCAACACCTTAGTCCTATGTTCTGTAGACTCAACAAACCTTAAGTTGTGATACCAAAACTTGAAATGACCGCCACCAAACCGGCAACCAAATCATTACTAATTATGCGGAATAACCATAAACAATGGATTAACAAAAATCACTAAAATTTTAAAACCATTTTGCAAAGAGATCCATTTTTTGGAAAACTCTTAATGAAAAAAAACCAAAACTTTATATACATCAGGTTGCACATTGTACATACACTGTACCATCTCATCTCGAGGATAATATATAACAATTGCTTTGTCAGAACATATACTGAAGCAACATAAAACCTTGAGGCATACAAGCCAAAATCTCAGATTGTTCATAAAACCATCACGCACTAAATCTGAGGACCTGAGAGTACAAAGACGACATATAGGACTTCTATCTACAAGACACGATAGACAATACACTCAACCTGAGTTTTTATTGTCGTCCTTATTGTTTATGCACTTCCACAGTAGAATGGTCTCTACCTCCTCGTGCACGTCCACCTAAAAATTGTGGATCCCACGGGGTGAGACAATTGTCCCAGTGAGAGATATAACTCTCTGCCAACAAAGTTATTATCACAATTAAGTAGTATAAAACTAAGCAGATGTTCTTTTATATTAAAAAGCAAGGTTAATCACTATGGATAAGAAGATTAGAACATTCTCATCTCTTAAAGAATTGTAATTGTTTATGATAGAGCAGTAAATCATCTATTCACCTTATAAGGGATATGAAGAACATGTGTATCATTTACCCATCATATTATACCAACATCTCAAGCTTATCTTGTGATAATATTATCATGGTATGATATCCATGAATCATTCTTATTTCTATCTATTGGCCTCATCCAATTTTCTAACCAAGTATTGGATTATACCAATCCTGAAATCACAGCCAGGTATTGGATTGTACCAATCCGGAAATCATAGCCAGGTATTGGATTGTACCAATCCTGAGATCATAGAGTTCAAACAGGTATTGGATTATACCAATCCTGAGATCACAGCCAGGTATTGGACTATGCCAATCCTGATAGAGTTCATCCAGGTATTGGATTATACCAATCCTGAGACCATAGAGTTCATCCAGGTATTGGATTACACCAATCCTGAGATCATAGAGTTCATCCATGTATTGGATTACACAAATCCTGAGATCATAGAGTTCAGCAAGGTATTGGATTACACCAATCCTGAGATCATAGAGTTCAGCCAGGTATTGGATTACACCAATCTTGATATCACAGCTAGGTATTAGACTATATGAATCCTGATAGAGTTCAGCCAGGTATTGGATTACACCAATCCTAAGAGCATAGAGTTTAGCCAGGTATTGGATTACACCAATCCTGAGATCACAGCCAGGTATTGGACTATACCAATCCTGATAGAGTTTAGCCAGGTATTGGATTATACCAATCATTAGATCACATCCAGGTATTAGACTATGCCAATCCTGATAAAGTTCAGCCAGGTATTGGATTACACCAATCCTGAGATCACGGCAAGGTATTGGACTATATCAATCCTGATAGAGTTCAGCCAGGTATTAGATTACACCAATCCTGAGATCATAGAGTTCAAGCAGGTATTGGATTACACCAATCCTGAGATCACAACCAGGTATTGGACTATACCAATCTTGATAGAGTTCATCCAGGTATTGGATTACACCAATCCTGAGATCACAGTCACGTATTGGACTATAGCAATCCTGATAGAGTTCAACCAGGTATTGGATAATACCAATCATGAGATCAAAGAGTTCAGCCAGTTATTGGATTACACCAATCCTGAGATCACAGCCAGGTATTGGACTATACCAATCCTGAGATTACATCCATATTTCTAAAGATCCCAAAGTAGTTGGGATACCTTTGTGTTTCCTTTTCACATTCATTATGGGATATCAATCCCTTAAATTCATCAATGAATACCACATCACATTTACTAGGCATTATACCTTGGGGCAAGCCATCATATCTATTCACATTCTTTATGTAATACAAGTATTCCTCTTATCTCATTTAAGCATATTCAAAACACTACAAACCTTATTTGGCTATAAGCATAAAGCATGTATAACCAAGATTTCATTATTATTATAACCATTTATTATTATTATGATGTTTCTGGGTTTCCATTTCCCCTAGTTTATTTTGCACATTACCATTTCTTACATGAGACTTTTATAAGAATCTTGTCACCTCTCACTAGGCAACAACTATTCACATGGCTCACCATAACCATTAAACATCTTGTCACCTCTTACTAGGTAGCAACTATTCACATGGCTCACAATTCCATTAAACATCTTGTCACCTCTCACTAGGCAACAACTATTCACATGGCTAATAAGGCCATTAAACATCTTGTCACCTCTCACTAGAAAACAACCATTCACATGATTAACAAGGCCATTAAACATCTTGTCACATCTCACTAGGCAACAACTATTCACATGGCTAACAAGACCATTAAACATCTTGTCACCTCTCACTAGGAAACAACTATCTCTAGGTCCTAAGACCTAGATAATTGGTATTATATGAAACATCCTAGCGCATGCTTGGCTATGTTCATTATCTCATGCTTATTATCATGGTTTCAATATGGTTAGGGTTTCCCTTTATTAACCAATTATAGTTTCAAATCATATCATTACCCTTCATTAGGGTTCAGGTTTCCCTTATTAAGCCGACTAGGGTTTTCAAGTATATTCATCAAGAATCACAACCCTTATTTAGACTCCACACATATTAGGAGTATCAATGTATACTCATTACATGAGTACTAGACAAGTATAAGTTTCTCTTTCATCCTTACTAGGATATTGATTATTTCATACTCCATTAGGTTGGCTCAATCCTTCTCTCAAGGTACATTGGCCCATATTTATCAAAATGCCTTAAACCCTTTATGTCTTAAAGTATCCTATGACATAACATACTACATGTATTACTCAATCAAGTGTATTGAATTGAGGTGCTTCCACCCTATTGGGAAAATAGGTGTGTGCTTGCTTCCATATCGGGTAAAGAGGTGTGTGTGTGCTCCACACCATATCGGGCAAAGAGTTGTGTGTGTGCTCCACACCATATCGGGCAAAGAGGTGTGTGTATGCTTCACACCGTATCGGGCAAAGAGATGTGTGTATGCTTCACACCATATCGGGCAAAGAGGTGTGGGTATGCTTCGCACCATATCAGGCAAAGAGGTGTGTGTATGCTTCACACCATATCGGGCAAAGAGGTGTGTGTATGCTTCCATATCGTGCACGAGGTTTATGTTCATCACCATATCAGTCTAGAGGTGTATAACCATCACCATATAGGGTTTCAACATCATATCAGGCAAGAGATGTGTATGTGCTTGACATCATATTATGCCTTAGGGGTATTTTTGACCTCATTTCGTGCAAGAAGTATATACTACATCACCATATCTTGCAAGGAAGTATAAACTCATATCCATATTGTTTTAGTGGTGTAGGTGCATCACCATATCGGATTAGAGGTGCTTGCTTATGTGCTTGAACCCGATATCACTTTATAAGGGGATACCATTATCTTCAAGCTATAGACCTTCATTCTACTTGTTCTAGTTCATGACCAACAGTCCTAGGTTACTACTAGATCTCATGTATTCATCAATTATGCAAGAAAAACATATTTGAAAGTAAATCATTTAACTAAGGCAAGATTGATGATAAATAATAACATAATTGAGTTCAAGTTATATAACCCACCTCAAGAGCAACTTCAAAGCTCCAAGATCAAAAGTTTCATGTTCCCAAGGTTGAAGGTGAGCTTCTAAAATGTCCAATACTTGAGCTCCTCAACCCTATGCACGATACCTCACCACTTGTGGCCGATATCCCTCACTTATGGCCGATATCACTTTGCAATGGGTGATATCACTTTGCTATGGGTGATACCATGGCTCTATACACGATACTGCTTAACCCGTGCATGATAAAAAGACTCTATGCATGATATCTAAGAGAAAGGGGGTGATATATTTCGAAAATTTTCACTTATGGGTGAAAGGAAGGGTATAGATACTTCAGGTTCATGAAAAAGTGTGTATATGAGGTGTCATCCTGTTAAGCTACTAGGTGCCACGTGTCCATTCATGGTTGACACTTGTCCTTGCATGAAATCATATTCATCTTAACATTCAAAACACTTGAGTATAATCTAGAGATGATATTTTGGCCATTAGTTATCTTGTTTGATAATATATCTTATCTTTATCTTCATAAATTATGCAAATTGATACAACTTTTGCAAGGAGCATCTAACTCATCATGGATCACCTCCTTGAGGTTCTTATCTCGTCCTAGACAAGTACAAGAGTTCAAAAACCAATATGGGATCCCCTCTATGGCTCTTTGGATGATAGGCACTCCCATATGGACTCTACAACATGATACAAGCTCAAATTAGGGTTTCACATACAACACTTTCTTGGTCTTTTCATCACCAAGAGTATCATACTCAAATATGATTCAATCATGGTGTATCCTTCCTTAACTATCCTCTAGATGATACTAGAAGGGAGTAGGAACACTCTAGAGGTGGTAAATTGCATATCAACCCTACATTTTGGGTAAATCACAACTTGTACCAAAATTGGTACACAAGGCACTAACATTATTCAAAAAAGTTCAAACTTGGAATTTAGGCTTTCCACAAGCCACCACCTTGCATCATTTTATCTCTTATGATTCTAAAACAAATGAGATATGTTTAACATGCGACAAATTGAAATATGACCCCTCATCTTTGGTAAATTGCATTTTGGTCCAAAACATAAGAACATTGCTCAAACATTATTAAAACAGGACCAAATGTGAAGCATAAGTTTGTTACATGATAACAAAACACTTTAGGGAATTATATGAAAGGTGTAAGTAACTTATTTAGGTTAAACAAACAAGGTTATCCCTAAACCCAGGTTAGGGATATTACAGCTCTATGTAATAGCACTCCAAAATCTTTCCGCAATCCTTTCTTCCAATTTCATACCCAATGAGCTAGGAAACATCAAACCTAACTCATCTTTCCCTTTACACAGCCACGTGGGTCATTTTGTGTGATTTGAAACATAATATTGAAGGCATGAAGGTGAAACAAGACTCCTAGTCATCCTTGATTAAAACCACAATGAAATGGTGTACCCGGAACTACATGAAAGAAATATGGATAGCTTGTGTGTTTTATGCACTATATTTGAAGTTCAAATGCTTTGTGCTCTTTTCATGATTGGCTTGTGAAAGTAGGAGAGGAGAGAGGTGGAATGCATGTACTTAGTCATTTTTTATCCCATTCAGCACTAATCATCCTTTGCATTGCATTTTTCATTTCTTAATTGTGGGAATTTTGCAGAGAGATTCAGTTAGAGCATATTTGAGGACAAGTATGTTTCAAGTTTAGGGTGGTGATTTAGCCCTATTTTAGGGCTTCATCTTGTGTCATGTTGCTCTTCAATCACATTTTTACCTATTAGATTACCTATTATTTCTCCCAATATGCTTATTTGTGTAAAATGCACTTATGGACATTATTTGCATGTTTATAGGCATTTGGACCACACTTGATGGAAATGAGAGAGAAGGAGTGATCCTAGGATTTCTCTACCCTTGGAGAGGCCCAAAGTGAAGTCTGATGCTCCCTCAACCTACCCCTAGTGGCCAAAGATCCATTAAAGCAAAGATGACCAAGATAATCCAAAGAACAAAGTCAAAGTGCTGATCTAGGACCCAGCATGGCCGTGGTACCATAGAACGGTCATGCTAGGTCACTTGTTTATCAACAAAGTCACCCCCAAGTCAAGCTGAAAGCACCACGATCGTGCAGCAAAAAATGGTCGTGCGAGGGACATCCACCACGATTGTTCCACATAGTACAACCATGCTACATAACGGAAGAACGGGTGTGGCACATCACCACAGCCACCATCACCTAGCTCACCACGGTCATGCCACCCAGCACAGTCGTGCTACCCTCAACCCACCACGATCGTGGTGACCACCACAACCGTGCCAGTTTTAGTGCAAAAATGAACCCCAACCTGACATTTGACCATTTTAATCACACGATCGTTGTACCCCCACCATGACCGTGCTCACCCCAACCCACCACGGACGTGCTACTCACAAAACCTACCTAATTTTGCACTACTTTACCCATATTGCCCCTACTTAACCTAGTGCTTCCCCCCACACCTATATATACCTAGGTGGAAGCTCGGGCATGAGGTTAGATACCCTCAAGCCACCCCTAGCTCACTCCTACCACTCCATTTTTGCCCCTTAGCCATTCCACTCCATTTCCACCTCCATTACACTCCATTTCTCCATTTTCACACCCAAAACCCTCATTTCCAAGCCTTCCATCCACTTCCCCCCATCATTCCACACCATTCCATCCAAGAAGAAGGAGGAGGTCGACCTTGCAGTAGCTAGAGAGAATGTTCCACTCATCTACACTGAGCTCAATGGCTACTTCTTCCACTTTCTCCTTTCTTTTTGTATTTTCCATTTCCATGAGTAGCTAGGCCCCTTTTGGTGGGATGTTTGGGGGAAATTATGTTACTTTGATACCATGTTGGGGGGAAATGACATGTAAACTTTGTAATTCCATTTATTAATGATTATGTTCTATTTGCATCTCATTCTCCATGAATTTCTTGTTGGTTTGTGTGTGAAATCACTAGGAATTTAGGGAAATTGCTTATATATGTGAATTTTGGGATTTGCCCCTAGGTCCAATTCTTCGATCCCTAGGCTGCCTCCCAACTTCCTACATCCTAATAAATATCCCTAAGCCTAATAGAGAGATCTAAGTAGCTATTTTAGGTGATTCTAGTACAATTAGCATGGAGCCTTCTCAAGGCTAGAATGTGGGGGAATTGGGGTCCAAAGCCCTAATTTCACCTCCCCATTACTACCCTCTACCCCTAATTGCCCTTGGAGTGTCTAATCTAGAAACCTATAATTGATTAGACTCGAATTGAATTGAACCTAATCCCTAACCCAATTGATCCTCGCAAGGGTAGTAGGGAGTGTTAGGGACTAGTTCCCCTATACACAACCTAGCATATCCATGACCAGTTAGTAGCTTAGGATAATTCATTAGACTCTAACCTGTTGTTTGGTTTGGATAATCTAAATGGAATCTTAATGTTCATGTCACCCCCCAACTTAAGTGATAAGTGCATCCCCTAAACAGCCCACACCTTCATTAATTGTTTTAAAACCCTAATTTTCATCCTTCTTAGCTAGTGTTAGCTTAGTTAGCTCTTTTCCTGCTTAGTTAGCTTCTTGCCCTATTTTTACCTTGTTCTTGCTAGTTTATCTCTTTTCTCTCTCTTGTGCTTTTCTTTTGCCTACCTTAGTGTAAACTGTCTTTTCATACCTGGCTTAGTCTTTTCTTGCATACTTAGTCTTAATCTAGTCTAGGGTTAACTTAGATTTCATTCTCGCCTTTAAGTGTTTTCTTGTTCACCTAGGTTGACAATCAAATCACCTTTAAACCCTTAACCCTAGTCTCCGTAGTAGGAACCCAACCAAACTAACCTAGCTCTAGTACCCCATGTTCTCCCTGAGGATCGACCCCTACGCTTTCTCTTCACCTATGCTACAATAGTACCATGTGCGCTTGCGGGTGACCTATTTGGTATTGTGATCGACTGTGTTTGGGTTAATATAAATTTTGAAAGATCCAAATGTGTGTTCGAGTCCCGTGGAGTGCATCTAGACATCCCTTATTAGATAGCGTGTACGCCTTTGGTTCGATGCACCAAGCTTTTTGGCGCCGTTATCAGGAACAGAAAGTGCCTTAGCTACCTAGTAGTTGTGGTGTTTACTCTCCCCTTTGGCATTGTCTTTTTCCAGTTTGTTTTGTTGCATTTGAGAAACACACCAAGGTCCAACTTCTCATTCAATTTTGTGATGACTTTAGACTCTCGAACACTTTTAATGGTTGTTGGATGCTCTCTTTCTTCTCCCCATGACTAATACTTAGCCATATTCTTTAGAATCTCGTGACACCTGGATGGCTTGTTGTTGAGGTAGAATCTTGTTCCTCCATTGTCGAATGTGGTCCTCTCACCTTGATGCAGTTTGTAATAGAAGATCTTTTCTTGGCCATAAAGATTGATTTCATGATGAGGGGCCTTCCTTAGCATGTTTTAAAACCTCTCCCGTGCTTCAGAATACGACTCTTGTGCTTGCTTCTTGAAGTTGTAAATCTTCATGACCAACTCATTTGTGTTTAGTGGTGGGAAATAATGCTCAAAGAAAATGTCTATCATCCCCTCCCATGTTTCTAGTGACTCGGATGGGTGGTTAAGGAACTAAGACTTTGACACTTTCAGGTAGATGACAGTTCTTGGTACCCTATCGATCTTTACCATATCACAACTCCTGATGAAATTGTTGATGTGTGCCATTGGATCCTTTGTGTTGTGCCCATGGAACACTTGTGACTTAACCAGTGCCAACAAGCGAGGGTCTATCTTATAGCTACCCACATTGATAGCATGCCTTTATATCGAGCCCAATTGGTCTATTACAGATGACGCCTTGATCTTCTCCCAGATGGTTTGCTCTTCTTCTTCTGTGTCACCCATCTCTTTTGATTTGGGTTGTTCTACTAGAGACGGTGGAATTTTAGGTGGTGGAGTTTGAATCAACCTTGGTGTAGAGTTATTGTATTCATGTGCTCTACATAAGAAATCCTCCTGAAATGCACCTTGTGGAGTTGACCCTCTGTAATCGGTGCTTCTCGTGTGCACCATGTACTCAAACCTAAAAAATAATGAAATCTATGTGAGAACATGGTAGTAGCGATTGAATAAATATTTGAAATTTAGTTTAGAAATGGCAAAAAAAAATTATGGCCTAGAGTGGTCGGTCACAGCACTCGTAGTGTTGGATACATTGTCTTCCCCGACAACGGTGCCAAAAATTTGATTGGCATAAACTACATGTCAAAAATGCAAGTGCATGTAGAAATGTAATATAGGCCTAAAGAGGAACAAATATCGAACACAGGGAAAACATGTATCCAAAAGCTAATACTAACAATGACCTAATCAGCTAGGCCTGAGAAAAAGAGTGATTTGGTTGATTTAATGACTAAATTGTAGGAATTCAAACTAAGATTACTGGTTTTGATCACAAGTGGAATGAATTCCTTAGGATTGTGATTTCACCACGGTTCACATTGTAATTAACATAATTTCATTAATATTAATCTCTCCTACCCCTGGACAAAGAAACTTGTAGCAAGAATTACCCACTCTTACCTCATAATTCACTACCTACTCTAATACCAATCACACTCTCGTAGTAGTTGTGTTATTAGTTAGGTGCTTTACCAAAATCACTGGGATATTCTCTTCACATTCATAATCCATCTCTCGAGGTGTGATATAAAATGTTTAAATCTACGATTTTTCTAACCCTAAACCCCTCTCTCAAAGAAACTAACAGTACAAACAACTACCTATGATGATCAATCACAGATAATTCATGATGCTCTCATAGAAATATGTCCATAAATTAAGAGAAACATGTACACTAAATCATAATTGTCAATTACAATGCAAAATCGGGCTACTCTCAGGTCCTAAGGAGCAAGGGAATTAACACTGCATGATTTTAGTTGTTTTACACATGGAAGAAGAAGAAAGGAATGATGAAAACATCAAGAACAAGGAAAAACCCTTAGAGTAAGACAGTATGGTTGGTTCCTTATGATGAACACGGCGATTTGTCATCTTCCAACTACATATCCGGCCACTGGAAGTGCACAAACCACCCAGAATGTTTCTTTCTCCTCTCCTTTCTCTCTTCTCCTCTCTCCTCTATTGTATAACTAAATATGGTGTGATCATTAGGTCTATGCAAACTCCCCCTAAGTCTTAGAAGTGACTTAGGGTGTCATTAAGTCCCAATTGTCAGATTAATAATGATCTTTAATCTGGTCTGATCGCATCCTATCGGTACTACCGACTCGGTGCCAATAGTATCGACACACTTGATTATTTGTGATCCATTGGAGTTGTCAGTATTACGGAGTTTCCCATTAGTAGTACCAATATTTTCTTTGAATTAACTTGTTAGATTTTCAGCGTGAGTCGGTATCACCAAACTGACCATTAGTAGTATAGATTCTTCTCTAAAACACTCTCTGATCTATCAATAGTATTGATTCCTCTGTCTGTACTATCGAGATTCCTTGAGTCAGCCTGTTCCTTTTCTTCAGATTTTGGTACCACTGACAGTCAAGTCAGTAGTACCGAGCTTTTTCGTTTCTTGTAAAATCACTTGAAATATCAAAAAATGGACATAAGCTCCAAAATAATGACAGATCATTCCAAATAGTAAAAAATAAAAAATATATGATGCAATTAAGTGTCACAGGCTAATGATGATAAAGAATACACAAATGATATCAAAACAAACAATAAATGAACAAAAATCCATAATAAAAAGCATGTGAGAATGACAATTATTCAGTGCATCAAAAGAGGAATATTGACATGGATGGTAATGTACAAACATATAAAGGTTGATTGGTTGCAAAGTGTTTTACACAAGTTCAAGGTGTTGACTATGACAAAACCTTTTCTCCAATTTCCATGGTTCAGTCTGTCAGGATCATGCTTTCCGTTGTAGCTTATTATGACTATGAGATTTGGCATATGGATGTTAAACTACATTGCTTAATGGGAATTTGCTTGAGGATTGTACATGACCCAACCCAAGGGTTTTATGAATTCAAAAGAAACCAATCAAGTATGTAACATAAAAATGTCAATCTATGGATTTAAGAAAGCATCTCACAGATGGAATCTTTGATTTGATTAAATAGTCAAAGAGTTTGGCTTTTATCAAAATGAAGATGAATGATGTGTTTACAAGAAGGATAGTTGGAGAATAGTTGTATTCTTCATATTGTATGTAGATAACATATTATTGGTGGGGAATGAAATTCCTACTTACAAATGGTAAAAACCTAGTTAGGAAGTACATTCTCTATGAAGGACTTACGTGAAGAATCCAATATCTTAGGAATCAAGATCTGTAGAGATATATCTAGAAGGCTTCTTGGCCTAATATAGAACACATACATTAACAAAGTGTTGAGAAGATTCATCATGGAGAAC
The DNA here is from genome assembly GCA_963693085.1 of Alisma plantago-aquatica. NCBI lineage: Eukaryota > Viridiplantae > Streptophyta > Magnoliopsida > Alismatales > Alismataceae > Alisma > Alisma plantago-aquatica. Next base: position 582,877,738 of record OY856413.1, read on the forward strand.
TAGAAGAGAAGAAACTTACCCATGTCTCATTGTGTTAGTATCTCTACACCTCAATGTCATAGTTCTTGTGAAGAATGGGAACACATTATGATTTTGTATGCATCTGTAATTGGATCTATCATGTAAGGAATATTATGTACTCATCCTAATGTCATGTATGCCTTGATCATGACGAGTAGATCTTGATGAAGGCCACTAGGTTGCCTCAAAGAACATCCTTAAGTAATTGAGATTAACTAAGGATCAGTTTCTTGTCTACGATGGTGAGAAAGAGTTGGTGGTAAATGGTCACACCAATGCAAGCTTCTAAATTGATAAAGATAACTTTAGATTGCAATATGGATTTGTATTTTCTCTCAACAATGGAGTTATAAGCTACAAGAGTTCTAAGAAAGAAACAATTGCTAATTCTACAACATAGATTGAGTACATTGTTGCCTCCAGTGCAACAAAGGAAGCCATTTAGAACTCTTCCATCTTACATCAGTTGTACCAAGCATCATCAACCCAATAGAGTTGTATTGTGACAACAATGGACCTATTTCACAAGAAAAGGAACTTAGATCACATAAACATTCCAAGCACATACAATGGAAGTTCTATCTCAAATGAGAGATCGTATACCAAGCAGATGTGAAGATTTGCATAGTACAAACTAAAAGCAATGTTGCTGACCCCCTCACAAAAGCACTTTTGTAGAAAAATCATGAAGGTTATGTTAGATCACTTGTGATTAAATTCATAGGTGATTGGCTCTAAATGAAAGTGGGAGTCTATCGGTATGTATGTCCAAAGAGCCGGTCATAAATGTGGCATCATGTACTTGATTTGATATAATAAAGGAAAATTTTGTCTATATATTTTTCAAAATTATGAGATGATGGTATAACATACTATATGTGTAAAGATTGATATTACTCGATGACATATGTGTTGACCTAGAGGTTATACATTGTCCATATTTTGATAATGACTTAACCATTCCATTCATATGTATCTAATTTGTGTATTCAAGATTGATCTTAGGTTTAGGTACAGGAAAAGGACCAATTTATCCAAGCCCTAGCTTGTCAAAGTTCAAGTCAAATGCAATGCAAGTGTGCTAATAAGGAAATCACTTCAAACGACCTTAGAAGATTTTTGTAATCACTTGTATTGATGATATGACTTGTAACTAAGATGAGAAAAATATGTGGGACACTTAATACCAAGTTTTAATCACTTATTTGCCAAATTAAAAAATCAATCACAGGTTATTGATCGGTCGAGTTACAATCTCGACCGATCCCATGGATGGATTTTCTGAAAGTAGCAATCAGTTGAGTTGTGCATTCACAGAACTCAATCAAATAGCTTTCTGAGCAAATGTAGTTTTGGCTGATCGGTCGAGTTTCCAAAACAAACTTGACCGATAGTTTGAAAATTGGGTTTGTCTTTTAGTCAATCGGTCGATTTACCTTTATTGAAACTTGACCAAATGCACTATATGGAAAATGCAGAAAAAGTGATTATAATTGTTGGTGACTTGTTTAGACAAAAATATATATGTTTCCTTATGTAAAAATAGCTATATTTTGGCGCCCCTAAGTGTTCCCCAACTCAAGGGAGAATCCCAGCTATAAATAGGACCCCTTAGAGTTCATTCCAAGTTTTCTCATTCACTACATTTAAGGTCCTTACTATAGTTGAGTGTGCTACTACTCCTTGAGCCCCTTTCTCTCTCTAGTTTACACTTCATTTCATGATTTATGAGTGAGTTAGGCTTATTGTAAGAGATCTCCACCTTTATATGTAAAGCTCTCAAATCTTCCACTACTTCCCTATCCCCTTCTCTCATGAAGAAAAGTTGAAGCAAGCTCCAATGAGTGAAGAAGGAGTTGTAGCTAGTCCTCTTCAAGGTTGTTGAAGAGGTGGTGATCTTCTCCAAGTGAAGGAGAAGGCAAAGGTTGAAGATCCAAGAGGAGAAGCAAAGTCCTTCAAGGCGGAAGACTTGAGCTTGAGTGGGTAAGACCTAGGTGAAGGCTGAAGACTCAAGCTAAGTGGGTAAGTTCCTTGGTAAGGTGGATATCTCCTTATGATTGGATGGGTAAGTCCTTTGGTGGTCATTTGTTGTAAATCTCTATGGTGATATAATAGAGAAAAGCACTTGCAAAGTCTAAAAGGCTAACCTCTCTAGGTAGTGGACTGACTCACTTCTATTTTGAAGTGTGGAACCACTCTACATCCCTTTGTCAAGTGCTTGCTATCAATCTCTCTCATCCTTGCTATGCTTGTTTAGATAGGACTTCAAATTGCCATTTAGCTATTGCTCCAAATTGATATAATTTGAAGGTCTAATCTATTTTGTGAGAATTTGTGTATCTCTATTCACCACCCCGAGAGCCCTTAGATCCAACAAGTGGTATCAGAGCCAAGGATCTTCTCGAACAATCTCCCACAAGATGAGAAGATGGGCGACAACCTACTTAGTTCACTCAACCTAGAGGGAGGCTTCTCCATGTGTCCTCTAGTGTTTGACGACACGAACATCCTCTATTAGAAGAGACAAATGTAGTTCTACATTTAAGGGATGAACTTTCATATTTGGAAGGTGATGGTCACACCTTACAAGGAACGAACCAAAGTTGTTGTAACATGGAGTGAAGTTGCTCTCAAGGAGGCTCAACTCAATGCAAAGGTCATTAGCATCCTCTACACAGCCCTCACTCCCATGGAGTTCAATCAGATCTCATCATGGGACACCGCCTATGAGATTTGGGACAAGCTATGCATCACATATGAAGGCACAAAGCAAGTCAAGGAGGCAAAGATCTACATGTTGAACAGCCTCCTAGAGAACTCAAGATGGGAAAGAAAGAAGGCATTGCAGAGATGTATTTAAGGCTCAATGTCATCATCAACAGGCTGACTACATTGGGAAACACTTTGGATAGAGGCATCATCAACTCAAAGATCTTGAGAACTCTTCCAAAGAGATGGGAGTCAAAGGTCACCTCCATTGAATAAGTGAGGAGCCTTGGTAACAAGCCAACTAAAGAACTCATTGGCAATCTTCAAGCCCATGATCCTAGACTTGACAAGCAAGAAGAAGAAGCTAAGCAAGAAGAGAAGGAGGCCAAGAAGATCAAAGATAGTGCTTTCAAACCAGAAGTGGAGGTTGGCATCCTTCAAGAACAACTTGCTTTCCAGACTTCTCCCTCCTCCTCTAGTGAAGATGAAGGCCCTAGTGAGCGTGAAGCCAACTACATAAAGGGAAAGCACTTCAAGGGAAAACAAGCCTCCTCCTCCTCTACTCCGAGATGCTACAAGTGTGGTCAAAAGGGGTACTACAAGAGTGAATGCCCAAAGTCAAGATAGTCTCACCACAAGAGAAGCTCAAGGAAATAAGAGGATTATAAGAAGGAGAGAAAGCACAAGAGGAAGGACAAGAAGGAGAAGAGACACAAGAATGTAGCTCATGCATCTTGGGAAGCTTCATCTTCAAGCAGCTCTAGCTCTGAAAAAGATGGAGAGTGCCACCTTACTCTCATGGCCTCTACAAGTGAAGACATTGGTGAGGTAAGTTAGGTAAGTTTACATGAATTGCCTAAAGAAGCTATTATTGACATGCTTATTACTACCCGTTCTTCTTTTGCTAAATGTAAATCTAAGAGAAAATGGTTAGGAAAAATTATTGATGATCTTTATGCTAAACTTGAGATTTTAGAATTGAATGAGAAAACCAACCTTGAGAGTATTGACAATTTGCAAGGGCAATACCTTGATCTTGAACTCCACTACAAAGGGGTTGAAGTTGAGAATGGTATCTACCTTGAGAACATTGAGCATCATAAGGAAGAGAACCAAAATTGCCAAAAAGAACTTGAAATTCTAAAATCTAAAAATGCTAGGTTTCTTAGTCAAGTAAATGATATATATTCTAGACCCTTTTTTCCTAGTGTTAATGTTGCTTCTATCTCTCTAGAAAAGGATTCATATCTTACTAAAACTTTTTGTCTTGAGGTTGATCTTGTGCATGCTAGGGCTGACATATCTATTTTATCTTCTACTATTGTTTCTTTGAATGATAATAACCATAGATTGAATCTTCTACTATGTAGAAATTCCTAAAAGGAAAGAACTCCCTAAATGAAATCTTTGACCATTCTACTAAACAAAGTGTACTAATGGCTTGGGATTTGTAGGGGGAGACTCAAATGGCAAAAGTAAGGCCAAAGGTTAAAAAAAAGAGTAAGGAGATCTCTTTCTTTGTAGGAGAATCTTCAGGCACTAAGAATTCAATGGTTTGTTCTCATTGCAAATGTGATGATCATTATTCCACTTATTGTCCTTACAAGCCTAAGAGGACCAACCTAAAGATGAAATGGGTCCCCAAGCTAACTCTGGATCCCAAAGTTTGAGTTGGGAACTGACATTCTCCTTTCTTGTAGGGAAAAGATAGATGGATTGTTGATAGTGGTTGCACAAAGCACATGACTGGTGACATAAGCCATTTCAACAATTTTGCAAAGAAGAAAGGAGAATACATCACCTTTGGGGACAACAAGAAATATAAGTGATTCCTATCCTTAAAGAACTCAACATCACCCAAAAGGTAAAAGAGGTAGTTGATCAAGAAGAAGACAAAGATGATGAAAAGAAGGATCCAACTCCCTAATTTGCAAAGAATCATCCTAAGGAGATGATTTTAGGTGATCCATTTGAGAGAGTAAATATGTGGGCTGCATTCAACCCAGAACAAGCCAACAACATTTTCACCTCACAACTAGAGCCTAAAGATGTCAGGGAAGCTCTTGGGGTTGAAGAATGGATCCTAGCTATGCAAGAGGAGCTGGAACAATTCGAGAAGAACAAAGTTTGGACCCTTGTGCTAAGACCAAGTGATAAAAAGATTATTGACACCAAATGGGTCTACCACAACAATCTAGATGAAAGTGACAAAGTGGTAAGAAACAAAGCAAGGTTAGTGGCTCAAGGTAGCAATCAATAGGAAGGTATTGACTTTGATGAAACATATGCACCTATATCTAGACTTGAGTCCATTTGTATGTTGCTTGCTTTTTCTAGTCATAAAAACTTTCTTTTGTATCAAATGGATGTTAAAAGTGCATTTTTTAATGGTACAATTGAGGAGGAAGTGTATGTTGCACAACCTATGGGCTTTGAACATGATAGTCTACCTAACCATGTTTATTTGTTGCAAAAAGCTCTCTATGGACTCAAACAAGCACCAAGGGCTTGGTATGAGAAATTAAAGAATTTTTTGTTAGATCATGGTTATATCATGGGCAAAGTGGATTCTACATTGTTTCTAAAAGACACTTCTAGCAATTTTCTTATATTCAAATATATGTTGATGATATCATTTTTGGCAGAACTAACCTTGATCTTTGCAAAGAATTTAGTGATCTTTGCAAAGAATTTAGTGATCTTATGCAGAGTGAATTCGAGATGAGTATGATGGGTGAACTCACATTCTTCCTCGACTTTCAAATCAAGCAAACAAAGAATGGGAACTTCATCAACCAAGGCAAGTACACAAGTGAAATACTTAAGCATTTTGAGATGGAGTACACCAAGACGATGGACACACCCATGTTAAACACCGCAAAACTTGATAAAGATGAAGAAGGTGAGAAGGCAGATGAGAAGATCTATAGACGTATGATTGGAAGTTTACTTTACTTAACTGCCTCTAGACCTGACATAATGTTTAATGTTGGCTTGTGTGCTAGATTTCAATCAAATCCTAAGAAATCTCATCTTATAGCTATTAAGAGGATTCTAACGTACTTAGCCAAAACCCAGAATTTTAGACTATGGTATCCCAAGTCAAGGGACTTTACTCTTACTACCTATAGTGATGTCAATTATACAGGCTTCTTGATTGATATAAAGTGCATAAGTGGCACTTTTTTCCTCCTAGGACCATGCTTGGTGTCTTGGTTCTCCAAGAAATAGAGCATTGTTGCATTATCAACCACTGAGGCTGAGTACATTGCAGTCGGGATTTTTTGTGTCCAGGTCCTATGGATGAAGCAAATGCTTTAAGACTTTAACATCCATTTTGATGCTTCTCCTATCTATTGTGATAATGCTAGTGCAATTAACTTGTCTTACAATCCTATATTGCACAATAAATCTAAACATATAGAGGTTTTCCATCACTTTCTTCATGATCACATTGCCAAAAAGGATATTTATATCACGCATGTGGACACAGAATATCAGTTGGTGGACATTTTCACTAAACCTCTAGCTAGAGAGCAATTTAACTTTATTAGATAAAAATTGCTTATAACTACTTTGAATGAACCTGATATGCCTTCTAGCTAGTAGTCATCTATCATATATGTTTTACATCTATCTTGATCATCTTTTCTTGCTAATATGCTCAAAATTAATTTTTCATTTTCATTATGCCTTGTTTTTCTCTTATTTTTGGGTATTTTTTGCAAATGCATCTTTTATCACAAAACAATATCCAATGATGATTGATATGTTCCTAAGTATGTTCAGTATACATAATGGACTTGAAAATAAATTTAATTAGCATTCATATGGCTAGAAATTAAGTTTGATGGTTTTAAGTCAGGTTGACCATCAGTCGAGTTTTCCCAGGACAAACTCGACCGACCCGTGGCTGAGAGATTTTTTAAAAAGGGTAATCGGTCAAGTTTCCACTTCACAGAACTCAACTGATTGCCATGCTGAAGCTAACTTAAGTTTGGTTTGGCCGACTATTCTCCCTCTAACCTAGAGAAACACTGATCGATTCCACTCTCTCTATCCCTAAACTCTCCATCCTAGACCTTCCCTTCACTCGCCTAGCCCTAATCTGACCTAGGGAGACCTTCCCCCTAGCTTAACCTAGGTGTGTGAATGTTTTTGGTTGTGTGTTTGGTGTTGTTGATCACTTCTTCTCCATTTCACCTCCATGGCTTCAAATAGAAGAAAGAGAGTTACCCCTAGCAATGCACCATCCTTCTCCTCATCTTCCCTCTTGATTCATTTCGATGAGACCCTCTTTGTCTCAAATGAGGTTGTAAATCAGTATATAGATCTTATCCCATCGAGTCCTTTTCCTTTTAGATCCCTATTTGAGCCTAGCCCTAGGCGGCAAGCTATCATCGATCAAATGTCTAAGTTTCTTTCTATTCATCACCTATCTACCTTGGGTGTCGAGCATGAGTGTGTTATGACCGTATCTGAGCTTAATCAGTAAGTTAGGGTTTATGTGGATGATTACATGATTTACTAGATTGATAATTACTTAAACATGATTAATTATGATATCTCAATCATGATATGTTAAACATAATGAGAACCCCAAGTATGTTATCTCTTTGTATAATTAGGGTTTGAGAAAATATAAACCCTAGATGGCTGAAATTAGGGTTTTCACCAAATAGGCCCATGTTGGGGAGCAATGAGAGAGGTATGCAAAGGAGAATGAAAATGGTAGTTGAACACTAGGATATCACGGCTGTGGTGGGTAGCACGGCCGTGGTGAGTCAATGGTGGCACGGGCATTCTAGGACACACGGCTGTTTTGAAAGAATTGAACTTTTGACCAACTTTTATACTCAAATCTGATGAAACCAATGCACCACAGCCGTGGTAGGTAGCATGGCCATGTTGGGTCCATCTTGGCATGGCCGTGGCTACTAGCATGGCCGTTCTGGGGCATTTTCTCTTCAACCGGCTGTTCTGGAGATTTCTAGATAGTAGTGCACTGTTCTATTTTTATTTATTTAATGGTAGATCAGAATGATCTAAAATTTTAACAATAGCTTTATAACTATATTAAAAACAACATTCTAAATTTTAATAATTTTGGATAAGTTTTCACCTCTAAAATATACAAATTACAGTAACTTTTTTATGATAGAAAAATATGCTGAAATAAGAAAAAGTTTAGTGAGGGGTCAATGTGCAATTCACCTAAGGAGCTCAATTGATCTATATGGTCAACCTAACACACTAGTATCTCTCATAATTCATGATTCATTCTAGAGAAACAAAATCCTAGAGAGAGAGGGAGAGCTAGGGTTTGAGAGGAGAAAGTGGTGGAATTGCTGATCTAGGGTTTCTCTATCTGAGATATGATGAAATCAAGTAAGTTTAGCTTCTTTGCATAGACTTTCATGGTGAATATTCTATCACATATCAATATTCCATCCCTCCTCTGATTTGATCTGAAATGGTATCAAAACATCCCCTTTTCTCACTCTTTGTTCATAATACCTCATTTCTAGGGTTTCCGAATTGAATGGAAGAAGAATCGAGTGAATTGCTAGGGATTTGATATGAGATCGAGATTTTAAGGGATGAACTACATTTTTAAGGTGTTTTCACACCTTAGGGTGAGTGGGAACTTCTTTTAAATAGTATATTGCATGAAAATAGGTTAAATCGTCCATAATCTTTAATTGCTTAGTATGCGACTACAAACCTTGAATTGTCTTTTTGATCTAAGTTGTTGCAAAATGATATAAATGGAATCTTCCTCTATTTGGATGAATTTTAGATGATAAAATCATATTATAAATTTATACAATACATCCTAATGAGAATTCCCTAAGTATTCACAGAGGTTATAAGAGTAAACTGAAATATAGGGAATTTTTCTATGACTGAAATTGTTGTATCATTAAATAGAGAAATTTGTTTATCTAGATCCCCTTGGTTATGAATGATTGTTTATCTGAATTCATAGTACATATATGTTAGATACTATCTTGGATTTCATTTAAGGTGAATAGTGTTTGTTTGATATCTCAGTAAAGAGGGTGAAACCCTAGATGCGAGGAAAGTTGGATATTTGTGAATAGATATCGTGAAATCCATTTGAACAGATTTTCTTGACATGATAGACTTTATATATTCAATTTTATTATTGATGCATGTTATCTCAGTGAATGGCATGGAAACCCAAATTCAGCTCAGTTCCAAGGTCTCATACATATATTGATTTTATATGATTTATTGATAGTAGTCTTTATTCAGTGAATGTTTATGTTGCATGAAATCCTTATGAGAGCCATGTGATAAGTGAATGAGATAAATGAAACCCTAAGGATAAGGTGTTCAATGAATTCAGCATTTTGATTACCATGTTCTCAGTATGAGATGTGGGATGCTTAACAATTCAGTCGTGGTAAATGTTATCAGATGGTCTATGAAATGAATGGTTTATAGAGCTAAACTAAGATATGTAATGTGATGATTGAATTGTGAATGTAAAGAGTGAATTAGACATGTAGATGCCCTAAACAGTGTAGATTCCCTATGAGAGGTCTGTGTCGTAGGGATGAAATGACCTAACCCTGGCAGTGTCCAATATATGGGGGTCGAAACATACTAACAGGTGATACGGGAGATGAAGACCTAGTGAAAGTCTCCTTGAAAATATAGTATGTAGTGTCCAACATCAACCAGAAATCCTGGTGGCACTAGAGTACAGAAAAGCCAATAGGTGGCTTGACACACCACCTGTGTACCCAGGTTGAGAGGTGGAGTATGAGATATCAGACCTCTCCCATTAACCACCGAGAGGCAGACGTGTTGAGGCCCGCTATAGACAGGGTCTTACTTGAGAGATAGGCTTAGGAACATGGGCATGCTTCTAAGCCTTGTACAGTGAGATCATAGCTTGCTGTGATTATTTCACATATTGTGTGACACCTCATGTGGGTTCAGGGCATAATAAGATGAATGAGAGGTTAAACAAGTGTGTGCAGTTATTCAATTATTCTTTGTATGTTTCTGAATTATTAGTTCTCTTTGAAATTAATCAAGCATGCTCATATATTGATTTACTCGTATTGATATCTAGAGTATCCTGCCATATTTATGAATGTCAATGATCAGTCTCTTTAAATCTTACTGATGTTATAATTGATATCAGTTGCTCAAAAGTATATTTGTAATTATATCAGTGGTTTAGACTATTTCTTTGAAGTACTCATTCATTGAGCGAGTAGGCTCACCCCTCTACTCACAGTTTTTAGGGAAACTGTGTGGACTTGAAGAAGGCCAAAGCATCAGAGTAGATCTACCACATGAGTTAAGTATGAGATTAGTTAAGTTCAATCGGTCCCTGACACTCTAGGTCCTTGTATAGATGTGAGAGAGTTGTAAATGATGTTTGTATCTTTGTTTCCTTAATAAGAGAGAATGGATTTGATTATCATGTCGTATGTACATGGAAGTGTGAGAAACATAATGAATGTATAGATGTATATCATTAATGTTGATATCATATTAGAGTAATCAAGGTTTAATTCTCTTGTAAAGATTGTTTATGTGATTCAATGCGAGAAAACAAAGAGTTTGAAAAAAAAGAGAAAAAGTAGGGAGTGAACTTTGTATTAAGTATAATCCTCAATCCCATGCCCTAATCTCATGATTAGTGGTAATCGTGGGATGCGGGTGTGACACACTTTGGTATCAGAGCTTAGGTTGAGTCATCAGGGACCGTTATGATAGAAAGTCAGTGTTATAAGTGTGTCAAATAGGTGGTGATGTGTCTTTAGCTCTGGGAGATCTGAGTATTTAGATACCCTGGCCTGGTATCTGAATACTTAGATTGACTAGTATCAAGTTACTCTGTCTATTCTTCTATGGATGCCCTAGCCAGGTATGCAGAGGAAGGATGGGATAGAGAGAAACCCTAGAAATTTTAGGGTTAGGAGACCAAAAAGTAATGAAGGAGTAAGAGATTAAACATAGAATGTGATATAACTCTTGCTTTGTAGTGTTTGTTTGATTGGATATCAATAGAAATGCTCTTATATGTATGAATTCAGATTATCAGTTTGTAGAATGTATATGGTTCTTTATTATTGTTGTGTATCATGAAGTGATTCAGTTATTGTTTATATTCTTTGTATCAAGTAGACCAGAAGTTATGTTTGAATGAGTTTTCCCTAAGTGGATATTCTTTCCACATGTTTGAGATTAATAGGATTTAGTTAATCTTGAGTAGCTCTTGGCTTCAGGACTATAGGTTCGGCCTGGTCCGACTGGCAGGATGCGTTACTAGGATCTAATGGCTCCTATTAAAAATATAATAAGAGTCTATGGACAAATTAGACACACATCATAGTGAGAATGTACATATACTAAGATGTTGAAACAAATGGGAAAGATTAGAATAGCTAAGAATTAGTTGGAACTGATATCTGAAATCCAACTTTGGGGCCTCATATGAGAAACCCTTAATTGGGAATAAAGGAACACGACATAAGGTTTAGACGAAGTTTAATTATTAGTATTATATGAACTCTAAATATGAAATATGGAAAAGCTATGAGAAAAGTGTGTAAGGTCCAAGATAGTAAGAATCAATCATGAGGAATGGATTATATAACCGAGTACAGTGTTTTTATGTACTCCAAAGCAAAGGGAAAATAGAAGAAAAGAGTTAAGTATATGATAAGTACATAGAATTGAAGAGTCTTCAGAAGAGTTAAAGTGAAGAGAACTAGATGAGCATGTAAATCATAATACTAGGATAAGAAACTTAGTTGAAACAAAGAGAAATGTTGGAAATAATGAGCTTGATTAAGGAATGAGGGTTATGATATAATTGAGAGCATGGAATGTATACCTTTATTAATAAATTTAATACATTCATACTTACTGCCTTTGGATTCTAAGTCTCTATAGAACAACAAATTAGTTTCTAAAAGAAGAACAAAAGTGTATCTTAGCAAATGAATAAGCCATACAAAGGTAGACTATATTCAACAAGGAAAAACTTGATTGAAAGAGAAACTATGTTTCACCCATGCATGAGCCGTTTGATTTAAAATGAAGGATATGTAATGTATTAAACATGAGGTGAAACTGGTAGAGAGATTATTTATTTAGAATTTCAACTTCACATTAGTAGAAGGAAAAAAAGAAATATATGTAACATGGTATACATGATCATACACATAAAAGAAGAAACATGATCATAAGAGAAAACTAGAAGTTAAAGATGACATGTGGAATAGTAGTATATGGTAAGGGGATTATGGAAAGTAAGGAAGGGTTTGAAACATAATGGAGTAATATAGATTATAAAAGAATGAGGTTAGGAGATTAAATCAAGTGCTAATTAGTCAAGTATCCTTGTTGATAACTAATAAAACATACATATGACAAATGTATTAAGGGAATGTTTGAAGATAAGAATTCTAAGTCTCAGAATCATCTTCTCTTTCATATCTTCCTTAATAACAGCAATGTGGGAATGAAGTGATAAGAAAATGAATCATATATGATGCACAACCACCATGGTAGAGACATCTAATGAATGTAATAATGACACACAATATGATGAAGAAACCATAGCAGGATAATTGAGAATGTAATCTATCTGAATTGCCAAGTAAGAGAAAGGAAATTCAATTGATAAGATAAAGAAGACTTTAGTAAAACTTCTGAGATCTAAAGTTTGAATTTCAAATTAAGGGAGTAAAGTCACATCACAATAACGTCAAGATACTGATAAGGACCAAACCCTAGAATGTTTGGAGTTGTAGTAGTTCAAGGGATGTCACTAGTGATTTGGCCTTGAATACTAGCATCTCTATAAAATAAGATTATGAGATTTGAACTATGAGAAGTAAACTAGCACTGATAGTAATCTAGGATTTAAAGGTAGCTAATCTGAAAGGTAGATAAACAATATGGAAATGATTTGTAGCAAAGAGTAAGATATAAATTTGAAATGTAACAAGTGTATTTTGAACAAAAGGAGAAATATAATATGAGTGAAGTGCGATATGAGATAAATTCTTGTAGTGATAGCAAGAATGATGAATAATCTATTTGTACCTTGTATGGTTCAATTTTAGGAATGTTTAATCTACATGATTAAAATGAGAAGAATAAGTAGTAAAAAGTAAGTAGTAGTGAATGAGGAGAGAGATAAGAGAAAACAATGGCTTTTAGTAATATGTGAATTTGTTTTTAGAAGTATAATTTGTTGAAGGTATATTAAGGGATGTAAATTGGTTCTACGTATGATTTCAGTGTACATGTGCAAGCAATATGTTAAATTTAGGTGTATGATAGTTGTAGTCATTCATACCAGTAATCCATCTTAGTATTATATAATTGTGGTATGGTGATATGGGTCAAATGATGATAAAACAAATGGAGGGTACCCTAAATAAGGTAGTCTTACCTATTCACTCATATGAATAGAAGGGCTGATAACCATTTTGTATTGATATGTAACCCTAATGAGGTATAACTTGTTATACCTAGCTTTAATATAACTAAGTGATGGTAATTGGGTATGAATAGTTCTTGAATGACTAATACAATCATGGAGTACTTTGTTACTGTTGTTGAAACCCTAGTATGCTATAACCCGATGGTTACACCTTGAATTATGTGCGGGTTCATACTTGAGAATAATATGGAATGTGATGGTAACGCTTCACCTTATGCATCCATGATGCAATGGGGATGCCGTGAGTAGTATTGTACAATTTTTGTTGAATCTAGTCTTCCAACTCAAGGTTGTTTTGCTATTTGAGTAGCACAATAATAAAAACTCAAAACAACATGGTGAACTCTTTTTTGTGACTTAGAAGTAATACATAACAATAGTACATATTGAGTCGTATGAATATAGATAGTTGGATCGGATTATCAATGTTGAGGTAACACCTCAAGAGAATCAAAATATTGAAATGGTTGTTTCTCTCTCTATCCTATGATTGATTATGGAATAGAGAATTCATTGAATATCATTGGGAACTATTTCAGACATGTTGTGATTATAAAAGAAATAAAGGACTTATCGTTGAAAAGTGCATTCAAGTATGAAATAAAGAATATAATGACATGTAAGATTTCAAAAGCTTAAAATAAACCTTGAAAGTACTTTGCTTGCATATTCATGTTTCAAGGGTGAAACCTTTTTAAGGGGGGGAGAATTCTTATGATCGTATTTGAGCTTAATCAGCAAGTTAGGGTTTATGTAGATGATTACATGATTTACTATATTAATAATTACTTAAACATGATTAATGATGATATCTCAATCATGATATGTTAAACCTAATGAGAACCCCAAGTATGTTATCTCATTGTATAATTAGGGTTTGAGAAAATATAAACCCTAGTCGGCTGAAATCAGGGTTTTCACCAAATAGTCCCATGTTGGGGATTAATGAGATAGGTATGCAAAGGAGAATGAAAATGATAGTTGAAGGCTAGGATAGCACGACCGTGGTGGGTAGCACGGTCATGGTGGGTCGATGGTGGAACAGGCATTCTAGGCCACACGACCGTTTTGAAAGAATTGAATTATTGACCAACTTTTATACTCAAATCTGATGAAACCAATGAACCACGGCCATGGTAGGCAGCACGGACATGCTGGGTCCATCTTGGCATGGCCGTGGCAGCTAGCATGGCCATTCTGCGGCATTTTCTCTTCAATTGACTGTTCTACATATTTTTGGATAGCAGTGCACTGTTCTATTTTTATTTATTTAATGGTAGCTCTCAATGATCTAAAGTTTTAACTGAATCTTTATAACTCAAATACAAACAACGTGCTAAATTTTCATAATTTTTGGATAAGGTTTGATCTCTGAAATATACGAATTTCAGTAACTTTTTTATGACAGAAAAATCTACTGAAATAAGAAAAAGTTTAGTGAGGGGTCAATGTGTAATTCACCCAAGCATCTCAATTGCTCTATATGGTCAACCTAACACACTAGTAGCTCTCATAATTCGTGATTCATTCCAGAGAAATGAAATCCTAGAGAGAGAGGGAGAGTTAGGGTTTGAGAGGAGAAAGTGGTGCAATTGCTGATCTAGGGTTTCTCTATCCGAGATATGGTGAAATCAAGTAAGTTTAGCTTCTTTGCATAGCCTTTCATGGTGAATCTTCTCTCACATGTCAATATTCCGTCCCTCCTTTGATTTTATCTGAAATGGTATCAAAACTTTCCCTTTTCTCACTCTTTCTTCATAATCCCTCATTTCTATGGTTTCCGAGTTGAAAGGAAGAAGAATCGGGTGAATTGCTTGGGTTTTGATATGAGATCGAGATTTTCAGGGATGAACTACATTTTTAAGGTTTTTTCAGACCTTAGGATGAGTGGTAACTTCCTTTAAATAGTATATTTCACAAAAATTGGTTAAATCATCTGTAATCTTTAATTGCTTAGTATGCGACTAAAAACCCTGAATTGTCTGTTTGATCTAAGTTGTTGCAAAATGATATGAAATTGAATCTTCCTCTGTTTGGATGAATTTTAGATGATAAAATTATATTAGAAATGTATATAATACATCCTAATGAGAATTCCCTAAGTATTCACAGAGGTTATAAGAGTAAACTGAAATATAGGGAATTTGTACATGACTAAAATTGTTGTATAATTAAATAGAGAAATTTGATTATCTGGATCCCCTTGGTTATGAATGATTGTTTATCTAAATTCATAGTACATATATGTTAAATACTATATTGGATTTAATTTAAGGTAAATAGTGTTTGTTTGATATCTCAGTAAAGACGGTGAAATCCTAGATGTGAGGAAAGTTGGATATTTGTGAATAGATATCGTGAAATCCATTTGAACATATTTTCTTGACATGATAGACTTTGTTTATTCAATTTGATTATTGATGCATGTTATCTTAGTGAATGGCATGGAAACCCAAATTCCTCTCAATTCCAAGGTCTCGTACATATATTGATTTTATATGATTTGTTGATAGTAGTCTTTATCCAGTGAATGTTTATGTCGCATGAAATCCTTATGAGAGCCATGTGATAAGTGAATGAGGTAAATGAAACCATAAGGATAGGGTGTTCAATGAATTAAGCATTTTGATTACCATGTTCTCAGTATGAGATGTGTGATGCTTAACAATTCAGTTGTGGTAAATGTTATCAGATGGTCTATGAAACGAATGGTTTACAGAGCTAAACTAAGATATATAATGTGATGATTGAATTGTGAATGTAAAGAGTGAATTAGACATGTAGATGCCATGAACACTATAGATTCCCTATGAGAGGTCTACGTCGTAGGGATGAAATGACCTAACCTTGGCAGTGTCCAATATATGGGGGTTAGAACATACTAACAAGTGGTACGGGGGACGAAGCCCTAGTGGAGGTCTCCTTAAAAATATAGTATGTAGTGTCCAACATCAACCAAAGATCCCGGTCACACTAGAGTACAAAAAAGACAATAGGTGGATTGATACACCTCCTGTGTACCCAAGTTGAGAGGTGGAGTCCGAGATATCTAGCCGCTCCCATTAGCCATCGAGAGGCAGACGTGTTGAGGCCTGCTGCATATGGGGTCTTACTCGAGATACAGGCTTAGGAACTCGGGCATGCTTCTAAGCCTTATGCAGTGATATTGTAGCTTGCTACGATTATTTCACATGTTGTGGTACACCTCATGTGGATTCAGGGCATAATAAGATGAATGAGAGGTTAAACAAGTGTGTGCAGTTATTCAATTATTCTTTGTATGTTTCTGAATTATTAGTTATCTTTGAAATTAATCAAGCATTCTCATATATTGATTTACTTTTGTTGATATCTAGAGTATCCTGCCATATTTATGATTGTCAATGATCAGTCTTTTTAAAGCTTACTATTGTTATAATTGATATCAGTTGCTCAAAAGTATATCTATAATTATATCAGTGCTTTAGACTATTTCTTTGAAGTACTCATTCATTGAGCGAGTAGGCTCACCCCTCTACTCACAATTTTTAGGGAAACCACATGGACTTGAAGAAGGCCAAAGTATCAGAGTATGTCTACCACATGAGTTAAGTATGATATTAGTTAAGTTCAGTCAGTCCCTATCACTCTAGGTCCTTGTATAGATGTGAGAGAGTTGTAAATGATGGTTGTATCTTTTTTTTCCTTAATAAGAGAGAATGCATTTGATTATCATGTCATATGTATATGGAAGTGTGAGAAACATAATGAATTTATGGATGTGTATCATTAATGTTGAGATCATATTAGAGTAATCAAGGTTTAATTCTCTTATAAAGATTGTTTATGTGATTCAGTGTGAGAAAACAAAGAGTTTGAAAAAAAAAGTTGGGAGTGAACTTTGTATTAAGTATAATCCTCAATCTCATGCCCTAATATCATGATTAGTGGTAATCGTGGGATGTAGGTGTGAAAGAGTGATTTCACAATTCCATGTCTAGCACAAAATTCGTTCACAAATTATACACAAATTTGCATTGGAATTATGACACTCTTGTATCTCCTCCTAATACTCAAGTTATCCTTAGTTCTATGATAGGTGGGAAGAAATTTCAAATCTTGGAGGATATCTTGAATATCTTATTTTTAGTCAATTGCAACATCCACCCAAAGAAAAACCAAATGGATATTGCAGAGAACATTGCGGTGATAATGTACTGCATATTAGAGAATGTCAGAGTCAAGTGGTCTAGATACATCCTCCACAACATGACTTGCTTTGACTCTGGCAAAAACACCCGTGGCACCCATCCTCCATATCCTGCCCTGATATGTGGTCTTTTCCAGTTCACCACAGAGAAATCACTCTTCTCTGACTTCCACTACAGACCTGCCAGGAAGGGAGTGTGTATCAGTGAGACCACTATTCAAAAATCTATGCATATCCTTTCCTCCACCACACACGGTGCTTCACCCTCTGCCTCTGCCTCAGTTGCACCTGCCTCTACCTCAACTTGAGCTCCTCCACCTCCTCAGCCTACCTGACCTAGACGTGCCTCATTATGTGTGTCCAATGAAGCCCTCATGGGTTATATGATACACCAATAGGCATACAACCTCCAGGTCCAGGAGCATCTACTCCAGGATTTATGTTCAATCATGTCTAACATGAACTTATCTTGTGCACACACGTACTCCACCTACCGGCCATACCCCGATAGTGATTATGCATCATATGAATACAATCACTTCTCCCCTACCCCTCCACCTGCACCTGAGCTTTTCACTATTTCTACCACACCCTCTGCTACTTGTGGACCTACTCTAGTCATCTTTCCTCTACCTGCTAGCCCCTTGGCCACTCTGCTTGCCAATCTTGGTGATTCTGCTCCTTCCTTCCATCAGACCAATGAGCTTTATTATCTTGGTATGACTTGGGATGAGCAGAATGCTCGTTGGCCTGGTCGTCACTTCAGACCTTCTATGGATGAAGAGATGATGGACCAGGCTGATGATGAGACTACTGATGCTGATGAGGATGTTGGTGCTGCATCTGATGATGGTGATGGTTCTGGAGGTGACTCCGGTGATGAACGTGATGTTGTTTCACCTTTAGATGGAGATGATGATCCTGATGCTAAGGATGATGAAGTTGTCGATGATGTAGATATAGATGACCTAGATATCTAGATGTTATTAGGTTTTAGTCTAGTTTGTTGATCATATATATTTTTCTAGGCTATTTTGTATTAGAAACATTTGGGCACATGATCTGAGTTGTACTATTTTATCATTAGATTTCATCACTTTTAACTTATAGTTGTTTTTATGAGAACTTGCATTTCGGGTTGTAATCCATTTTCTGTGCGCTCTTACTCTTTGATTTGTTATATCTTGTGAGTTGGTGCCATATTTCACCATATTTTGATTATGCCTTAGCATGTTTGGTTCTCTTGTCTCTATTTGATGTATGTTTTTGAGAATGCATGTTTGGATATCTGCTTGGTTGTGTTTGGATAAGACCTTCTAATATGCTCTTCTAACCCCCTGATGCGATGATTTTGAGTCGCTTTTATAGACTGGTTTTGCATGTGTTTTATGTGTTGATTAGTCACTTTGGTGCTTAATATTGCATGATTCATTCACTTTAGTCTATAATTTCATTCTATATCAAATCTCACATATTGTATCTTTTCGATTATAAATGATCATATTGATGCATGCTAGCATGGCTGATTTGGCTTGGTCTTGCAATTTCAGGAAAAATGCATATATGCAGCTATCGATACCATCGACATCCGTCGATAGTATCGACACAGTCACAGGAAGACAGCCGCAAGGAGCCAAGCAGTGTCGATACCATCGACTAAGAAGTTGATGGTAGCGAGTTACCTTCAGGTTTCCAGTGACCAGCCGGTCGATACTATCGACACAAAGGTCGATACTATCGACCTTCTACAGCTTCAGTGTCGGAAAGGCGATAAACTTGACACCTAAGGGTGTCGATACCATCGACCCGTGTCAATGGTATCGAGACTGCATCAGGCGGGACGACAGAAAAGAAGGAAAGCTTGTCGATATCATGACTGGTCGATGGTATCGACGCCGTCAGATTAGTGTTTGTTTCAGATCGGCCCGAATCCAATGGTGATGATATTTCGGCGACCTAACCTGGTGTTTATACCTAATGACGACGGCCAGAAGTCAGCTATGATGTCATTAGCCACTGTACAAGTCCCGAGAAGGTGTGGAGAGAAGAACAGAGCCCAGAAGCATGCCCTGATCATTCCGAGAGTCGAAGAAGACATTTTCCACCATCGAAAGGCTGTAGAACGCACACTCTACGTCGAGGAATGCTTAGATCTTCTCTGTTCAGGGGTTTACATCACTTCATCCACATTTTCCACCATGTCTTGCTCTGAGATGAACATGCGGGGCTAATCCCCTTTGTCTTTAGGACCGGCAGTAACCCAGGGACTCATTGTATGACGTTTTTATCATAGTAATTCATAACTTGTCTCTTAAATCTACAGTATGATTTCGTTTTCTCCATTATATCATTATGATTGATCACCCTAATGATAATCTAATGCCTGTAATTGCTTTGAAAGAAGAATTAACAGTTGAAAAGAGACGAAATTCACATTAATTAATAAATCCCTTGAACAAGGTGATGTACGGTTAATGGTGGAAACCCAGAGGTTGATTCTAATGTACCTAGTTTAGGGTATATGTTACTACAACGGTGGAATCGACCTAGACTTAGGTAGTGAATTGTGTCACGACAGTGAACAATTCTGACTACAGGCCACTACCCAGAATAAGAGGCGAATTTGATTAACTATGTGGAAATCCATACAATGAAAACCCGCAGTGAAACTGCAATCCTAAATATTCCCACCTGAATTGATTAAACTATACACTTAATCGATTGCTCTATCTTATTTTATTTTCCTTTACTTTTCAACAACTCTCAAAACCTTTTAATCGGTCTAGCTGATTGCGAACAATTAATAGTAGTCTACTGATAGTTCAGTGTCCCTGAGTTTGACTCAGGCCTCACAAGGGCCTATATTACATTGACGCGTGTACTTGCGTTTTACGCACGGTAAAATCGTTTCAAGTTTTTGGAGCCTTTGTCGGGGATACGGCAATTGTCGGCACTACGAGTGCTGCAAGTGGCCACTCTAGGCCAAATTTTTATTTTATTATTATTATTGAAATTTATTGTTTATCTGTCATATTTAGCAATTGTCTAGCACTGGACTGAACCAAATTCATTACTTTGCAGGTACCAGTTCATGGTGAGGATGCGTAGTACAGACTACACACGGCCTTCACCAGAGGTTCTACTATTGGGACGAGACGACAAAGAGAACAATATTCACAATCAGCCTGAGGATATAGAGTCAGACTTGGAAGAAAAAACCATGGCTGAAGAACAGACAATATGGGAGAAGATAAAGGCTTCTTCCTCTTCTGCGTCAAAGGGACTGATAAAGAAGCAGGAAATCAACATTCCAACTTATAAGATTGATCCGGCACTAATAAATTTGGTCAAGTCTCAAGCATTTCACGGGCTGAAGAATGAAGACCCAGCTGCACACATCAGCACGTTCGTGGAGAATTGCGATATGATCAAGATTGATAGATTTCCACATGAGGCATTGTACCTAAAACTGATCCCCAGCTCTCTTGTAGGTAATGCATGTGAATGGTTGCATAACCTTTATGATGAGACAGTCGAGACTTGGGATCGAATGATGGTGGTCTTCTTCGAGAGATTCTTTCCACCGGAGAAAACCAATGACCTAGTACGGAAGATCCACAATTTCTGTCAAAGGGCTGGCGAGACATATTCAGAGATGTGGGAGTGGTTCCAAATAATGTTGCGGAAGTGCCCACATCACGGGCTGGACAAAGAAAAACAAGTGAAGATCTTCTACTTTTCCCTAAATGAGCATGATAGGAGCAATCTAGACTCAACAAGTTCTGGTTTCTTTCTGAACAACACCGGTGCTAGGTGTTGGGAAATCCTGAAAAACATGGCCAGGAAGCAATCATGGGGCGACAGAGACACAGTTGAGAAGGTTCGCGTCACAGGTGAGTCAAAGGCCATCAAGGAGTTAAATGAGAAGATGGTCCTTTTAGCAAAGAAACTGCTAGCAAAAGAAGATGTAGAATCTGATGATGAAGCACAGGTGAAATTTATGCACCAGCAACAGGGGTACAGAAACAATGATTACTCTTGGAGGAAAGATAAGACAATTTCATGGAAAGACTCAAATAATTTCCTACAGGACCCCGATGCAAAACCACAACCATCGACAGAGGACAAGAGCAACGAGTTGCTCAATCAAGTAATTAAGCAGAATCAAGAACTCATGACCACATTCGGCCAGCAGATTAAGAAACAAGGTTATTTTATGAATCAATTTGGGCAGACTTTACAAAGTCATGGGGCTCAGATGAGAACTATGGAGACTTCATTAGCACAACTAGCAGCTGAGATTGCAAATCTGAAAAAGCCAACACAACAGGGTTTTCCCGGAAATACAAATGTTTCGGGAGGAAATCAGCAGGCCAAGGCAATTCTGTTACAAAGTGGGAAGAAGATTTTAAACCGCAGGTCCGATGAACCGAGCACACCCATGCCAGAAACCACAGGTGAGGCCACAGAGAAGGTTCCAATTCCAATCATAAAGCCAGTGGAGGATGTGGTATAGGATGTCACACCAGAACCCATTGTTGAGGAGGATACGCAGAAGAGGACACCATATGTGCTGCCACATCAGAGGGCACAGACTGTCCCAATCCCATATCCAAATAGTTTGAAAGCAAAGAAAGTGGACGCTCAGTTTAAGAAATTCCTAGATAGCTTTAGGGAGCTTTCTGTCAACATTCCACTGTTAGAAGCAATAGAGCATATACCCTCTTACGGCAAGTTTCTGAAAGATATAATTATAAAGAAGAGGAAGATTCCTGATACTGAGGTCGTGGTTCTTAAGGAGCAGGTGAGCGCCTTCATTATGGGAACATTTCCACCTAAAAGATAGGATCCGGGCTACTTCAATATTTCATGTTACATTGGTAAACTGAAATTTGGCGAAGCATTGTGTGATTCCAGGGCAAGTATAAATTTGATGCCTCTCTCGATGTTCAAGAAGTTGGGACTGAAAGAATCAAGACATAGCAATATGATGATTCAATTGGCAGACAATTCTATGGTTAAGCCGTACGGTATTTGCGAGGATGTTTTGGTTAAATTTGACCGATTTGTATTTCCAACAGATTTTGTGGTAATGGAAATGCAAGATGAACAAGGAAATGGGCTACTCCTTGGAAGACCCTTCCAAGATACTACAGATATGATACTTGAAATGGGACGAGGCCGTCTGACGTTGGGAATCGCGGATGACCGATTTGAAATGGTTATGCCCCCAAGCACAACACAATCAAAAGCAAAGGAGTAGTGTCGCATGGTGAAACATTTCGATCAGAACATTTCTCTGTGTCTAAGGAAGCCATTTCTAGATATGGCTCATGTAATGACCAAGGAAGATAAGGGGACACTGGCTGTAGACATTATGGAACATACCAAAGTTGTTTCTCTTTATAGGGCTGTAGGTTTTCCAAATGATGAAGAGGAGGAAATTTCTCCTTCTATTGAAGATGATGCAATAGCAAGTTCTGTTTTTGATGCATACCCAGAACTGCCCCTTAAAGCCTGCCTTGTCAACATAATGCATGACTGGATGAGAAACAAGTCGTTACAAGAATGTGTCAAGATGCTTCAAGTGTTGTCGTGCTATTATGCTAAGTATTATGAAGATCTTGGGACACTCCCACCACCGCTTCAGTCATCTTTGATCAGTCCACCAGAGTTAGAATTGAAGCCACGCCGCCTCATTTGAAATATGCATTCTTAGCTGATGGTGATAAACTACCGGTGATTATCTCATCATATATGAGTGTCGATGAAGAGGATCAATTGATGATCGTGTTGAAGAACCACCGGGGTGCATTTGGGTGGTCAGTTGCAGATATCAAGGGGATTTCCCCTACACTGTGCCAGCACAAGATCCGGCTCGAGGAAGGAGCCAAACCTATAATCCAGCCACAGCGCAGACTCAATCCAAGCATGATGGAGGTAGTAAAAAAGGAGGTGATCAAGCTCCTTTCTGCAGGCATCATCTACGCTATCTCCGATTCGACGTGGGTAAGTCCCACACAGGTAGTCCCTAAAAAGGGGGGAATCACTGTCACTCAAAACTTGTTAAATGAGTCGGTCACAACCCGATTGGAAACCGGGTGGCGTGTGTGCATTGATTACCGTAGATTGAACTCTGCTACGTTAAAACATCATTTTCCTCTTCCGTTCATTCATCAGATTTTAGAGTGATTAGCAGGTCGATCTCATTTTTGTTTTTCTAGATGGTTACTCTGGCTATAATCAGATTTCCATTGATCCTAAGGACCAAGATAAGTCCACCTTCACTTGTCCTTATGGAACATTTGCATATCACTGTATGCCCTTTGGTTGATACAACACACCAGCAACCTTTCAGCGTTGCATGCGTTCCATTTTCTCTTATATGGTTGAGCGTTTTTTAGAGGTCTTCATGGATGATTTTTCCATCTATGGTGCATCTTTTGATGAATGTTTATATAATTTGGATAAAGTTTTACAACGATGTGAAGACACGCATTTAGTTCTCAACTGGGAAAAATGTCATATGATGGTTATTGAAGGGATTGTGCTTGGACATAAAGTGTCTAGCAAGGGGTTAGAGGTAGATCCGATTAAGATTGAGGTTATTTCCAAATTACCCCCACCAAATTCGGTTAAAGGGGTAAGAAGTTTTCTCAGTCATGCAGGATTTTATCGTCACTTTATCAAAGATTTCTCAAAAATCGCTAAACCATTATCTGAACTGCTTGAGAAAGATGCGGTGTTTGATTTTAATGAAAAGTATTTGCATGCTTTTAATGTGCTCAAAGAGAAGTTAATTTCTGCACCAGTTGTGCAAAAGCCGGATTGGACAAAGCCTTTTGAATTAATGTGTGATGCTTCAGATTTTGCAGTGGGGGTAGTTCTTGGGCAATGTGTTGAAAAAAAACTCGCTGTGATTTTCTATGCATCCAAAACTTTAAATGAATCACAACTTAATTACACTACAACTGAAAAGGAACTTCTCGCCATTGTTTTTGCATTTGAAAAATTTTGGCAATACCTTGTAGGCTTAAAAGTTGTGGTATGGACGGACCACGCCGCCATAAAATATTTGATGGAAAAGAAAGACACCAAACCTAGATTGATTAGGTGGATCTTATTGTTACAAGAATTTGACATTGAAATTAAAGATAAGGCGGGAATAGAGAATGTGGTTGTGGACCACTTGTCTAGGTTAGAACGGGTAGATGAGAAGGACATTAATATACCCATTACCGAGACATTCCCTGATGAGAAAATCTTTTCTGTAAAATCCAAGGATCCATGGTTTTCATATATTGTTAATTATCTTGCCTGTAAAATAATTCCAGATGATTGGACATATCAAGAAAAAGAAAATTTTCCATTCTTTGATGACCCCATTTTGTTGAAGCAATGTAGGGACAGCGTTTTGCGCAGGTGTGTACCGGAGATAGAATATGACAGTGTACTTCATCATTGTCATACTCTACCAACTGGTGGCCATCATGCAAGTTCTAGAACGGAAACCAAGGTGCTTGAGAGCGGCCTTTATTGGCCTACACTTTTTTGGGACGCATATGATTATGTGTGAAGATGTGATTCCTGTCAAAGGGCAGGTAATATTTCAAAGCGACAGGAGATGCCCCTCAACGTGTTTTAAGAAGTTGAGGTGTTTGATCTGTGGGGTATTGATTTTATGGGACCCTTTGTATCCTCGAACTCTAATTTGTACATTTTACTTACTGTTGATTATATATCGAAGTGGGTAGAGGCAATACCCACAAGGACTAATGATGTTGTTGTAGTTTGTAGGTTTGTCAAAGATTACATTTTCTATAGATTTGGTGTTCCAAGGATGATTATCAGCGATGGAGGTACCCATTTCAAAAATCAAAAGTTTGTTGCATTGTTGAGAAAGTACGGGGTAAAGAACAATATGGGTACCCCGTACCACCTGCAGACACAAGGGCAGGTCGAAGTGTCCAATAGAGAAATTAAGAAAATCTTGGAGCGCACAGTGGCGTCGACAAGAAAGAACTGGAGTACTTTGCTACTGGATGCTTTATGGGAGTATATGACGGAATTTAAGACACCTATAGGCACTACGCCTTTTAGGTTGGCTTATGGGCGGGCCTGTCATTTGCCGGTAGAGTTGGAGCACAAGGCGCACTGGGCGCTAAGGAAGTTGAACTTGACTTATGATGAGGCGGGGAAGAAATGAATGCTAGAGGTCAATGAGCTAGATGAGCTGAGGATGAACGCCTATGAAAGCTCGAGGATTTACAAGGAGAGAACAAAGCTTATTCACGATCGACACATTCAACTGTGTGTCTTCAAGAAGGGAGATCGTGTGTTGTTGTTCAACTCGAGGTTGAAGCTGCATCCTGGGAAATTGAAATCCTGGTGGAGTGGACCTTTCATTGTGGAGGAGGTACGACCACATGGTGCCATCATGGTGTGTGATGGAGAGTCGACATTTCTGGTCAATGGACAGAGGTTGAAGTTGTACTTTGGCGAGGACTACACGACGAAAGTGCATGAGGTCAAACTCATAGCACTTAAGGATGCATGATAAGCTTGATTTTATCTAGCCTAAGACGTTAAATAAGGGTGCTTGTTGGGAGGCAACCCAACCATTGGTAGTTTCGTCCATTTTCTTTCACATTTACAAGTTAGTTTGTTTTACTTTTGTTTTTAGTGTAAAAATGATACCTTGATCGTTTGTTCAGTGTGCAGGTCTGAGGCAGAGTCGATACCATCGACCATTGTGTCAATGGTAGCGACATGGGTACAGGTAAGCGACTGTAGAAAATTTTCTGATTCGATACCATCGACGGCCTCGTCGATGGTATCGACCTACCATCAGTAACGCTGAAGAAACAGCCAGATCGGGGTCGATAGTATTGACACTGATGTCGATACTAGCGAGATCCCTGAAGATTTACAGATGATTTTGTCTCAGTGAAGTCGATACCATCGACGGTCCTGTCGATGGTATCGACCTGGCTACAGTCAGAAAGCAGTACCCGGGCCTCACGAGGGTTATTGATCCTTGCAGAGTCGATACCATCGACGCGACACGTCACCGATCCACGAGAAGAAATCAACTCCGGCCGCTAAATCAAGGAATTTGATCTGTGGGATGGGTCGATACCATCGACGCGTCATCAATCTGGGCCCCCACATCAGGCTATCAACAGCCATCAATACTAGCGAAGACCCAGATTGTGCTACAGGTGTCGATACCATCGACACACTGTCGATGGTATCGACGGTGCAACAGCAGTGTCGGGTTCAGTTATAAAAGGGAGGGTTATTTCTCTGATCTCTTCACACCTTTGGAGTTTCTTCCTTCCTCTTGTACATTGATCGTTGTTGTGCGATCGGAGGACTGCTATGAGCATCCAAGGATTGCGATCTCTTCACCGAGTGCTGCATCGAGCGGAGATCATCTTCTCTAACTTCACCGAGCTCTCTCTTATTCCCTTTTTCTTTGCGACGATGGTGTGGATAGAAGGAGCATCTTCTTCAAGGGTGGTCCCGATGGAGATCCCGACCTTCATTCCTCCACCAACCGGATCGATTCCTCATCTGAGGATTGTTCATCATTCCGCAGACGTCCGGGAGGTATACGAGGAGTTGCTGAAAAGAAAAATTGAGCCAACCCACTACGTCGATCGGACCATGATCTGTGACCTTGGGTTCAATGCCAATCTCACCTATGTCTTGTAGGGGCAAGCAAGGCATACGGGCAGGAGGCTTGACGAGTTGGATTTCCACACTGATGGACAACCATTGTTCGGTGAATGGCCGACATACAAGGAGCTCGTGGCGAAGTTCATGGCGTCGCTGGACATATGCGTCGTGCCGAACGACCTCATTGCCACTGATTGAGAATGGATTAAGGGTCGCGTTTCTTTCCGGCTCTACCATAACAATTACACTCTCACCCTCCAGCAATTCAATTCCATTTACAAGTGGAATCATGGGAGAGACCAGTATCGGAGGTCGGACAACCAGACTGATTATGATGACATCTTCACCTAGTTGGTGACTGCGCCTCCAGGAAAGTCTGTCAGCTACCACAATGCTGTCGTCGCCGACTTCGAGCATCCTTTTGTATGGATTCTGCACCGCATGCTTTGCACGACGCTCTTTGCCCACGATGATCTTTCTCTTAGTAAATTTTAGGAGATCGGTTTGTTCTTTTTATATAAACTACTGAAGCGCGAGGAGTGCAACTGGGGTGTATTTTTCTTGACGCGCGTGTTGGCTGTGAAGAGGAGTATATGAAAATCTCCTATCCACTTTAGGGGGCTTATCACACCATTGGACATCTACCTTGGGTTGGACGTTTCCCAACTCACTCCGCTTTCCAACAGGAACAAGGTCAACCTGCATCATCTACACCGCTCCAACCTCCTTATGCTCCGTGATGGCTTGGCTTAGGCACATTGCCATGTCAATCACGAATATCAAGAATGTGCGCTTCCAGACCCCGTCTTCAAAATCAAGGGAGCTCAGAACTTCAGGTGGCCCATCATCACCATCGACAACTCTCATGAAGACGGAGGTAATGATGACAACAATAATGACGACGACGAGCATGAAGAGGAGAAGGAGGCTTTCACTCCTCTTCGGGAATGAGTGGCACAGCGAAAGCATCCCCGCTTCCACCAAGGTGAATCATCCTCTTCACAGCCTCCGCCACCTCAGCCCTCTCAATAAGGAGAGGATGCATATTCGATGCAGGGGATGTACTCAATGCTACAGGAGATTCAGCAGACCCAGCAGCAGCATACTGCTTCTTTCACCGGTATTCAGGATACCACGAACCGGCTTTTCGTGAACCAGTAGGCCATCTACGAGAATGAGTGCCTCCTCCTCGCCAACCTACAGAATATCCATGACAGGTTGCATAGGATGGAGATGCAACAACAACCCTTCTATGACAACTACTGGAGCGAGAACTATTTCGGGGGGTATCCTCAACCTTCGCCGATGCCCCAGTATGATCCGAGTTTCCAGGGGCAGTATCCATCATGGGACCCCACAGCCCCGCAGTCTCCGCCACCACCTGACCAATGATCGGTATCACTGTTCCACCATTTACGGTTGTTTTTTACTATGAGGACATAGTCGAATTCAAGCTTAGGGGGGAGTTGGAACAACTTCTATCCTTTATTTTTCTTAGTTTTTATCATTTATTGCTTTGTCTTTTATGATTTATTTTTCTTAGTTCTTAGTTTTTTTTTAGGATCCACACTCTATCTAGTGTAATTGTGGATGTCTAATGTCATGTGTCATATCTGTGTTTATACAAGGGAATCCGGGGTCAATTTGAAAAAAAATTAGTGATTTTGCAAGCTTGTGTTGTTCAACCTTGAGCACATGACTTAAGAAAATAATTGGGTTTGTCAACTTTAAAACAGGAAACCACAACTGTACATTCCTATGATTCATTAAGAGTGGACGAAATTGGTTGTTTGAGCCTAAACTGACCAAATGATAATGAGACATTAATTTTAAATAAGAGAGAGAAACCTCTTAATTATTACACAGGTCAGTAAGGAGGGATATATAAAATTTTCTAATGGTTCAGTCAATTAATCTTGTGATCTATCCACCCTATTGTTTTCATACTCCACGATAAGAACTGGAAGCACATTACGGTTTTCATCTTTTGATTGCATAGCATTTAGGTAGGATTGCATTTTAGTAGATTGTGCATAAAAAATGGAAAATGAAAAAATTTGTAGATGAATCATGCATGCACACATTCTTGAGTGCATGTCATCATAGTTGCATAATTGATCTCATGTAGTTGCATTTTAACATATCTTTGAGCATATAAGACAGTATGTGCCTTATTTCTTCTAAAAAATAAGAGAAGCGGGTGATTCGTTCTATACTCTCTAAAATACAGTTGTATTGCCTTAAGGATAACATTTATGTAAAAGTAAATCCGAAAGAAAAAAAAGGAAAAAAAAATCTGAAAAAAAAAATATTGTACATTTTGCAATTTGAGAGAAAAAGGGCTTGGAAAAAAAGGGAAAAAAAGCTGATTTTAGAGGGAGAAAAGAGCTTGTTTCACCTGTGTAATAGGAAGAATAAGCACATAATGTAGTTTTTAGACATTCTATCTTGCATAAGACGGAATTGTAGGAACATGCATCATTTCACCCAAAATGTAGGCATTAGGGAATTTTCGTTTGCATTTGCATCATTTAGGTCATTTCGAATATTTTTGCATGTTAAAACTGTATTGTTCTTCCATTTCTTCCACAACCACTTATTCCATCCACCCGTTGCTCGAATTGGTAGGCCACCGTGATCATCTCCTCACTCATTAATACCAGGAGAGCTGCTTCCATTTAGATGGTAGTTAGGACGAGTAACGTAGATAGTAGATTACAAGATGCACCGAGTCTGGACTGGAGGATTTTATTATGTTAACTACCGTATGTGATAATGTTCATCAATTGTGAGGTAGATATCTTTTATGGATGATCATTATCGCCTTGAGGGTAATTATCATTCTATGGTTAGTAAGGTACGGAATGTGATTGTCTGGCAGAGATCAAATGGCAAAGTCTATTGTGATAATCTATTCTTTAGTTGACCCTCGCAATTCTATTCTAAAAGTTGTGTTGCTCGAGGACGAGCAATGTTCAAGCTTAGGGGAGTTTGATGCGATGATTTTGAGCCACTTTTATAGACTTGTTTTGCATGTGTTTTATGTGTTGATTAGTCACTTTGGTGGTTAATATTGCATGATTCATTCACTTTAGTCTATAATTTCATTCTATATCAAATCTCGCATATTGTATCTTTTCGATTATAAATGATCATATTGATGCATGTTAGCATGGCTGATTTGGCTTGGTCTTGCAATTTCAGGAAAAATGCATATATACAGCTGTCGATACCATCGAAATCCGTCGATAGTATCGACACAGTCACAGGCAGACAACCGCAAGGATCCAAGAAGTGTCGATACCATCGACTAGGAAGTCGATGGTAGCGAGTTACCTTCAGGTTGCCAGCGACCATCCGGTTGATACTATCGACACAAAGGTTGATACTATCGATGTTCTACAACTTCAGTGTCGGAAAGGCGATAAAACCGACGCCTAAGGGTGTCAATACCATCGACCTGCATCGATGGTATTGAGTCTGCATCAGGCGGGATGACAGAAAAGAAGGAAATATTGTCGATATCATGACGGGTCAATACCATCGACCCGCATCGATGGTATCGATGCCGTCAGATTAGTGTTTATTTCAGATCGGCCTGAATCCAACGGTGATGATATTTCGGCGACCTAACTTGGTTTTTATACCTAATATCGGCGGACAGGAGTCAACTATGACGTCATTAGTCACTGCACAAGTCTCGAGAAGGTGTAGAGTGAAGAACTGAGCCCAGAAGCACGCCCTGATCATTCCGAGAGCCGAAGAAAACATTTTCCACCGCCGAAAGGCTGTAGAATGTGCACTCTACGTCGAGGAATGCTTGGATCTTCTCTGTTCAGGGGTTTACATCACTTCATCCACGTTTTTCACATGTATACCTTTCTTCCACCATGTCTTGCTCTGAGATGAACATGCGGGGATAATCCCCTTTGTCTTTAGGATCGGGAGTAGCCCGGGGACTCATTGTATGACGTTTTTATCATATTAATTCATAACTTGTTTCTTAAATCCGTGGTATGATTTCGTTTTCTCCATTATATCATTATGATTGATCACCCTAATGATAATCTAATGCCTGTAATTTCTTTGAAAGAAGAATTAATGGTTGAAAAGAGACGAAATTCACATTAATTAATAAATACCTTGAACAAGGTGATGTACGGTTAATGGTGGAAACCTAGAGGTGGATTCTAATGCACCTAGTTTAGGGTATAGGTTACTACGATGGTGGAACCGACCTAGACTTAGGTAGTGAATTTTGTCATGACAGTGAACAATTCTGACTACAGGACACTACCCAGAATAAGAGGTGAATTTGATTAACTATGTGGAAATTCATACAATTAAAACCCACGGTGAAACCGCAATCCTAAAGATTCCCACCTGAATTGACTAAACTAAACACTTAATCAATTGCTCTATCTTATTTTATTTTCTTGTACTTTTCAAAAACTCTCAAAATCTTTTAATCGGTCTAGATGATTGCGAACAGTTAGTAGTAGTCTACCGATAGTTCAGTGTCCCTGAGTTCGACTCGGGCCTCACAAGGGCCTATATTACATTGACGCGTGCACTTGCGTTTTACGCACGGTAAAATCATGTCACCCCCCCATTCCTTTTTGATAATGTCAAAAGGGGGAGAGAAATTTCGATGTCTTGAAACTCAATCATATTGCTATTCATTATCATATTGCTAATTGTGTGATCCTTTTCTTGTTTGGTATATGCTTTATTATGTGACTTGCTAAAGGACCATATAGTACATGCATGTTATATTATTTTGTGTAGATAGACTAATTATGTAGGCTAAAGTAAGCATAGATTGAGGGGGAGGAAATTCACATTGTTCAAATCTTGAATCCCTCTAATTCACAAGGCAAAGGTATAATTTCAATATCCTTTTCAATATGCTTAAGGAATGGTTTGTCATTGTCAAAAAGGGGGAGAATGTTAACCTAGAGGTTATATATTGTCCATATTTTGATAATGACTTAACCATTCCATTCATATGTATCTAATATGTGTATTCAAGATTGATCTCAGGTTTAGGTAAATGAAAAGGACCAATTTATACAAGTCCTAGCTTGTCAAAGTTCAAGTCAAATGCAATGCAAGTGTGCTAATAAGGAAATCACTTCAAACGACCTTAGAAGATTTTTGTAATCACTTGTATTGATGATATGACATGTAACTAAGATGAGAAAAATATGTGGGATACTTAATACCAAGTTTTAATCACTTATTTTCCAAATTAGAAAATCAATCACAGGTTGTTGATCGGTCGAGTTACAATCTCGACTGATCCCATGGATGGATTTTCTAAAGGTAGCAATCGGTCAAGTTGTGGATTCACAGAACTCGACCGAATGACCTTCTGACCAAATGCAATTTTGGTTGATCGGTCGAGTTTCCCAAAACAAACTCGACTGATAGTTTGAAAATTGGGTTTGTCTTTTAGTCGAGTTACCTTTATTGAAACTCGACTAAATGCACTGTACGGAAAATGCAGAAAAAGTGATTATAACCATTGGTGATTTGTTTGGATGAAAATATATTTGTTTCCTTGTGCAAAAATAGCTATACTTCGTCCCTAAGTGTTCCTCAACTCAAGGGAGAACCCCCAGCTATAAATAGGACCCCTTGGAGTTCATTCCAAGTTTTCTCATTCACTACATTCAAGGTCCTTGCTATAGTTGAGTGTGCTACTAATCCTTGAGCCCCTTTCTCTCTCTAGTTTACACTTTGTTTCATGATTTATGAGTGATTTAGGCTTATTGTAAGAGAGCTCCACCTTTGTACATGTAAAGCTCTCAAATATTACGCTACTTCCCTATCCCCGTCTCTCATGAATAAAAGATGAAGCAAGCTCCATCAAGTAAAGAAGGAGTTGTAGCTTATCCTCTTCAAGGTTGTTGAAGAGGTGGTGATCTTCTCCAAGTGAAGGAGAAGGCAAAGGCTGAAGATCCAAGATGAGAAGCAAAGTCCTTCAACAAGGAAGACTTGAGCTTGAGTGGGTAAGTGTAATGCCCAGGCCCACTGCCCAAGGCTCTAGTAGAGTTTCAAGAAAGACGATTGTCTCCACAGACTACCACTAGCCTTAATTACGTGCTTTGTCCTCACTCATGCGCATACCAGGATCAACTTCCCGACAGGTCATTCATCCCAGTACTACTCCAAGCTGAGCACGCTTAACTATGGAGTTCTTAGTGATGGGCTCCCGGAAAAGGAGGTGCACCTTCGTGATATGGATAGTCCAATCATTCCTTTTAAGATCAACTTATCCGAGGCCTCAAATCCTGGGATGTTACAATCTCTCCCACTTAGACTCTTGACGTCCTCGTCAAGTCTCAACTATATGGCCTCATAATCTGACCCCATTTCAGTGCAGACCCACAATGGCCCATGGACACCTAGCTCCCGATCACAAAATACCAGCGCAAGGGTGGCTACGTCAACCACAGACAACCCTTTCCTACATGCCTAGACCGCACGGCTCAAAACTAGCATGCCACATGCCCATGTGGGGCCCACCTACTGGAGGGGTTATGGCTCTGATACCATTTGTAACACCCAGGACCACTGCCCAAGGCTCTAGTAGAATTTTAGGAATGACGATTGTCCCCACAAACCATAACTAGCCTTAATTGCGCGCTTTATCCTCACTCACACGTATGCCAGGATCAACTTCCCGACAGGTCACCCATCCCAGTACTACTCCAAGTTGAGTACGCTTAACTATGGAGTTCTTAGTGATGGGCTCCTGGAAAAGGAGGTGCACCTTGGTGATATGGGTAGTCCAATCATTCCTTTTAAGATCAACTAATCTGAGGCCTCAAATTCTGGGATGTTACAGAAACCCCTTAAGTTTAAGGTATGTTTGATGAACCCCTCACAACTAAGTTGATGACATGGGAAGGTATGATCTTGATCCAATGTTGGGGATGAGAACAAGTGTGACCTAGCATGGTTTAGCAGGTGGTCTTCTTGTACCTTAGTGGCTTTCTAGGGTTAAGCATGCTCATGTGTATGTAAACCCTAGACATAAGGCATATGTGACCTTTGTTATCAAGAGGTGTAGTTTCCTCCCATCCTAGAAGAGGGACTCATGTGTAGGGTGTATACCAGTTTTACTAGTTTAAGGTAACCTAAAGAGGTCTCATAGGATCTTGTGAAGCTAGGTGAAAAGTACATAGTATGAGAATGAACCTGTAGACCCATAGATAACCATCTCTAAGTGCATATGGATGTGTTACCATGGAGGTAACCAGTATGGGAGCCTGACCAAGGTAGGCATGTCACCATGACCCCTATGAAAGGATGAAAGTCAGCCCATGAATACATAGGGATATGATGAAGTCTTGGGTAAGGTTCTAAGTTGAACATGTACTATGTTAGAATCCTAAGTCTATCCTAGGTTCAGGTAGGGATAAGACCCATGGAAGTAGGAGTTGCCTAATTCCCTAGTTGCACATGACCATAGGGTCGGGAGGTAGCAACTATCATTGTCTGAGGGCCATGGGTTAGGAGACTGATCACCTTCATGAACTCATGGGACCCAATAGGCAGATGATTAGGGCACTCTCTGGAAGCATAAGGGAAGAGGAATGACCCCAAAAGTGCCAACACCCTATAGACCTAGAGGAGATGACCAAGGATTGTGTGTGGACCCAAGTAGGTTTAAAACCAGTTTTCCATGGAAGTAACTTTGATATCAAGAATGATTGTGATGTTGAGACATAAGATGCACGTTTCAACTTAGATTTGAAGGTGTATTGGCAAGGTGGGATGTACCATCTCTACTCTTGGAATAAGAAGAACTTGGTGTTTGGACGGCCCCCAAATGCTTATTTCCTCTTGTTATGGGAGTGAGAGATAGGACAGTACGTGTGCCATACACCAAGGATAAAAGATGATGTGAGTTGGAATGTTGCCATGAGGTATGAGGATAGAGATGATAACATACCCTGGTGGAGCGCATGATACATGGATGGTTTACAAACATAAAGAGATAAGTTTGGCTAACACTCAGATGCAACAATATTGGTTGATCAAGTTAATGGTTGTTTGGTTAGCCAACCTAGTCCTTGATGTAATGAAAGGATGGTTGTAAAAACTCAGATGCACTTCTTTGAAAAGGAAGGTGATGAAACCCCGATCAGAGTAGTTTAGGGTTTCCGGGGAATTGATCTTAAGGAATCATGAAAATACAGGAGATCACGATATAAGATTACCATATACCATGGTACTACCAAGATAATAAGTGACAGTAGTACTTTGGATACCTAAGATGAAGTTGCATGGGGTATGTTACCATGCAAGCCTGGAGGTGAAGGACAAACACCAGTAACCCAGTGTATCGATATAGAGGATAAAAGAGTACCTGGGAGGGAATGGGAGTTCATCACTATGGATGTCGTGGTAAGTCTCCCCTAGACCAAGGAAGGTCAAGATGCAATATATGGTATGGTAGATCGCCTTACCTAGATGAAATGAGAAAGAAAGAGTTTTGTTAAGGGACAGATCTGGTTGAACTACATATGAGAAAGAGATGGTTCAACTACACCATGATGTGAGTTCAAAAGTTCTTAAGTATGACCTAAAGGTTCACTTCCATAAGTGGGAGTAGGTACATGAAGAACTCGATGTTAGTACAGTTTATCACCCTAGCTAATGGTTAGTATGTTCCCGACTAGAGGGACTGATGAGAGCATGTGTGCTCATTCAGGGTGATACATAGAGACAATTCTTGTTCTTTGTAAGATGTGATGATAACCACCATTTCCAGTATCGGGATGTAAAGAAGCTCTGTAAGGGAGGTTGTGTCGGTCACCACTTCATTAAGATGATATTGGTGAAGGGACCTCACGAAGGTCAAGAAAGGACCATAGTGCGTGCAGATGAAGTCACTTTGATCGTGCAAGGGTTGAAAGGAGGCAGGGACGACATGAGTTGTAAGTTGTTGCAAAGTAGACTGACACACAGTTCACTGTGGGGGAATATGTGACATGAAAATCCGACCCCTCTAAGTTATATCTAAGAGAGCTGAGTCCCTGATGCATGGGTTCTTTTGACATGGTTTGGTGGAGAAGGTTAAGTCTGCCCTTACCCCTCAGGATAATGTGATGTGTGATGAGTTCCATGTGTCCAATTTAGAGCACTATGTGAGGTACCTGGACCATGAGCGGAAGCAATGAACCTAGTGAGCCCCAAGGGGGGTTGAAACGACCTGAGTCACCTGTGAGGTTTATAGAGGCCAAGGTGAAAGAACTCAGAGAAAAGAATATGTGATGATAAAGGTTCTTTGGAAGTTCCATGGATAGGGCAAAGCCACATAGGGGTTAAGGATGGACATGGAAAAATCTTATCATGAATTGTTTGTTTGCTTGATGGAATTTTAAGGGCAAAATTCCAATAAGAGGGGAAGGATGTTACAACCCCAAATTTTGGGTTCATTTGGTGAGAATGTAATTTCTCCTATTAAATATATTTGAACAAATTATGATATAATTTGTTTTGAATACATGAGTTTCGTTTACAATAGCCTTGTTAGTTGTTTTGTGGGCTTTATTGGCTATTGGGCCCAATAACAAGGAAAAGACAAAAGGAACTCCATTATTATTAAGAAATGGAGAAAAGAAAAATGCAGAAACCTCTAGAAGGTAAAATATTATATAATCCAAAGTTGGATTTTGTGCCTTTGGGTTCCTTGGGTTCCAAGGAGTCCAAAGTTGCAAAGATAATGCAACAACAAAAGAAAAGATCATTTAAATATTTCTTTATTAAGAAAGAAATTGAAAACAATGATAAAATGTGGAAAATAAGTGGAAAGAGGTATAATTGAGTTATCCTTGGTGGATTTTCGTATCCAAAGGATTCATAATGTTAAATGGAATGCCAATGAGGAAAATAAAAATAAAGATAAAGAGAAATCCTCAAAAAGAGATATTTTGATAAGAAATAAACAAGATAATGAGAAATAATGGACATAGATGCATATAGGAGGATAATAAGTATCCACTAAAAAGGAATTTCGAAATGTTAGAGTTTCTTGGGGTCCAAGGAGCCCCAATGGAGAAGAAAGAAAGAGAAAATACCAATAATGCAAAATAAGAGGATAATGTGATACATTATTAATGAATTTTGTGGTATTGATAAAAAGGAAGTATTTTCTACTAAACGAAAATAGAATTTGTGCCAATGGGATAAAAGTCAAGCATAAAAGAGAATAAGTGAGAGGATTTTCGTATTTCTAATTATCTAAGAAATAAAGAATAATAAAGAGATAATTAGGAGAGAGAAGCTTCCTTTCTAATGAAGGAATTGGATTCCTATTGGGAAAAGGGTTTGTATCCTTGAGGATGAACACGATAGGGCATGGATACCCTCACCTATATAAGGGGTAGACCCCCTAGTTTGAGTTCAAAGAGAAATTCCACATCTTCCTCTCTCTTCCTCATCTTCTTCTTGCTTCTTTTCATTCGAAACCCTAGAAGAGAGGGTAGTTCATATCCTAGAACAATGAAGGGCTGTGGAGCAGGTGCGACGAAGGTGTGCAACTCCCACGACATCAATGGAGACGTTCGGTGGCCATCCCTCCTCCTTAGCCATGTGCATCAGTAGCAGCACGGCTGCAAGAGCAGCTGCACTTTGTGGCATTTGCATGCAAGCAACTGGCCATCTTGGCCGCGATTTGAGGGTGCCATGTGTGCACATGAGCACAGTGGAGGTGAGGCTGCGGACTCTGGTGAGTTTTGGGTCCAGGATCGGGAGCAAGAGCCGCGCCAAGGGCTGCGCTCGGCGGCTAGGACGGCAGCAATCTGGCTGCTCAAGGTTGAAGAAGGGAGGAGGCGTGTTGGACAATTATTCCCTTCTACGTGCTGAAGATCCGATCTTTAAGTCAAGGGCAAAATTGACATTTTGTTATGTTTTCCAAACCTACAAACAACGTTGCATGCCATGAGTGGCATGGCGCGCACTGATTGGCTCAAGTAAGTTATTCTTGCAAAATTCATATTTAAATAATGGTAACTCAGATGGGTACATATAATATATGTATTTTGCTCAGAAAAATGAGAGGAATTTATTAAAACTGGTTTTAGAGGCTAATTCCTCTTTCAATTAGAAAAGTAGTGTAAGTTATCAACTTTAATGAATTAAAGATTAAGAAACCCTATTTTGAGATGATCAATGTATTTAGTAGGGTTTAATGGATGATTAAAGTTGATATTAACCTGTTAATTGTAAAAAGGTACATTTAGAGCAAAAACGATGAAATTTGCATGCAATTGGGTTAATTTAGAGTTTCATGTGCATAAATATGCTTTAATGGGCCTTGAAACCCTAAGATTAGTAAAAGTGACTCTTAATGGCTTTAATTGTTCAATTTCATGATTAAAGTTGAGATATGATAATTCTAAGATACTTCAAGTATAAAAGTTCCTAATTATGGATAAAATACCCTTAATGTAGTAATTAGGGTTTTCTAATGGATAAAGGTAGAATTAATGAAAAATAGAGTTCATATGTGAATTAGACCATAATGAACTATGAATTGATGATAAATGGGCATAATGAACTTGTCATGGATTAAAAGGATAAAAATGGTAGTTTTAATGTAAAAGAGACTGAATGGATTTAATTGATGGATAATGATGCCTTTAATATGAAAATAAGGTTATATGTTGTTAAAAGGTAACCTTAATATCTTTCATGAAGAATAGATGAGATAATTAGGGTTTGTGAGTAATTGTATAAAATTAGGGTTTAAAATAGTAAGAT
Organism: Alisma plantago-aquatica; assembly: GCA_963693085.1. NCBI lineage: Eukaryota > Viridiplantae > Streptophyta > Magnoliopsida > Alismatales > Alismataceae > Alisma > Alisma plantago-aquatica. The sequence goes on from OY856413.1 coordinate 582,916,620, forward strand.
ATGAAGGGAAACCCTAATTGTAATGAAAAACCTAAAAGCGGACTAGAAACCCTAGGAAGCGAGCTAGGTTTAGTAGATCTTGATGGCATGATTAATAATAGGAAATTGTATGCATATTTCAGGATCTCATAATGTGCTTGCTTTCCTATTTGGATTTCCCAATTGGATTATTATATCTCAAATTAGCCTGACAGGTATGTGGTTACACTTATAGTTAATCAATTTAGTTTCACAGTGATTCCCGGTTGTTTTATCAGTTGCCTAAAAATAACTGCTTGGATGACTTTTATTTCATGCAACTATACAGTGACTATCACCATAAGTATGTATACATGACTGGCTCAGATCCTGGTCCTCCTTTGTGGCTTTGCTAATGATGAAAAGGGTAACCTGGTAAAGGGTCTACTTGTTAAGTGGGACCATTAAGTTATTAAGAGTTAGGGATTGGGATACCTATGGGTAGTGCCATGCGACTCTTTAGCACACCATGAGTTAGGGATTGGGCTACCTGGGGTAGTTCCATGTGACTCAACCCTAGATATTGATCTACCCATTAGGTAGGATCATGCGGGGTTTAATGGGGATCTACCATGAGGAAGGTAGCATCCAGGTCCACTACAGGGACAACACAGAGGCTAGGGTATGTATGGATTGAGCAGTTATGTTGAAAATGTAAAGTTGTTTGTTAAATCATATTTGACTGCAATATGTTGTTATAGTTAATTGCATGATTATGGTTCCCCCCTCATACCAGCTTTATGTTTACCGACATTTTGTTTGTCGATGTTTTAGGTACAAGTGAAAAGAACAAATAGTAAAGTGGAATATGTGGATTTAAATGAGGATTAACGTACAAAGGAGGATTAGTTAGAATAGACTCTAGTTATGGGTAGAAGTAGTTACCCTCAGTTTGAAAAAAAAAGGTATGAAAAGTTTTATTTTATTATAGCCTTTTAGCTTAGTTAGTGGAATTTGATAATTGATGTTGATTATTTATCAAACCTTTGATCTTGTTATTTGGGATAACGGCTCTAACCTCTTGGTCTCCCTTAATTGGGGGTTACTGGGAGGTGGGTCATTACATGAAGACCTAGGTGAAGATTAAAGACTCAAGCTAAGTGGGTAAGTTCCTTGGTAAGGTAGAGACCTCCTTGTGATTGGACGGGCAAGTCCTTTAGTGGTCATTTGTTGTAAATCTCTTTGGTGATATAATAGAGAAAAGCACTTGCAAAGTCTTAGAGGTTGACCTCTCTAGGTAGTGGACTGACTCACTTCTAGTTTGAAGTGTGGAACCACTCTATATCCCTTTGCCAAGTGATTGTTATCAATCTCTCTCATCCTTGCTATGCTTGTTTAGATAGGACTTCAAATTGCCATTTAGTTATTGCTCCAAATTGATATAATTTGAAGGTCTAATTTGTTTTGTGAGGATTTGTATAGCTCTATTCACCCCCCCCCCCAAGAGCCCTTAGATCCAACAATATGCCTTTAGGTTGAGGACTTGAACAATGAAATCATATGTATGATGAGACTAATACATTCTCATTATATACCTAGTCAGATATCATTGTGGAAACAATATAGACACCAACAATGCATAAGACTAGAATGTGTGTTGACTTATGCCAAAATTTCATCAGTGATGTTGTATGATATCAGGCCAAACACATAGGTACTTATTAGAGAATAGTGTACCGGATAGACCCACCTTAAGAATGATACATGGAAACCACTGGATGGTACTAAGATTTATCTCTCATAGTGATATTGATGATTATGGGTCTTATATGTGAAGTCACTATGTGCATCACATGTCATTTGGTGTACTTTAAAATTGTTCAATGTGACCTTGAATAAGGGTTACCATAAAAGTGGTGCTTGAATGCATTGTGACACATGGGGATTGATTGTGAGTGATGTAGATGGGATTTTTCATCTGTCAGAGTTGATATCATGACCACTTGATAAGCGAGACTCAAAAATGTATGGCCATACTCATGTGAATCAATATGTGATATGTGAGCTCACATGCATCTCAGACAATCTTCTCTAAATCAAGGAGCATGGATTGGTTATTAAGAGGATGATGATTCCATGCCTTGTGTTTAATCTGGATATCAATTACAAATGAACTATATGATCACGGTAACACTAATCACATAAGTAGGTTGAAGATGTTCTCCAACTTTCCAATTGCTTGGGTAATAATGGTGTGTTGCTAGATGACGCTCATTGCTTCTGATTTCATAATTTAGTTATGGACATAACATAATTTGGGACCTATAGGGTCACACACATAGGATGCACCTAAAACTGGAGTTTACTCATGAATAAGGTTTAACTTGGTTACTAAAGTATTTAGGTAATCAACTTAAACAACACTAGATGGTAGTTTCCTGACTGGAGTGTCCATTCGATTGACTGGGAATGCCATTCAATCAACTAGAGTGTCCAGTTGACTGACTAAAAGGACTGGACCAAGGAATTGATGTTGAGATCATGATGTGCACTAATTTCATTGAAAACATATACATTTGTGAATAGGAAAAATAGTCAATCGATCGATTGGAGCGTAAAATTATGTGTTTGGCATTCTAGTTGATCAACCGGTGGTTCATAATAGATAAAATTTCATTAAAATCATCTTGTCGTGTCCTCGGGCCTATGAAAATCCTAACTCATCCACTCCTATGTAAAGGGGGTGTCCAAGACTTTAGTATAGATACTCCTCATATCAACATTATGGTAACATGAGATCTAGAGGCATCTTACCCATAAAAGGGAGAGATATCCAAAGGGGATAAATTGGCACTAGCACATTGACAACATGAAGGGACAACTCCTTCCTCCAATTCTATAAGAACGACAAGGATTTCCTGGTGGTCCGCATGGACTATGTAGAGGCATGAAGGCATTTGCCATCACTCTAGGATGATGTTGTCAACCATTGTCTGTGGTGTTACACCATGAGGTTGCCACTGACTAGTTCTCGGGTGCTTCTTGAGAAAGAAGCACAATGCTACAAGGGTTGTCGATGGACTTGCTCAAGACCATGTATATACCTTGCACCTTCCTTCCAATTCATAGTTGTTGACATGATTCCCTGGTTTATGGGGTATATGGTGAGATTTTTTTATTTATACCGCCATCTCAATCATCATATTTGTCTACAAATGTTAGTTGTCTTACGTACAAGGGAGATAGAGAGAAGGAGAGAGAGTGTTGTGTTAGTACATTGCCAATGAGACACAACTCATTCGATTATGACTCAGGAAACACAACATGGAGTTCGCAGTCTTCCTTGCAGACTATGTAGAGACACATGCACTATTTTACTGCACTTGGAGGATGTCATCAACCACCATTAATGCACAACCCCAAGTTACACACACCACCCAACATGAAGAAAGTTACCATATATACTCTTTGATGGTGTATAACTTGTACACCTTCCTTCTTTCTACATAATTTTGACGACATCTGCTCATTGTAATACAAAATTTTTTTCTTTCGATGTGCATGTCACATTCATATTTCCCAACTATGGCATCAAAGACATGTCAATCCATGATATTTTAGGATCTATAATTGAATGATCAGATTTGGTTGTATACAATTTTGTGCTATTGCATATGAAGTGAATGATAAACTATTAATTTACATAATTTATTGATCTATTTTTTTGGAAATGTGGGATACATAATCTATTAATCTCACATTAGTGTAGATTTGGTTTTTTGACATAGTGGTTGGGGAAACTATGGAAAATTCTGATATTTCATAGTGCATGGTTGTAATACTATGTACACATTTTTAGGTGCACTTCCTTAGAGACCCTTATAGAGGATACATCCCCTTGACCCACACCCATTGACTAGGGGGTAGAATCCACAAAGGGTTGATGCCCCTACATATTCCACCTTGTTTTTATGTGAAAATATTAAGTCATGGGGATTATCTTGTATAAAAAGATGAATCTATAATATATGCATACACACTATCATGGAACCAGAATCCCAATCTGTTGAACCAAACAAATACCAAAGAAAACATATGGAAGCATGAAATTCTTAGAATACATTAACAAATAACAAGGTGAGCACACACCAATATAGTTTTAACATTCAACATGTATATCAGACTACATTATTTATTACATGTTTCCAATTACATATTGTAGAGTACATTATACAAGTTCGATCATGTACACTAGCTAGTATCTTACAACAAGTACAACCTAAAAACTTTCTCACCAACCATCAACTCCCAAACTATCTCTGAACTTAAAACATATGAGAAACAAGTGGGTCAACACACAAGGTATTGAGTATAGGACATAAAGATACACATATCTATGGTTTTCATAATTTGCAAATATTTAAAGAATAAATGAACAAAAGTAAAAAAAAGTTAAAAGTATACCAAAATGATAGCCCATGTTTTAGTCATTATATTCCATTATACCAACAATATCATGTATCATAAGGCCTCTGACCAACTTCCCAATGGAAGGGGTCTATGAGGGTACTTAAGTCTCAATACCAATAGTTAACGCTATTTATCGGCATGTCTGCCTTAATTTGACAAATCAAGTTTACCCTTAGAGTACAGGAAGGTGATAGGGTTTTATGATGGAGATCTATCTTAGTGTGTGCAAGTTATAAAAATCAATGAGACAAAACATTGTGTAGAATACTACAGGAAATATTTGAGCAAGTAAACAAGCATAACATCGTGTAGAATCCTATAGGAAATATTTGAGCAAGTAAAAAAGCATACATACATATCAAGATTCAAGCAAGAAGACCATGATTATATAATTATTTAAAGCCTATACATAAATAATCGATTCACGAACCTATCATTGAGAAACTAGATCAAATGCAACCACTTGATTAAGAATAATGTTACACATGTGTATTAGATTCTCATCATTAATCTTAGTTAGCTCAGTTATTAGGTTGTTTGTTAAATTTGGTTCAATATTTCTCAATTACATATTTAGTGATTTCTTACTTATTTAGGGTCCATCATGAATGTGTGGTTCAAGTTTCATGTCATTCTGGTGTTGCATCTATTTTTATTATGATTTCAAGGTTCATGTCACTTATTTGCATTTTAGAGTCAAAAGACTCACAATTGGTCCAACATGATGAATGTTCATCAAGTCATGGGATTCAAACATAAAAAAGATTTAGATAAGAAATATTAAGACATACAAATTGTGGAACCCTAATTTGAGATATTGAATTAAATGTGAACTCCTGTGCATCTTATTTGTGAAGATTTTTGAATATTTGTTTATGCATCCTCTGAACCTACACTATAAATGTTGAATGTTCCCATCCCTTTTATTTTGATTTAAACTTGATTATTCTTCTATATGCATCATTAATTTGGTGACTATTATAACAATGTAATATGTGGATTTTTATGTGGATTTGTAAATTTCCACCCTTGATAATGCAAAGATGATAATTCCTACAAGTGATATAAATAGAGTAAATGTGTATCATGTCATAATTAGATCAGATGTGTATATGTTCCTTCTCACCCCATATTTATGGTAGATGTGTTATTTCCTACCAAAGTGGATATCTTGTTCTAGTATTGACATATGTAAAACACATGGATTCCTTGCTCTTACTCGTCATCTCAATGCAATTCATATTCTTTTTATAACCACTTGGGTAATACTTTCCTCTTTTATGGGAATCCTTCTTTTGCTCAAATCCCTATTAACATGCACATACTGGCATTTATGTTGATATCCATTTTTTGTCTTCTCATGTGGGGTATGTTTCCAACACCAGGTGTAGGAATTGAAGACTGGACATGGAGACATGAACCTCATAGATGGATCCCTTGGGGAGATAAACTTGAGATGATTAGATATCCCTCTACTTATATCTTGATGTTTTAGCTTTCATATAAACTCCAAGTGGGAGAATATTATATAACCTTGATAAATTGAATATAGTCATGAAATATTATTCCACGGCTATACTTTGGTTATTCATGTATGCCATCATTTGATAAATGAAAATTTTACACCTATTCAATCATACCTTTTTACTATGTTTGGAATGGATGGATTTATTCCTCAAATTAAGTTGGGAATGAATGCCCTCTCGGGTCCCGCTCCTTACAACATGGTATTAGATCCCATTGGTAGTCAAATTTTGACTATTTCAATTTTATCTTCGTAATTACAACCCTTACCTTACACAGTCACACTCGAACTGAGATGTTTACCCTATAATTGACCTATATAATTCATGACATGATTAAAGGTTAATGTAGGATTATATGAGGTACACATAAGAATCTTGATGAGTAAACCCTAGTGTGAGGGGATCCTTAAGATCATATGAATGTTTGTGGTAATATATCTCCTTGGAGGTTATTAGTTTGAATTTTAGGATGGAGATAGGTATTAGGATGGAAAAGTAGTAGGATACTAAGATGTTACTACGGAATACTTTGTGAAAGCTCTCCCAATTGATTTTGGATCCATCTTTTGTTCTATGTTGAATAGATTTCATTGTCCAAATTATTTTCCATTATAAATTTGGGGAGGTCCTTTTTTGCAGACCTCTAATGGAGGGTGGTTTTATTGCCCATTTAAATTGATGGATTGGGACTATATTTAGCAGTTGAGGCTTCCTCATACACTTTTCTGGCATCTAGAGTCCAGTTTTGGTCACTTCAGGACCATATCTTGTGTGGTAGTGGGATTCGAGGTATGGACTCTGACTTTGATCATGTCCAAGACCTTCTTTGTGTCATGATTCCTTCTTACGACCTTGGTTGCTTTTATAACAAGGACACCATCCCCCAACGGCCCAAAATGTCTTAGAGAGTGCCCTTTTAGCAAAATAATTGAGGACATAGAAGTTAAGTTTGACATGACAGTTAGGCAGAAGGCATTTTCTTGATGTCTACATGTTGATCTTGCTCAAGATTTTCTCCTTGCTATTACTATTGATGGGCGTGTCATGCATATGTCACTACTGGAGTATTGCACTATCCTTAGATATCGTCTTATGATTCCTTCATTTCCAGTTGATGAGATATGTCTAGTTTGTCAAAAGTCATGTTTGGACACTTTTGGGGAGCATGTGGTTCATTGCATGGAGCTTCCCAATTTTAAATACAGGAATGATCTTTTTAGGGGTGTTGTCTATGATGTACTCAGACATGCAGGTGTTGTTGCTAAGAAAGAGGTACATATGAACTTTTTGACATATCCATAAGAGGGGAGATCGACACTTAGACCTACCAATGTTTTGCTTTTTGGATGGGTCAAAGGGAAACATCCATGTGTAGATCTAACAAGAGTTTCTCCCCTGGTTAGGTTGATAAGTGGTGCTTTTATAGCAGGACATGCTTCCCTTAAATCTCCCTCAGCCGAAGTGGTAAAGCATGAGAAAGTGTGTATTGAAATCAGCATGCCTTTATCCCCTTTGGATTTGATATTTTTGGTTTCTTAGCATCAAAGGTTGTGGAGCTTCTAAAGAGGGTCTAAAAAGTGATTAATAGTAATGTTATGACTCACAAGTGTCTGGATGTGGTGTTTTAAAGGGTTGATTTTGCAATCCAAAAAGGATCAGTGACGTAGCTTGTTGCCTTCTTCTCTTCTACTATGATGTAAATCCCCAATTCCCTAAACAAATATACAAAATATTATAATACTATATATACAAAACAAAATTTTATGGAATTATTGATATTTCCTCAAACTGAGTCACAAAGAAGAGAGGTATGAAGCTTGGCACAGAAACCTAGATTTAGTTGCAGTAGTAATCTTAACCCTAAGGAATGTGTATGAGGCTTGTGCTAAAAGGTTTACTTGACATACCATTTTGTACCATGTGACTTTTTGTATGATAATATGAATTTTATGGTTCACATGTTAGTAACACAAGAACCTAAAACTCAACCCTAGGTGAGTATGACCTGATGCATGATGTATGAACAACATAAACCCCTAAAATGTTCACAACTAAAAGATATGTTAGTAACCCTAGCACCTTGATGTTGCTTAGGGTGGATTATTAGCTTAAACCTTTTGAGTGGAGATTTATTGGTTACTATAATAAGGATGGTTGGATTTTGGGGACAAAATCATCTTTAAATGGTGTTGTTGTAACATACTAAAACCTAGCATCTTGAATATAGAAACCCCAATCCCATGGATAATAGTTTTGTAGGTTTGGTTCTTTATATTTGATCAAACAAGGATAAAATTATACTTGAATGAATATTGTTAGTACATATAACACATTATGTGGAAATAGATTCTATATTGAACATCACATATCATAATACACTCATATTAACATAATAGATTAATTATGTACTAACATGTAAGTAAATCCATTAAAGATGTTGTATATGTTTAGTTTGCTAAATAATATGCAAATAATGGCTATAATATGTCTAGTAAGAGCTACAATGTGCTTTGGAATAACAATTGGTATTTCCATGTCCATAAATATTATGAATGTTCTATTATTTAAAAACATATTGAATCAATGGACTAAATATTATAAACAAGTAAAATATGGAATTTCATGCATTATAATATAAAGAAACTCTTTTATAAATTAATTCAAGTTAATAAAATCAATTAAAGGAATTTTGATAATAATTATGTAACATTTTGACAAACATAATGGTAATGGGTCCAAAACTCTAATTGTAATAGAACTCATAAAAGGAAATCTTTAAAGTGAGATATGATCTAAAATTTGTGTTCCTTGGGCCCCAATTATCTTAGTTGCAAAGTTTCACATTATTTGAAAACTGAGAACTATCCTAATTTAATTTAGAAAACAAAATGTGAGATAAGGTCAAAAATATTAAATATATAATTAAATGTCTTCAAAAGTATAAATAAATCCCAAATTTGAATTCTACCTACCGAAAATAGTCTATATTTGAATTTTCATATTAATTCAACAATCTTATCTATCCTATTTTTTTATGAGTGAGAATATAACTTGAGGTGAAAGATAATAACCAAATTAGTAAACAATCCAAAAAGTGCAATTGATTCCAAAAGGGGTTCTACATGTCCTAATTAGTATGGGTGTCAAATTTGGTGTTTATTGGACATTTTTGATACCCTAGAAAACTAGAGAAAGAGACTATATTATATAACCCTACAATGATAATTAAAAAGATTAAATACATCCAATTTTCCTAACTAAGTTTTTGGTTTCCCATTTTATCACATTTTCACGCTATGAATGTGTGGTTTCTAGATTTTTGGTATGTGCCTAGCTTTACCTAACCATAATATTTAAATCCCATGACCACCACAACTTCTTCCTCAGTTTCCTTTCCTTTCTCACGAGCAGTAACTATGTTAGGCCTTCCCAATTTTTTCCCTCAACATCTTTCTCATAGATTAATAGTATTGTGAGATTTTTTCAGTTGTCATTTCCTCTCATTATTTCACACACATTGATCCCTACTTTCCTTAACAAAATCGAATCCTATCAAAAACCCTTAAAACACCTCCAAATGTCCCCTTTCCCAGAAGTTGCAAAACCGAAACAAAATTATAAAGAAATACTATTACACCATCATTATCTCTTGAGAAACTAACAACAAATCCCAAAATTTCCCAATATACCTCCCATTGTTCTTCCCCATTGGACCTATGCTCCTTGTTATACCCATTTGTTGGCGGCACTCAAGAGAACCTCAACTCAATTTTTATGGTGTGAATCATCTTAAGAAGTGTATGGAAGTGTTATTAGGGTCACATCCTCTCTCCACAACAATGACTCACCTATAGGCCTCAATACCAGTTGCTCACTAGTGGTGTTTTGAATGAACATTGGGGAGTCCCCTACAATCTCATTTCAGCATCAGGAGGGCCGCTTGAGGTTAATGGGGCCTTACATGGCTATTGTTACTATCAGACATGGTGAATCCTTATTTCACACAATATTAATTATTTCTTATATATACCAACCTTCTTGTCCGATTATCTATTATTTGTAGTAATTTTTTGTTCTTTTTGTTCATGAGGCCCTCTCAGGTTGGCATATTTGTTTTCAAGTGATAGATTGTCATGGTTCGTAGTTTCCCATCTCATAGGAGAGGGATTGGCCTTCTGATGTGGCCTCAGCTTGCTCACTATCATGAGAGAAACCTTGAAAGTATATATAAATCAACCCAAATCCCTTTATCTTCCCTCATTTTTTTCTTTGCTTTATTTTTATCAACTAGGGGCAAAATGATCTTTATACCCACTGGTGTTTTTCTTTTCGACATTGAGATTTGGTTCCTATTGGTTGTGGGACCGGCCTGGATTCTAGACCAGTATTGGGCCAACACATCTTGATTTTTGCCCCAAATAGATAATTTTATAAATGTGGTGTTATTTGATTTTCTGATTGCTCATCTTTATGAAATTCATAATAATTAATCTATAGGTCAGGAAATAAAATAAAATATGTTTTGGAACTACACATTTTTTATATATCTAATGCTTTCAATTTTTTACCAAATTCTAATATGATATATATGTGTGTGATTTTATGTATTTTTCTAATTGGTTATAATTTAGAAAATTTATAACTAATAATATATAAGTCAGAAAAATAAAGTAAAATATGATTCGTACTTAGTAAAATATAGCCTACTACATGGTATGTGTTCAATATCCTATCTCAATACTAATAAAAAGGATATTTGTAGGGTTTACATAATTAACATAAACCTAACCCTAGTCTCATATATGCCCTTAATAGGTTGCTTATGGACTGTGATGGAGTTAGGGCTTTGACCTTGGACATATGTAAACCTCGTGTGAGGTATGTTTCACTCCAAAATATTCTTATTGAGTAATCACCTATTTTCCATCTCTCTCTTTGTCATATGGAAAAATTGGCCTACATAATTTCTCTATCTTCTGGGAATATACTTCATGTGAAAGATTCTATGTTGATTTTGATCTTATGATCGTCTTATTTTTTGGATATTCTTATTTGACTCTTGTTTGTATCATGTTCTTATTATTCCATATGGAACCCTAATTTGAGCTATTGAATTTAATGTGAACTCTTATGCATATTACTTGTAAATATTTTTTAATATTTATTTATGGGTCCTCTGATCCCACATGATAATTGTTGAATTTTCTCATCCCTCGTATTTTTATTTTAACTTGCTTATTATTTATATGCATCATGTGTTGACTACTTGCACAATGTAATATGTAGATTTTTTTTGTGGATTTGTAAATTCCCACTTGATAATGCAGAGGTGATAATTCTTGTAAGTAATATTATTCCAATAGATGTGTATCGTTTCCTACTCAGAGTAGATGTGTATATGTTCCTTCTCACCCCATATATGTGGTATATGTATAGTTTCCTACCAACATATTTATATTGTTCTAGTATTGACACATGTAAACAACATGGTTGTCTAGCTCTTATTCATCATTTTATTGAAATTTATATTCTTTTTATATCCACTTAGATAGTACTCTCCTCTTCTATGGGAAGCCTTGTTATATTTGATATCCTTGTCTCATAATATATCTCAATTCCCTATTAACATGCACATACTGACATTTATGCTGATAATTTCCACTTTTTTTCTTCTCTTGTTGGGTATGCTTCCAACCCCAGGTGTAGGATTTGGAAGACTGACATGGTGACATGGACTTGCTTGATGGGGCCCTTGTGAAGACAGTATTAAGATAGTTTAAATGTCCCTCTACTTAGATCTTGATGTTGTAGCTTTCATGTAAACCCCAAGTGGGAGAATATTATGTAACCTTAATAGATTGAATATGTCATGAAATTTCATTCCACTATTATACTTTGGTTATTCTTGTATACCATCATTTGAGAAATGAAAAATTACATTTATTCCAGCATATCTTTTTAGTGTGTTTGGAATGGAAGGATTTATTCCTAAAATTAAATAGGGAGTGGATCCCATTTCGGGCCTCACTCCTTACACACCCCATATGTGTCAAGGTATACCTCATCATGGGTTATACACATAGGTTTTTATCATAAAGGGTGTACCCATCCTAATTATGTATGTGTTACTTCTTGCTCCATCATATTATGACATCATGTTAACCTTAGGGTTTTTGCATCCCTTAAGAAATCACTTAGTTCAAATAAGTACTATTATATGCCACGAATAGAGACTAAATTATATCATACAAGCAAGTACTACCATATGTAAGTCAATAAGAGGATAAACAATGTACATTTAAGGTCATATTAATATTTCTTCAAAGTCAAAATAGACTAGAGTCAAGGTCTTGACACATCAATAGGTACAGATGCATCAAATACTAGTCATCAATGTGTTGGGAACACAATCACCAAATTAGGATCTTTAAATCCCATTAATGAGCTTATGTGTGGTATCTCATCCCTAACCAATATTCTCAATTTTTCAAGTTTCTTAGACTAGCATTGTGTTCCAACATCATTTTCATTAAAAAAAAATGAGGCATGATCTACACCTTATTCTGAATGAATGCTTAATACATAAACCATCATGAAGGAGCCAAATTTACAATAATAGAAGTCTAAGGGTCAATATAATAGTGTTTGTAGTTTGTTAACATGGCTCCCAAGTTTAGAGAGGGGAAACCAAAACACTTCATACCCTCATATTCAAATACCAAAAAATGTGGTTTAGACTGCATCACCAAGACCCGACATAATTGTATGTGTGTAAATCATTAACATGATATTAGGGGTAGATTAACCATAAAAATTAGGGTTTCTTCCCATCATTTTTTAATGTTAATTCATCATGATTTTAGTCTAAAAGGGTTATAGATATTTAATCATCATAATACACTCATATGATGATTTTATATTATCATATGATTGAGTTTTGGGGATATAAGTGGAATACCAAATAGAATTAGGTTTCAAAATCACTTCTAAAAAAACCATTGTAATTTTCATATTAAAATGGACTATTGGATCATAATTTTTGGATAATGGAATTAAAAGATATTAATTTAAGAAGATGAAAGCAATTTTGTTGAATAATTGATAGATAGGAGAACGAATTACTGAAGAGGAGGAAAAAGGTGCGGCCATAGATTGATGGTCATACCTTGACCCCTAGACTGAGATCAAGGGCCCAGACAATAACTCCTTTGGCTAATAGCCCCGCAGGCACATGGGCATAGTCATAGTGGTGTGTGGCCAAAGTAGAAGAGGCAAAAATAAAAGAGAAAAAGAGAAAGAAGACAAGGATTTTGCGCTCAACTTGTGCATGCAAAGATGAAGTCAGGGGGGTTAAAAGGATTATGGTGTTAGGTTTAGGGTTGCAAAGGTATTAAGGTTTGGGTACAATTAGTGGTTGATTAATTGGTGTCCAAGATTAGGTTTTAGTGAATCGAAGGAAATAGAATGATCAAGAATGTGAGAGGGAGAGAAATAGAGGGAAATCGGGGGATTATAAGGGGTTTTTTTGTTCTTAGGGAAATTACAGTAATCTGGTGTTGTGTCCCACCCACCCATCTCTACCCAAGGTAGGAGATGACCCTGACACTGATGGACCATGATCCAATGTCGTTGGGGTCGGGTTGTGTGCCTTGCTTATTCTCAAAATTGATAATTCTAGGGGGGTTCCCATGGTTCAAGGGGTAATGTGATAGGCCATGCTCATCGGTGCCCAAAAACCTAGTGGGGTGTGCCAAATTAGGTAGAAAAAGAGTTTTTAGGGATAAAATAGAGTACATACTTAGAAAATTCATATAACTTTTTAGAAAAGTTTGATTGATCTCAATTTTGGATCATTGGTTCATCTTAAAGAATAGAATGATTGTGACAATTTACAAAATAAGAAGATCAAGGATTATCATTAAACAAAGGATATGAGAGTATATTCAAACTAGGGTTTTATGAACATAGGTGTATCAATTTGATTCAAAAATGTGGATTTTCACTTTTAGAAATTGTATAGAATCATTGATTATGGAATGCATTAGGAGTGAGAAAATTAAAATGTGATTAGTAATAGAGAAATTAGGTTAGTATTGCGCCAAAATGCACATCATCACGTGTATGTTTGATAAATTCAATGACATTAACTTCAAACTTTGGTAGAGTCATAGGAAAACCTAGCTTACTATGGTAGGGTTAATTGACTTCACCAAATCAAATTGCCTCAAATAAGATGAAATTGACCCCATGATTGCTAAAAAACACTATCTTTAAGGAAAAGGACTGCTATTACAGAGGATCTGTTACACCCACATCCCATAATTACCACTAATCATGAGATTAGGGCATAAGTTTGATGATTATACTTAATACAAAGTTCATTCCCAATTTTTTTCCTTTATTTCAACTCGTTGTTTTCTCACATTTAATCACATAAAAAAGCTTTACAAGAGAATTAAACTTTCATCACTCTAATATGATCTCAACATTGATGATACACACCATACATTCATTCTGTTTCTCACACTTCCATGTACTTACGACATGATAATCAGATACATACTCTATTATTAAGGAATTAAAGTTACACAACATCATTAACAACTCTCTCACTACTCTACAAGGACCTAGAGTGATAGGGACCGACTGAACTTAATTGATCTCATACTTAACTCATGTGGTAGATCTACTCTGATGCATTGACCTTCTTCATTTCCACATGTTTTCCCTAAAAAATTGTGAGTAGAGGGGTGAGCCTACTCGCTCAGTGAATGAGTACTTCAAAGAAACAGTCCAAAGCACTTATATAATTATGATATATTGTTGAGTAACTGATATTAATTATAATAGCAATAATCTTTAAAGAGACTAATCATTCACAAATATAAATTTGGCAAGTTACTCTAGATATCTACAAGAGTGAATCAATATATGAACATGCTTGACTGATCATAAAGAGAACTAATAATTCAAAAACATACAATGAATAATTGAATAACTGTGCATACTTGTTTAACCTCTCATCCATCTTATTATGCCCTAATCCCACATGAGGTGTACCACAACATGTGAAAGAAACGCAACAAGTTATGATCTCACTATACAAGGATTAGAAGCATGCCCGAGTTCCTAAGCCTATCTCTCGAGTAAGACCCCATCTACAGCAGGCCTCATCATGTCTGCCTCTCAGAGGCTAATGGGAGAATCCAGATATCTTAGACTCCACCTCTCAACATGGGTACTCAGGCAGTGAGTCAAATCCCTCAGCCTTATTATGTATCAGTGGACTTACTGACCACTGATCACTCAACATATAACACAAGTACCACTGACATCCCCAGTTTGTGTTGGGTACCACACAACTGTAAGGAGTCTGCCCTACTGATCAAGACCCTCACACCGTACTGGTGTGCTCCAGCTTACCTTGATCTGGACTACCTCCACTCGGGAAGCCATTTCCTCCTCACAGTGCAGGCCTCGTCCTGTGAGGATTCTATAGTGTTCAAGGCATCAACATGTCTAATTCACTCTTTAAATTCAAAATTCAATCATCATATCAACATATCTTAGTTCGACTTTGTAAACTATTCATTTCGAAAACCATCTGATAACAATTATCACAACTGAACTGTTAAGCATAACCGCATTTCATACTGAGAAACATTAATATCACAATAATTAATTCACTAAACACCCTATCCTTAGGGTTTCATTTACCTCATTCAATTATCAAATGATTCACATAAGGATAAAATACTTCATAACATCATTCAATTAAGATTTCTTTCAGTGGTTCACATATAATCAAATATATATATATATATATGAAACCTTATAATGAACTGAACTAGGGTTTTCATGCCATTTACTAAAGCATCATACATCAATAATAACATTGAATCAAGATGTCTATTTGCAAACCTCCAACTTTCAATTCATTTAGGGTTTCACCCTCCTTATTGATATATCATGCAAACATTGATATGATCGAATGAAATGCAAGATCCTATCTGACATATATGTAATACGCATACAAATAAAACAATCATTTGTAAGCAAGGAGATTCAACTAGGCAAACTTCTTTATTCAATTATACAACAATTTCATTCATGGTTGCATACCCTAAATTTCAGTTTACTCTTATAACCTCTACAAATACTTAAGAATTATCATTTAGATGGATTGTACATGTTTCTAATATGATTTCAACATTTGAAATTCATCACAACAAATAAATAATCCATTTCATCTCAACTTGCAAAAACTAGATCAAATAGACCATTTAGGGTTTGTACTCGCATACTAAGCAATTGAAATTTTTTGATGATTTAACTCATTTTCGTGTAATCTACTATTTAAAGGAAGTACCCACTCACCCTAGAAACACCTTAAAAACACAGTCTATCTCTGAAAATCTTGAATCCATATCAAGATCCTAGTAAAATCAGCAGTTTCTTCTTCGTTTCAACCCTAAACGAGGTCTATTGTAGGTAGAAAATGAAGGTCAGAGGTTAACCCAAACCTCAAATTCAATGGATCAAGGGTTCTGAGCATGGGAAAATGAGGAGGAGGAAGAATTGACAGTTAAAGCTACTTACCAAGTCAAATCTATGATTGTCCTTTTGGATTTCCGATGTTCTTCACATTCTTCTCCAAAAATCACCCTAGAAATCTCCCTCCAAGTCATCCTCTCATTGAGAAAGTAGTATGAGATGATAGAGGATCGAATCACGGTTCCAACGCACTTTGTTTTGTTAAAAATGGATAAGTGTAGCCTGAGATATGATTTTACGATCGGCTATCATACGTGGCATCTGTCACGATCGTGACACACGACGCAGCATTGCGGGTTGCGGCACACGATGCAGCATTGTGGGTTGTGGCACATGATACAACGTCACGGTCGCCCACACGACACAGCATTGCGGGTTGCAACAATTTGTACTTTTTTACTAAAAATGGCATAACTCTCTCATTTTAACTCTGATTTGGTTCATTCTTTTTTTTTGTTGGATTCATAATTGAATTCTATAATATCCTACAATATTATTTATATAATATTCCCAAAAGAAAAATTATTTATTAATTATTTTCTTCAATGTCATTAACTCTCTTCTTGCATACATGTATGGGTTAATGCTACATTACTCCAACTCGGATCATTATAGTAGGCTTAAGTCATGATTATGAGTTGCATAAACAAATATTTAAGGTTACCAAAGTTAATATAAAGCACAAGATAAAATATTACTAACAAAAACATGAGAAGCATTAAGATTATCTTAAATCTCTAGGATTATTAGTAAATCTAGGAATGGGTTGTAACAATTCTCCCCCTCTAATAAAAATTTTGTCTTGAAATTTCTAAAAGATGAAAGGATACGTGTTGAACATCTATGTCTCCACTTCCCAAGTAGCTTCTTCTATACATGATTCCTCAAAAGAACCTTTACTAGGGGTATCACTCACATTTTAAGCTTTCGAATACTGTAGTCTAGAATTTTATTTTCAACATTGAGTCATTTGTTTCTTTTTTAATCACAATAGATTTTAAGGAAGCCTTCTCAATGATAACAAAAGAATTCCCTATGCCTAAATCAATCATATGAAAGAGAAAGAGAAACAACCATTTTCAATATTTTCATACTCTTGAGGTGTTACCTCAACATTGATAATCTGATCCAACTATCTCAATTCATACGGCTCAATATGTACTATTGTTTTTTATTACCTCTGAGTCACAAATGAGAGTTCACCATGTTGTTTTGAATTTTACTATTGTGCTACTCAAATATAAAAACACTAATGAGTTGGAAGACTAGATTCAACCACAATTGTACAATACTAAGATGGATTATTGGTATGAATGACTACAACTATCAGACACCTTTAATTAACATATTGCTTGCACATGTACAACTGAAATCATACGTAAAATAAATTTACATCCCTTAATATACCTTCAACAAATTATACTTCTAAAACAAATTCACATATAACTTAAAGCCATTATTTTCTCTTATGTCTCTCCTCATTCATTACTACTTACTTCTTGTTACTTATCCTTCTCATTTTGATCATATAGAATAAACATTCCTAACATTAAAACATTCACGGTAAGAATAGATTATTCATCATTCTTTCTATCACTGCAAGAATTTATTTTAGATTACACTTTGCTCATGTTGCACTTCTCCTTTAGTTCAAATCACACCTCTTATATTTCAAATCTATTTCTTATCCTTTGCACTGAATAATTTCCATATTATTTATCTATCTTTCAAATTAGCTACCTTTAAACCCTAGATTACTATCAGTGCTAGTTTACTTCTTGTAGTGCAAATCTCATGATTTTGTTTTATAGATATGCTAGTATTCAAGGTCAAATCACTAGTGACATCCCTTGAACTACTACAACTCTAAACATTCTAGGATTTGGTCCTTATCAGTAGCATGACATTATTGTAATGTGACTTTCTCCTTTAATTTGAAATTCAAACTTTGGATCTCACAGGTTTTACTAAAGTCTTCCTTATCTTATCAATTGAATTTCCTTTCTCTTTCTTGGTCATTCATATAGATTACATTCTCAATTTACCCTGCTAGGGTTTCATCATCATATTGTGTGTCATTATTGCATTCACTAGATGTCTCTACCATGGTGTTTATGTTGGTATGTATGCCCTGAGAGCCAATCATGGGATGATTGGTGGGATACATTAAGATTGATTTGATAAACATTAAAGGCAAGCTTCCAATTCTTTCTGGTTCAGTCATATGAGATAGTCATAGAACAGATTGAATGTCTAGAGAATGACAGTACTCAATGACATATGCTTTCAGGTTAAGGACCTGAACGATGAGATCATACGGATGCTAAGAGTTTGTACATTCTTGTTATGTCCCTAGTCAGATGTCATTGTGGAAGGTAGATAGACAACAATGACACACAAGACTAGATTGTGGTGTTGGTTGATGACAGAATCTCATTAGTCATGATATAGAGATATCAAACCAAACACATAGGTACTTGTTAGAGAACAAGTGTACCGGACAGACCCACCGTGAGTTTAACACATGGAACCATGACATGGTAGTCACAGTCAGTACTCACAGTGATGGTGGTGAGTGTGATTCTTAGACCTGAAATCACTACACTCAACACATGTCGTTGGGCACACTTTGACATCATCAAACGCAGTCCTGAAACATGGGTTGTTATAAAGGTGATGATTGGGTGGCTTTGACACATGGGGCTTTTGAGGGGTGAGTGATAGATATGGGATTTGTTCCTCCTGAGGGAGTTTGATATCCAAGGCCACTTGATGAGTAGGATTGAGATAGGCATGCGCATGCATGTGTGAATCAGTATGTGATATTGATGTCATACATATCGTGTTCAATCTACTCTGAGATCAAGAAAGTGAATGAACGTTGACAGGATGAATGTTCCATGCCTCGAGTTCATTCGGGATATCAGTGACAAAGGAATTATACATTCACTGTAACACCATTCACGGATTGTAGGATGAAAGTTGTTCTCCAACTTTCTACTTTCACTTGGGTAGCAATGATGTGTGACTAGGCACCGCTCTTTGCTTGTGAATTCATAAGTGTTATGGACTTTCACTGCCAACGTGAAATGGACCTGCAGGGTCACACACATAGGATTTAACTCGGAAGAGGAGTTTTGTCCACAAGCAACGTTTAGATTGATTACTAAAGGAGTTTAGTAGTTCAATTAAACACTCAATCAGTCGATAGCTCAATATCATATGGTTCAAGGTGTTGGACGCATTGATTGGAGTATCGGATTGATTGAAATCGCAATTGAATGATTCTGCACAACCTACACTCCCAACCAATCAGTTCAAGTGTTGAACCGGTCGGCTGAGGTTGTTGAACCGGTCGGCTCAAGTGTTGAACCGATCGGCTCATGTACATAATGAAATGAGTGGTTCAAGTGTTGAACCGATCGGTTCAACTGGTGCAACCGAGCAAGTTGGGAAAGTCAGGTCGGTGAGAATTTTCCTTGCATTTCACTTGCCCAATTTGATTGGAACAAGGATTGGTATTCGATACCAATTAGAAACGAAAGAAGGAAAGCCAATCGGGAACCGACCAGGACCACGAACCGACCGGTTCAGAAGTGAACCGATCGGCTCATGGGTCCCAACTGATCGGTTGGTGCTCCAACCGACCGGTTCAGGTCCCCAACCGACCGGTTCACTTGTGAACCGATCGGTTCAGGTTGCGAGTTGGTTGCTTTTTGTGGAAAATCTCGAACCCTTCTACTCCTGCGTTTAGTCCCGTATTGCCCAGGATAGAGAACCCTGTCCCATGACCCTCCTATATATATAGGGGTAGTGGGGGCTTCTCAGAGAACAACTCAGTGCAACCAGTTGCTCTGCAAAGTTGTCGTTCTCTCTGGTTTTGGTAACTAAGAGAGAGCCCGAGCAAGTGCTTCCCGCAAAAGGGAGGTGCAGTAAGGGAAGGACAGCTGCAGTTGCAACTGGAGGCAGGAGAGTGTGTTGGCGACTAGTACGTCAATAGGAGGGTGCGACTCCTTCCACTTCCTTGTGGGACAAGGAGTGTGGAGTTCCAGGTGGTCCGTGTGGACTACTATAGAGGCGGGAGGACACTGCCGCTCAGGAGGACAACTATCATCCGACAGTCCGATAGGAGGAGGAGTCGTCAGTCCCGGTGCGACCAGGAGCTGCACAGACGTCGTCCAAGACCGGAGTTGAAGACCGTGCATAGCACGAGGTATTGTCGCAAAGCAAACCTTGGGACAAGGTATGATTCCACAAACCATCCTTTCCTAATATATAGACGTTGACGCGTTTCCTCGTGCTGGGTTTGGGGGAGAAATTTTTTGTTTCCGCTACCTTCTCTGCCTCCCCTAAAACCCATCAGTGGTATCAGAGCCAGGTCAACTGTTCTATATTTTAGGAATATCGATATGATCGATTTTGGTTTGTCGCCTTTATTTATTGCATACGATGCGAATAAAATTGGCTTTATGCATGTCCAATCCTAAATCCACAAATCCCAAATTACATATATGATATGTATTATTAATGCACTCGATACGCGTCGCCCTTAAACAAGTTTTGTGGTGGATGTTTATAGCATGATTATGGCCTATAAACCCCTATTTGTGTGTGGTTGTTTGTGGTTTCTTGCATCTCGGTCTGCGCATCGATCTTCCCTCTCTTATTCCTGATGTAACTTGAAATAATTCGAGATTCTTTCCTACCTTTGCTTTCCCCCGAATGTAACTCGGGGTTTCCCTTTTTAAAGCAATGTAATAAATAGGATAGATTTTTATTTCCTATTATGTCGAAGACCGGCAGACATCAAGACGACAACTGAAACGATCGGTTCAAGGCGTGAACCGATCGGTTGACGTTCCAGACGGTCGGTTCAAGGAGTGAAGCGATCGGTTGATGACTAGTTCGAGGAGCGAGACGAGCGGGTGGCGGACATGACAAGATGCACGATGACCAGGCGAACCGATCGGTTGGAGGAGCCAACCGATCGGCTGGTGGCACCCAGAGGACCGGCTGGAGAGTACAGATCATTCATGTGATGAGTTGATCAACTCGGATGGCAAGGCACAGATGTTCATCTTGTACAGGTTGCATGTGATGTTGACCTAGATGACCGTGATTCCTCTTAGCTCGAGGAATCACATTAGGATGGCCATAATCATCGCTTTTTATCGTTTGTGCATGTTTTATGTGGGATATAGCATGTATATGATACGTACTATGTATTGTGGTGATTGGATATGTATATGTATATAAAACCAAATCCCTCATTAAAATATTAAGTTTTAGATGCCTTCCAAATGCGACACACGTGAAAAGCTTGATCGACCAAGTGTGGGCATGCCCAAGCGTGGTGCACCGTCTATCTCGTGGAAGCGTGAAGGATGAATGTGTGGGTCTGCCCTAGCAGGGTGCATATTCATCGTGTTTGCTTTGGGTTGGACTTAACTAGGTGACCTAGATAGGATATAGCGCCTTGAGGCATGGAGATGATCATTGCAAGGAGTTGTATATGACATCTTATCAAGAGTTGCATATGATGCAATTGGCAAAAGTTGCCTACCTGAGAGATCTATGTTGTGGGTGACAGCCCAAGCTGGTCCATGACTTAGAGGATTTCAGGATCTTGCCCACTAGAAGGTTGTACGCTGCAATCTTCTGAATTGATGGTGAGGGCTATCAATTTGAACTAAAATAGTGGGAGCGATAATTAATTAAAGGCCTAATTTTATCGTCAACTTTTCAAATCAATCAAACAAGTCAAAAGAGTTTTGGACTAAAATTGCATATATTTCCTTTTGTTAAATAAATGGTTAATCAACAAATCACTTTATTTGCAATCGGTCTTTGAGACCAACAAATTAAATGGGAATAATTCCACGATTGGTTAGGACGTTGAGAAGCGTTCTCAATCAAAGAGCGAAAGCTCTAAGTCCTAGTTATACCAGAACCAGATGAACTCGATCCCACCACATCAATGGCTGAAAGTATGCTTATGGAAGCATACCGAGGAAGACATTGATGAGGAGTGCTTGATGTTGTTTTCTCTGAACTATGAGTTGCAGAGACAACATAAGACATATGATGTCTCCAAGACACTGTCCTAGTATATCATGACAGAAGGAGATCTTGTAAGGTATTCACACACTCAATGTGATTGCGTATGTGGAAAGACCTGACTAAGAAGGATTCCCTCTGAGCCAAGAGTTGGCTATTTGTATGATACTGCAAATGTTGCGAGAATCATACAGTTCATGATAAAGTAAAACATGAACAACTTTGACAAGCGTTGACAAAGTTGTTGGACATGTTGAGGATAGTAGAGGCAAAGATGAAGAAGGACAAACCATATTCTTTGATGTGATCAAAGAGAAAGGTAATTCTTAAGGGCAAGGACAAGGGCAAAGCAAAGAAGTCTTCTGATGCTAGCCAGCAATCCAAGCCGTCTTCAGCCTCAAGGCACATGGGGAAAGGGTGTATGAGGGAATTGCCCTCTATATCTGGAAGAACAAAAGAAGATGAAGGAGGGGATGGAGATCTCCACCTAAGGTATCATGAAATGAACCGCTTCTTTATCTGAGGTATATGATACCAAGATATGGATATGTCATATATGATATGCAATATCCACAAAGAAGTGATGGCCTTTGTGAAAGGACCAAGAAAGAAGTACCCATCATTGGAGCAAGTGTTGCTGCCATAGATAGGAGTATCTTTCAGTTTATTTCAGCCTAAAGGGCACGAAATAGAGTTGAGAACTACTATTTCATATATTGCCAATAGATAGAAACACTTTATTTTGCATATTGTATGACAATGATGGCAATTAATAAAGTTGATGTTTCAATCTTAAAGATATGATCTTTGTGGCAATGCCTTGTTTATCTTGTGATACATGGTATGCATAAGATAAAATGATACCTAAAAGTTATTGATAACTCAAACAATCTAATTAGCATCAATCATGAGAAATTCATTTCTAGTTTCCATATGATGGAGAAATCTAGACTCTTTTGGTTAGAGAACCAGTAAGAGACATGAATATCTTGGACATGATTAATCAATCTTCACTAATGGTAGTGGGAGAATGATTATACTATTAGGTATAATACATGTGATGTATTTACATACCTATTGGGACAAATGCTAATACTTCAAATGGTGTTTAGAGAAATACCAATATGAATATCTTGAAGTGTTCAAGATTATCATAGATGAAGTGCAAATTTGGTAAAGTATTAATTCTTGAGGAGATCAATGAATGAAATACTTGGACCAAATGTTTGAGATCCTTATGAGTGATTATGATAGTGTGTCATAGTGAACTCATGATTAAGGCATGGTGATGTCTAAATCAAGAAGGAAACATACTCTAATGAGTTAGAGAATGATTATCAAATGACTTAATTCTTCTTATTAAAAGAATACCCCACACTAATAAAGGAAATTAAGAATCACAAGGGTTGTGAATTCTTATATCCTTAACATATACACCTCAATTATCTATGTGATGAGTTGTTCATGTGATGAGTCAACTATCTAGATGAATATGAGGAACCGAATTTTGAGTTATGGTTTATGACCATTACATCCTAAATGACGTCCATGTGAACCATAAGGTATGACCTTGATGGTAGCACTCATTGGATGAAATCCATAAATGCAAATGAATCTTAAGCGTTAAGATACATGGATAACATTTTGAGAAGGATGATGCTTGTTGATTGCAACTTAATGACTAATACATTTGGCATATGGATACTAAAACTGCATTCCTATGAGGAATAAAACAAGGATGTGTACGTGACACAACCTATAAGGTTTATGAATCCACTAATGCAAATGAAGTCTATAAGTTACAATGGACTAATCAATGTGATTGATTGAGTACAAGCAACTCAGAATTGGATCTTTACTTTGATAATATAGTCAAAGGGTTTGACTGATATGTCAAAGATAAAGAAGGGATCTGTGATTTAGTCGGAGCGTGTTCACATTCCACATATTGATGTGAAATGGAAATGTTCTAGAATGGAAATCCAAAAGTGGAAATTGTCTTTAAGGAAGATAGAGATATTTCCTATGTGATAGGAATAGAGATCTATAGAGATAGTTCTCGAAAAATCTCTTGACCTGAAAAGAGAAAGCATACATTGGCAATCTGTACTGAAGTGTTCAGTATGCACAGATTCAGTGGGAGAAAACTTGTCCATGTTACATGGAGTTAGTATCCCAAGGCCAAGTGTCCAATTCTTATGAAGAATGGGAACACTAAGAATAGATATGGATCTATCATGTATGTAATCATCTCATTATCTTGCATGTATGGACATGGCAAGAATAAAATGCATTCATCATCTTGTATGTATGACATAACAATTTGATGTGCTCATCCTGATAACTCATATGTGGGACATGATGAGTGGATGTCTATCTACTTCCAGTAAGGGTTACTAGAATACCATGAGAACTTGATAAGTACTTGTGAAGTACCAGTTCTGTGGAGATAAGGAAGAGTTCAATGTAAAGAGTTACATTGATGTGAACTTCCGAAAGGACAGAAAATTAATCGCAAAATAAATAGGATATATAAAAGTGAAAGTTTGTTGATAATTGGAAGTGTTCCAATAAAACCATTCAAAAGGAAAATGTCGAGTATCTATGCGTTAGAGAACTGCAGTGGATACTATATGGATCTGGAAGTTCATGAGATGAACTTATAGATATTCCGATCATTGATGACAAGTCTGGAATCCTTGATCATGCAATGTGGCTAAAGGTTAGCAAGGAATACTATATCACATATTACGGCAACTCCATCTCATACGTGTGACATACAGCGAAGAGATGTGAGACAGGCAATTTATACTGACTTTGACAAGGTGTTGCCATTACTCACTATGTTTGCACTAAGAGCACAATAACATGTGGGACATGTTTGAAGATCACTATGATTCAAGGGTGATTGGCTCGCAGTGCAAGTGGGAGTCTGTTGGTATGTATGCCCTGAGAGCCAATCATTGGATGATTGGTGGGATACATTAAGATTGATTTGATAAACATCAAAGGCAAGCTTCCAATTCTTTCTCGTTCAGTCATATGAGATAGTGATAGAATAGATTGAATGTCTAGAGAATGACAGTACTCAATGATGTATGCTTTCAGGTTAAGGACCTGAACGATGAGATCATACGGATGCTAAGAGTTTGTACATTCCTGTTATGTCCCTAGTCGGATGTCATTGTGGAAGGTAGATAGACAACAATGACACACAAGACTAGATTGTGGTGTTGGTTGATGACAGAATCTCATTAGTCATGATATAGAGATATCAAACCAAACACATAGGTACTTGTTAGAGAACAAGTGTACCGGACAGACCCACCGTGAGTTTGACACATGGAACCATGACATGGTAGTCACAGTCAGTACTCACAGTGATGGTGGTGAGTGTGATTCTTAGACATGAAATCACTACACTCAACACATGTCGTTGGGCACACTTTGACATCATCAAACGTAGTCCTGAAACATGGGTTGTTATAAAGGTGATGATTGGGTGGCTTTGACACATGGAGCTTTTGAGGGGTGAGTGATAGATATGGGATTTGTCCCTCCTGAGGGAGTTTGATATCCAAGGCCACTTGATGAGTAGGATTGACATAGGCGTGCGCACGCATGTGTGAATCAGTATGTGATATTGATGTCATACATATCTCATTCAATCTACTCTGAGATCAAGAAAGTGAATGAACGTTGATAGGATGATTGTTCCATGCCTCGAGTTCATTCGGGATATCAGTGACAAAGGAATTATACATTCACTGTAACACCATTCACGAATTGTAGGATGAAAGTTGTTCTCCAACTTTCTACTTTCACTTGGGTAGCAATGATGTGTGACTAGGCACCGCTCTTTGCTTGTGAAGTCATAAGTGTTATGGACTTTCACTGCCAACGTGAAATGGACCTGTAGGGTCACACACATAGGATTTAACCTGGAAGAGGAGTTTTGTCCACAAGCAATGTTTAGATTGATTACTAAAGGAGTTTAGTAGTTCAATTAAACACTCAATCAGTCGATAGCTCAATATCATATGGTTCAAGGTGTTGGACGCATTGATTGGAGTATCGGATTGATTGAAATCGCAATTGAATGATTCTACACAACCTGCACTCCCAACCGATCGGTTCAAGTGTTGAACCAGTCGGCTGAGGTTGCTAAACCGGTCGGCTCAAGTGTTGAACCGATCGGCTCATGTACAGAGTGAAACGAGTGGTTCAAGTGTTGAACCGATCGGTTCAACTGGTGCAACCGAGCATGTTGGGAAAGTCAGGTCGGTGAGAATTTTCCTTGTGTTTCACTTGCCCAATTTGATTGGAACAAGGATTGGTATTCGATACCAATTAGAAATAAAAGAAGGAAAGTCAATCGGGAACCAACCAGGACCACGAACTGACCGGTTGAGAAGTGAACCGATCGGCTCATGGGTCCCAACCAATCGGTTGGTGCTCCAACCGACCGGTTCAGGTTGCGAGTTGGTTGCTTTTTGCGGAAAATCTCGAACCCTTCTACTCCTGCGTTTAGTCTCGTATTGCCCGGGATAGAGAACCCTATCCCATGACCCTCCTATATATATAGGGGTAGTGGGGGATTCTCAGAGAACAACTCAGTGCAACCAGTTGCTCTGCAAAGTTGTCGTTCTCTCTGGTTTTGGTAACCAAGAGAGAGCCTGAGCAAGTGCTTCCCGCAAAAGGGAGGTGCAGCAAGGGAAGGACAACTACAGTTGCAACTGGAGGCAGGACAGTGTGTTGGCGACTAGTACGTCAACAGGAGTGTGTGACTCCTTCCACTTCCTTGTGGGACAAGGAGTGTGGAGTTCCAGGTGGTCCTTGTGGACTAATACAGAGGCGGGAGGACACTGCCACTCAGGAGGACAACTGTCATCCGATAGTCCGGTAAGAGGAGGAGTCGTCAGTCCCGGTGTGACCAGGAGCTTCACAGACACCGTCCAAGACCGGAGTTGAAGACCGTGCATAGCACGAGGTATTGTCGCCAAGCAAGCCTTGGGACAAGGTATGATTCCACAAACCATCCTTTCCTAATATATAGACGTTGACGTGTTTCCTCGTGCTGGGTTTGGGGGAGAAATTTTTTGTTTCCGCTGCCTTCTCTGCCTCCCCTAAAACCCAACAGGTTATGCATCAGATATGATTCATTTTCTTATCACTTCACTCCCACATTGCACTCATTAAGTAATATATGAAAGATAATATTATTCTGAGACTTAGAATTCTTATCTTCAAACATTCCCTTAATACATTTCTCGTACGTAGGTTTAATTAGTTATCAACAAGGATACTTGACTAATTACACTTACTTGAGTCTTACAACCTCTTTCTTTTATAATCTATATTACTCCATCATGTTTCAAACCCATCCTTACTTTCCATAATCCTCTTACCATATACTACTCTTCCACTTGTCATCTTTAACTTCTAATTTTCTCTTATGATCATGTTGCTTGTTCATGGGTATGATCATGTATACCATGTTGCACATATTTCTTTTTATCCTTCTACTAATTTGAACTTGAAATTCTAAATCAATAATCTCTCTACTAGTTTCACCTCATGTTTAATACATTACATATCCTTCATTTTAAATCAAATGACTCATGCATGGGTCAAACTTAGTTTCTCTTTCAATCAAGTTTTTACTTCCTAAATATTATCTACCTTTATATGACTTATTCATTTTCTTAGCTACACTTTTGTTCTTCTTTTAGAAACTAGTTTGTTGTTCTATAGAGACTTAGAATCCAAAGGTAGTAAGGATGAATGTATTAAACTTCATAATAAAGGTATACATTCCATGCTCTCAATTATATCATAACACTCATTCCTTAATCAAGCTCGTCATTTCTAACATTTCTCTTTGTTTCAACTATGTTTGTTATCCTAGTCTTATGATTTACATGTTCTTCTAATTCTCTTTACTTTAACTCTTCTGAAGACTCTTCACTTCTATGTACCTATCATATACTTAACTCTTTTATTCTATTTCCCCTTTGTTTTGGAGTACATAAAAGCATTGTACTCGATTATATGATCCATTCCTCATGATTGATTCTTACTATCTTGGCCCTTACATGATTTTCTCATATCTTTTCCATACTTCATATTTAGAGTTCATATAATACTAATCATTAAACTTAATCTAAACCTTCTGTCGTGTTCCTTTATTCCCAACTAAGGGTTTCTCATATGAGGCCCCAAAGTTGGATCTCAGATATCAGTTCCAATAGATTCTTAGCTATTCTAATCTTTCCCATATATTTCAACATCTTAGTGTATGTACATTCTCACTATGATGTAGGTCTGATTTATCCAGAGTCTACTCTTATTATATTTTCAATAGGAGTCGTTAGATCCTAATAACGCACCCTGCCAACTGGACCAGATCGAACCTGCAGTCCTGAATCCAAGAGCTACTCAAGATTAACCAACTCCTATTAATCTCAAACATGTGGAAGGAATAATCACTTAGGGAAAACTCATTTAAACATAATTTCTAGTCTACTTGATACAAAAAATAATTGAATAAACTTCATGATACACAACAATCCAAAAGAACCATACATATTCTACAAACTGATAATATGAATTCATACATACAAGAGCATTTCTATTGATCTCCAATCAAAGAAGCAATATAAAGCAAGAGTTGTATCACATTCTATGTTTAATCTCTTACTCCTTCATTACTTTCTGATCTCCTAACCCTAAGATTTCTAGGGTTTCTCTCTAACCCATCCTTCCTCTGCATACCTAGCCAGGGCATCCATAGAAGAATAGATAGAGTAGATTGATACTGGTCAACCTAAGTATCTAGATATTGGGCCAGGGTATCCAAATACCCAGACTTCCCAGAACTATAGACACATCACCTCTTATCTACCACACTTATAACTCTAACTTTCTATCCTAATGGTCCCTGACCACTCAGCCTAAGCTCTGATACCAATCTGTTACACCCACATCCCACAATTACCACTAACCATGAGATTAGGGCATAAGTTTGAATATTATACTTAATACAAAGTTCACTCCCATTTTTCCCTTTATTTCAACTCTTTGTTTTCTCACATTCAATCACATAAACAAACTTAACAAGAGAATTAAACTTTGATCACTCTAATATGATCTCAACATTAATGATACACACCATACATTCATTTTGTTTCTCACACTTCCATGTACATACGACATGATAATCAGATACATACTCTATTATTAAGAAATCAAAGTCACACAACATCATTAACAACTTAGGCTCAATCAAACTGTGTCATGGCGGCTCCGGGTGGGAGTGGTGATGGAGAGGCAGCTCCTGACGGGAGTGGCGATGGAGAGGCGGCTCCAGCATGTGGCATCCTTTGGGCGGATCTGGTGACGAAACCTATCCTCCCTCGTCAGTCCTGCCGACCGGTGGATCTCCCCAAAGACCCTAAAGCTCCTTTCTACAAGGTAGAGGATTGTAGACCTAGGATGAAGATGTCGTCCCCGGTCATGGAAGCTATGGAGGAATATCACAAGACATCGGTGGTGATCTAGGTCATGGGAAGATGGTGCGTGCTCTAGCAATTTCATGGATGGATGTTGAGAATGTGGAAGCCAAAGAGTGAAGTGTAGTTATCACCGTTCAAAGAAGGTCTTCTCTTAGTGAGGTTTGGGACAGAGGAAGACATGAATATGGATCTTGAAAGGGGACCTTGGTTCTTTGACAACAAGCTAGTCATTGTGTCCAGGTGGTCACCAGAGGTGGAAGTCAGTCGTGCGAAGCTGGAGTCTGCCCCTGTTTGGGTCACTTTCCCAGACTTGGGCCGACACTGGTCGAGGTGTGCGCTAATGATAATGGGGTATGCAATCGGAACCCCTAAGGTGGTGGACTATGTTGAGACTGGTAGATATATGGGTGCCCCACATCTGTGTATTGAAGTTAAAGCTGATAAGAAACCTCCCCCTGCGGTCCTTATCGAGCTACCTGATGGTAAGGAGCTAGAGGTGAAGGTAGTCTATGGTGCGTTGTTGGAGAGATGTCACGCTTGCATGGTTTTCAGGCATATGCCTGAAGATTGCCCAGCCCCTAAGAAGGCGATGCCTTCAGAAGAGCAGAGGAGAGGCAGATCCAAGAGTGTAAGGCTGAACAGAAATCAGAGAAGAAGGACACAAAGTGGTGTTGTTCAAAGTGAGTCTGAGCATCAATCGGCATCGACCTCAAAGAAAGACATCAGACTCCAATCGGAAGCGGTGGCTTCTAGGCCAGCGATAGTAGACAAGCCGCGTGGAGATGTGGCTGCTACTCCTATCGTGCAGGTGAGGCGGATGGATTCCCAACCCCTGAGGAATACTACAGAGTCCCAAGCAGTGACCAACATAGAGAGTGGAGAATAGGGAGTGGATGCATTTATATCTATTGAGGGTAGTCGAGGGTCCAACCAGGTTCTAGTATTGGAGGATCCCCAGGAAGAGAATGAAGCTAAGCCAGGAATGGCTAAAAGGGTGATGAGGACCTTCCCCAATGGTGTGTGGGGTGGTAGAGGAAGGGGAAGAGGAAGTAGTAGTGTCTCATCCAGAAGGGGGGGACAGAACAGAGTGTCCAGATGAAGGTCTTCGTGTGGAATGTCAGAGGGGCCTCGCGACCGAGGAAGCAAAGGACCCTCCGACGCATCCTGGAGGAGGAAGGAGTGGATATAGTTTTCTGTGTAGAGACCAGGATCAGTAGAGATGTTGGCGACTGGATTGAGGGACTCTTCCCTAGGGGTTGGGGGTTCCTCTCTAATCTGGATGATATTGATGGAGGTAAGATAGCGGTGGGATGGAAGAGGGAGATATGGGATGTTCAATCCATTTTCTCATCTGATCAATTGGTAGTTCTGAGCTGCTTCAACAATGGAGGTTTCCATTGTGTTATTTCTGTTGTGTATGACTCTAATGCTGAAAGAGATAGGAGAAGGTTGTGGCAACAACTTGTTAATACCACGCAACATGAGATCTTGAACCTGGTGATAGGGGATTTCAATAGTATGAGGAAAGCTAGAGACAAGGTGGGGGGGCTGCTGGTACCTGATTCTATTCTAAATAGGTTCAATGATGTTGTTAATGAAGCGTAGTTAATTGAGTTGAGCACCAGGGGAGGCATCACTACGTGGCACAACAAACGTAAGCCTGTCAGAAGGATTTCTAGCAATTTAGACAGAGGTTTGGTGAACGAAAGATGGTTGGATATTTTTCCTAATGCATCCATTCATCTTGGGGTGCATCCGAACAATGATCATGTGTGGATGGAGATCAACTTGGTCCAAAAGAGGGCTCCTAACAGGCCTTTCTGGTTTCTAAATCATTGGTTGGATTGGCATGGTTATGGAGAGGTGGTCAAGAAGGTTTGGGATATACATGTTAATGGAAACCTGATTTATGTGGTTATTGAGGAGCTGAAGAAAATGAAGATGGAGTTAAAAAAGTGGTCAAAGGACCTTATCAATCTGGATAACCTTACTAAGGAGGCCAGAATTAATTATGACAATGTTACTAGACATTTAAGAGAGAATCCTACTTCTGCCTTGCTGATGGATGAAGAGGAGAAGGATGAGAAGCGTCTCTTATAGCTTGAGAAAGCACAGGAAAGCTACTATTGGTAGAGAAGTAGAATAAGATGGATCAAGGATGGTGATAGAAACTCAAGGATGTATCACGTGGCTGTAAAAAGAAACAACATGAGGGAACACATTCATAACCTCATTGACACTTATGGCAATATGATTGATGAGGAGGGGAAGATGGTGGAGTTAGCCATGAATTTCTACTCAGACCTGTATAACAAAGAAGTAGAGGAAAACCTTATGCAATGCCCTCTAAAGAGTAAAGTCACGACTGAAATGAATAGAATTTTGCTAAAAATAGCAGATGATGAAGAAATCAGGAGAGCTGTGTTTTCTATTGGCACGTCTAAGGCTCCAGGGCTGGATGGGTTCAATGTGAAGTTCTTTCATAACAGTTGGGCAACTGTGGGGAAGGACATATGTAGAGCTTTCCGCTGGTTCCTTTTCGGTGGAAAAATGGTTAGATAGGCTAACCATGCTTTCATCAAACTTATCCCGAAGAGGTATAACCCTACGGAGATTGCTGACTTTTGGGCCATCGTGTGTTGCTCGGTCTTGTATAAAATCATTAGCAAGCTCCTGGTGAATAGACTGAAGAAGATCATGATGGCTATCATTTCCCCTAATCAAGCGGCTTTTGTGTAAGGTAGGGCCATCTTGGATAACACTCTCCTTGCTAAAGAATATCTGGTTGACTTTGGGGTGAAGACTTCTTCTAAAAAAGCATGAATTAAGGTGGACATATCCAAAGCGTATGACCGTGTGAGATGGACTGCGTTGTCGAGTTCTATGGAAGCTTTGGGTTTCTCTCAGAGATGGATTGGGGTGATCATGGAGTGTGTTCAAACTATGTCCTTTTTTGTTCTCATTAACGGTGTTCCCCATGGCTTGTTCAAGGCCTCTAATGGCTTAAGGCAAGGTGATCCTCTCTCACCCCTGCTCTTCTCAATTATGATGGAAAATATTTCTTGTATGGCGTGTAATGCTAAACAGAGTGGGGCCATCAAAGCCTTCAAAGATAAAGGTACAAAAGTTGAATCACACATGATTTTTGCCGATGATATCCTTTTCTTCTTGGCGGGATATTACAAATATATGAGAGGGATGTATCAACTCTTGCGGCATTTTGGTAAGCTCACTGGACTCTATATCAGTGAGATCAAGTCCCATATCTTTTTATCGAGATCTTGTGACCCCAGAAGAGGACGTCTGAAGAGGGCATCTCGCTTGGCGGATGGCCAATTCCCGACTAGGTACCTGGGCATCCCCCTTTCGGGGGGCAGAGGTATAGGTTTGTATTACTATGTTTGTGTTGACAATCTCAGAATGACAACGGAGAAATGGAATGGCATTCCCATCTCTATGGCGGGTCAAGTTGTCCTCTGTCAAACTGTGCTTAATGCAAAGGTGAATTTTTGGTGTAAACAGACTGAACTTCCTCTTTATATTCTGGAGAAGTTCAGGTCCATAGTGGCGAGTTTTCTCTGGGGAGGTGGTGCCCACGTAGTGGACTGGGATACGGTAATACTACCCAAATATGCTGGAGGTTTGGGTATTTCCTACCCTTTGCAGCTGGCATGGAGGGCGACCACCTCTAGAGTGGACTGTTTCCTTAATTGCAGTAGCTCGTTATGGGTGGACTGGGTGCGAAGAAGGTATGGCAACCTAGAGGGTGATCACCAGACTAGTGATTTGTGCATTTGGAAGAAAATGAAGATGGTTAGAAATGAGCTTAGTAGTGTCGGATGCTTACAACAACAGGAGGGGGGCGCAGGTCAAACCTTGGAACCTTAATAGACACATGTCGCAGGTTGCTTGGCATACCATCATTTGGACCAAACCTCATTGCCCGAAATGGAGCTACACGGCTTTCAAGGCCATCAGGGAGAGGCTTCTAACTAGGGATAGAATGTTGAATTGGGGGCTTAATTGTGACGCCTTGTGTGTGCTCTGTAGAAGGGTATCAGAGACCCATAACCATATGTTTTTTGAATGTGAGTACACAGCCTATTTATGGAAAAGAGGGAACCTTAAGTGTGGATGGGGCAGCCAGCCATCTATGGAGCTTAATGCTGCTATTCCCTAGATGATTCAGACCTCAGGGAACAATTTGAGGAGTCGGTCTTTTGGGGGTATTTTCTTAGCTTCCCTTATCTACCATGTTTGGTGCGAAAGGAATGCTAGGATACATGGGAAGAGACTGAGAGATAATCTTCACCTTTTTGATGTAATTAGCCATAGCATGTTTTAGTTTTTTAAAGCCAACCCGAAGAACATGGTGGGAGTCAATACCATGGTTCTGAGAATGTGGGACCACGTGTAGGTCATGTACAGTATATGGGATTTTGATACCTCCCCTATACTTTTGTTTCGGTTAGTAATACTTTACCTTATCCAAAAAAAAACATCATTAACAACTTTTCTACTACTCTACAAGGACCTACAGTGATAGGGACCAACTGAACTTAATTGATCTTATACTTAACTCCAATGGTAGATCTACTCTGATGCATTGACCTTCTTCAAGTCCACATGATTTTCCTAAAAAAATTGAGAGTAGAGTGTTGAGCCTACTCACTCAGTGAATGAGTACTTCAAAGAAATAGTCTAAAGCACTTATATAATTACAGATATATTATTGAGCACCTGATATCAAATGTAACAGCAGTAAGCTTCAAAGAAACTAATCATTCACAAATATAAATTTGGAAAGATACTCTAGATATCTACTAGAGTGAATCAATATATGAACATGCTTGTTTGACCATAAAGAGAACTAATAATTTAGAAAAACACACTGAATAATTGAATAATTGTGCATACTTGTTTAACCTCTCATTCAACCTCTCATTCATCTTTTTATGCCCAAAACCCACATGAGGTGTACCACAATATGTGAAAGAATCGCAGAAAGCAACGATCTCACTATACAAGGCTTAGAAGCATGTCCGGGTTCCTAAGCCTATCTCTCGAGTAAGACCCCGTATGCAGTGGGCCTCGGCAATCTACCTCTCGGCGGCTAATGGGAGTGACCGAATATCTTAGACTCCACCTCTCAACCTAGGTACTCAGGAGGTGAGTTAAAGTGCTCAGGCTTATTGTGAATCAGTGGACCTACTGACCGATGATCACTCAACATATAACATAGGTACCACCGGCATCCCCGGTTGGTGTTGGGTACCACCCAACTATAAGGAGTCTTCCCTACTGGTCAAGACCCCCTGTGAGAACCTATTACACTAAACAAGATTACTCAAAACTTAAAACACAATCAATCAATAATTAATCACACACCCAAAAAAATATGGGTAAATTAAAATTGATTTCAATGTCTGCACCCGCTCAGAAACATTTGCATAAGAGCCCAACATCTTTCTTGTATCCATACTATGCCAAGAATTTGATACAAATTATTCTATCATCTTATCCACCACATATATACACACGAGAACAATGTTCATATATGCCACACAAACAAGCATTAATATGCTAATAAAAGTTTGATTCATTTAAAACACCATCTACAAACTTTTTCTCTCCTAGACCTGAGAGTAAAGGGATGACTGTAGGACATACTAGACATCTAATCAACTTTCTCATAGATTCATTATTATAGCTCCTCTTTGCTGCCACATGGTTTTTTTTCACTTCTGATTATCTAAAAAAATGTGGCAAACCATAAGGGTGAGACCCATGTCCCAGTACAAGATATAACATCCAACAACGTTTACTCATTACAACATTTTTAAGTAATTAAACAGTTAAGAAGTTGAAATAGATATAACAAATAAGCTCAGCAGCATTGACGATTAACAAAATACATAAAGGAGCAGATAATAACTATCATCATTAGTCACACTATCATCCTTTATCTTGTTGACAATATAAGCAATTCAGTAGCATATGTATATATAGCACCACGAGCAAGTCTAGTAACATAGAATCTCTATCATTATGAATAAGTCTAGCCACATAAGCATAGATAACAACATTATAATGTCTAACAGGTTGAACATATCAACATCATAAAAAGAGCTAACAACATAAGCACAACTCTCTGGATAAGCATGATTAGCAGTATATGCATCTCTAGTTACAAAGGCATGGCTAGCATGCTAAACATAACTAACAACATGAGATACCTAGCATCATAATTATAATCAGCAGTAGCAGTATAGTTATCAACATAATTATGGCTATTGTATGTACGCATCTACAATCTTAAGCATATCCACAACATAAGTATATCTACTATCTCTTAATTTCACTAAGCATCATCTTTATGTAAAGATAACAAATAAGGGTTATCATCCAATGTGAATAGTCATGTATAACCCTAAACAAATATGCTACATGGCTATATTACATCTTTTCTTACACCCTGGAGAATTTGAATTGTACCATTCAAAGTCCAAATGACCCCTGTGAAAGGCTATCTGGTTCTATACAAGATCTAGGAGTGTCAGTATCCTAAGATATCTTCCCCTCGGTCAGTACGAGATAAAAGACAGTGACATATCAGTCAAAGCTGCCACCATAGTGACACATAGTCCTGTAACTAGCCCACCTTAGTATAGATCACATCGCTAGCATCTAGGGTATTCAAACCCAATCAATGAGGTACAACCGCAGTTATCCTCTAATCACATCATGTTATAATAACCAAGACATGACCGCAGCCGTTCTCAATCACATCAGATGTATGAGGCATGACCATAGCCAACCTCCACAATCTACATTATGGATGACAAGGATATATCCTCAACCTGCCACCCCCACATACTCAACAGTATGCGCTCTGAGTTTCCCTTAGGAATACTCATTTCACCATTCATCAAGTTCTGACACTGAAGATGGTTCTACGACACAGGGGACCACATGATTAGAGTTGCACTTGATTAGTTATGCCAATTGGGGGAATTAAGGTTGCATCAAACAAGTGGACATACAAACCCTAATTCACTTCTAGCAAGCATATAAATATCACAACTTGTAAAATATATAAAACGTGTGAAACATAATTTCTCATCTCATCATCACATTGTAATATTCACTTGCCATTCATGAGACCACACTAGTCATCATACTATCACAAGATAATAATCTTTTTCACAATATCACAAGGTATCAACCCTTATCAATATAAGAGGATTACACCTCATTCAGGGCTCAACCATGCCCAAAGGTCATTAAGACCATCATACTATTCCCTACAAGATCATCATTATCTTTCCATGCTTTATAACAAGGCTCAACAACATCACTTACATATAATACACCAGATCAGCACAATATTGCATTAATGAGCTAGGAGATATTCATAAACAATCATAGTAGGGTTATATTAACATTAAGAACATTCCTTTATTACATCAACATGCAGGGAATCTAGATATGATTAACACTCATCATAATCATAATGCACATGTTTAGCATAAGAAAGTATCAACCAAGTGTCTATGATAATCACCAATTAACACATTAAGGTTATGATCATGTTAAGGAGGTTATTCCACCATCATACCATCATATAAGAAGGTTAAACATGAATACTCATCTTTATCTATTTGCATTTGAGTTAGGTTCAACAAGATAAATTTTATTAATGCTACTAATCAGCACTCATACCCAAACCCTAACTCACAACATCCCCATTGGATCATGGATGCATAAGGTGAAGCATCACCATCACATTCCATACTATTCTCAAGTATGAACCCATACATAAATCAAGGTGTATCCATCGGGTTATAGCATACTAGGGTTTCAGCAATAGTAACAGAGTACTTCATGATTGTATTAGTAATTCAAGTACTATTCATACCCAAATACCATCGTTTAGTTATATTAAAGCTAGTTATAACAAGATATACCTCATTAGGGTTACATATCAACACAATATGGTTATCATCCCTTCTATTCATATGATTGAATAGGTAAGACTACCTCATTAAGGGTAACCCTCCATTTGTTCCATCATCATTCAACCCATATCACCATACCACAATGTCATCCAAAACCATCGGATGTTTAAAAGGTAAGACCATTGGTTGTTTACATAAGTAAAAACCTTGGATAAACCACCTATGAAGTCCTTGATTTGTGCTCTAGAAAGATTCACCATTTAACCCTAGACATCCCTTTATTAAAAACACAAAAAGTTCCATTGAGAGTAGGGTAAAACCCACAATTGACTATTCATTTAAAATAAGCCATCCATTGTCAACAAGTAAGCTCCTTAAGTTGATCATATAAAGGAAACCATAAAAATCACATTATTAGGACCAACATATTACATTATCCATCATTCCACTTTATTGTAGGAATAAACATTAGATCTTTACCATTGGGTCAAGTTCATATGTTAAAACCATCAATTATAGTATAGGTTCGACCATTGCATCAAGTGACCCAAGAAACCATTGGTCTAAGGCTTAATTGATTCTAAAACTATATGATTAACTCACCTAGATTTTGGAGATCTGATCCACCATCATTAGTGACCATTAAGTCACCATAGGTTGTTATATTAACACTATATTCATTAATCAGCTTCAAATTTTAAGCTATCATCATCATTGATTGATAACATTATTAGGGTACTTAATGGTTGATCATTAAAATTCTAATTGATCCAAAACCTGACCTAAGGGTGTGACCATAGGTTGTCACCATCATCTGACACCTTTAATCCCAACCATCAGTTGTCATGAAGACAACACCATAGGGTTGTTGCAATGGTACCGTCATCGGGTCATGGGTTTATAAAAGAAATCAGCTTGAAATCCTAAAATTGACCGTTAATTGATAGGTGCTTAGCACCATAGGTTGTCCAACAAACCTGATCCAAGTCATATTATACATTAGTAATAACGTACACATGATCAAAGGCTCATATAGAACTGAAAATAGAATAGGGAACATTATAAAAATTGAAATCCAAGTCAAGCATAGCTTTTTAGTGCGTGGATCATCATTTTCAAGCAAGAACATGAGCTAGCAAGCTTATGGTAAGCAATAAATATGGAGAAAGTTATAAAAATTGCCTATAATGAGAAGATGAAATACCAAACAGAAGAAAACTTGAGAAGGTAGGGTAGGAAATCCAATCATAAGTTGTAAACTCGACCATCTAGCACCTTTCTTCATCAAATGAGCAAACCCTAAGCATAAGGAGCAAGAAAGGTAGGGTTTTAGAGCTTTAGAGAAATTTCTACCATGGAACAGAAAGGTTATGACCTGGAGGAAGGTAGGAGGAAGGATAAAAAAGAAATAAACGGATGAAATAAGGATATTCTTACTCTTTTAGGTCAAGATCACTAGAAGGAAGCTTTTTAAACCCTAAAAGGAAGTCAATTGCAACCCTAGATCCTTTTTCCAAGAAGGTCCCAACTTTCTTCTTCCTTGAATAGGAAA
The DNA here is from genome assembly GCA_963693085.1 of Alisma plantago-aquatica. Classification (NCBI taxonomy): domain Eukaryota; kingdom Viridiplantae; phylum Streptophyta; class Magnoliopsida; order Alismatales; family Alismataceae; genus Alisma; species Alisma plantago-aquatica. The sequence goes on from OY856413.1 coordinate 582,956,209, forward strand.
ATTCACAGAAGCACAGAGGGAGAATGAGGTTGGGAGAAGGAGGGAAGTGGTGGAGAGAAAATGGCTCGTTTTGTTTCTTGGGGATAAGTATATTAAACTTTAAGATAAAGAGAAAAAAAAGTTGAAGTTCTAGTATCTATCCAAGTGGCCATGGCCTTAATTTATTAAGAACATACAAGTGAACACACAAGAATCTCCCCCACCATATTTATATACCTTATTAGATTTCCTTTGTCAAATTTCCCATCCAATCAAATAATTCATTAGTTGATAGCTACTAAAGGTTGCTCATCCATGAAGGGGTAAACCCTAAAATACCCTTGGAGAAAACACCTTCAAACCAAGGTTTAAATAGGTGCCCCATGTATCAACAAGCTCAATAATGATTATAAAATATACAAGGAACATAATTAAAGTGATAAATTGCAAAGAAATCCTCTCAATTGGGTAAATTGCAGAAAAGTCCAAAATGTGCATAAATTGCATAACTTGCTCAACCAGTGGCCAAATTGGACCAAATTTGAAATTTAAGCTTGTATTATGATTTCAAATCATATCACAAGGTTATATTAGGGTTATAAGCATTCAATTATGGTAATTAATCTTATTCAACTCATTAAGCAAGTTTAGGGGCCTTACAACTATAAACCCCTAATAGGGATTTCGCCCCCAAAATCCAAGGTAAACATAGATGGGTACTTCCTTTACACCTCATCTTGTTACCTTCACATGGTTACTTACATATCATGGTGATGTCACATCATTCATACATATCTCATCTTGGGTCAGCACAAAAACCCTCACCTAAGAAGACATTCTCAATATGGAATGTAGAAACTTGTTGTGTCATCTGTATAACTCTAGTAGTAATGTTCAACTTTAAATTCTAGCTATAATCCTAAAATTATATCTATTGAATCAACACATTACTCAAAATTAATACTTGCTAGCTTTTTACCAATAATGCCATGTGTCCCATACCATTCCTTTTTTTTTGGGGGGGGGACTAGCATAGCTAGTTACATCATTGAGCTACAGGAAAGAGAGACGAGAAGGACTTGAGATCCTCTAGGTAAAAAGTGCTGGCCTGGGATGGACATTCATTCCACATCAAGGAGGAAGACGGCTGCTTCAAACAAAGTTTGGCAAGAGCATCGGTCAATTTGTTATGTTCTCTTCGCTGATAAATGATCCTCAGGTTATCCAAGTTCTGCAGAGCTTCGATGATCTTACTTGTGATCAATAGGTACTTGTCCGGAGGTTTCTTAGTCTTGGAGGCCCATTGCATCGCATTCCATGAGTCTGATATAAGCAGACTTTTTGGGAAACCATGAAGGGCAGTGAGTCTGACTCCTAAGTGAATAGATCTCAGTTCCCCTTCCATAGAGTCAGTTCCAGGGTTCAGGTTGGCGCAACCAGTTAACCAGCAACCTTGGCGATTTCTGGCAATGTCACAGGAGCTAAAGGTTCTGGATGTTCTTGAGAGAGCCACGTCCACATGAATGATGGCAGTCGAGGGGCTTAGCAGCATAGGGTGAGAAGGTGTGACTTCTACATAGCATCTTGTAACAGGCATACTATCATCGGAGTTGTCAGCTGTCATCTATGAGGAGGGCCAAAAGGCCTGAATAATAGATGAAGTGTCAGCCAGGCATTGTAGGGCCAAAATACGGGAAGGGGTCTTCTTGTTTTCGAAGACAAAGAGGTTTCGATTCTTCCATATCCTCCAGCATGTGACAGCAAATTTGATGTCCCAATGCTCGTGCTCGCGCATATCCTTGAGATTATAGGAGAACCACTCGTGAACATCCTGACTTTGGAAGAAGTTCTGTGTTGTTGGAGGTAGCAGTAAAGTCCAGGTATTCTTTTCATCGTTGCAGTCTCTTATGGCGTGAAGGCAATCCTCTTCTTCAGTAGTACAGCTGGAACAGATGGGGTCGTCTGTGAGATGTTTGAGGACCCTCATGGAATTAGTGAGGAGCCGGCCATGTAAAAGAAGCCAGAGATGGAGCTTGATCCGATGAGGCAGTTTCAAATTCCAAATGGTCTTCAATAAAGGAAGGTCTGTATCCTCAGACATGGTGATAGCTGTGTAGGCAGAGCTTGACGAGAAGGTGCCATGTGGAGTGAGTTTCCAGATGTGTTTGTCGGAGCCAAGAGACAAATTGGGAGTAGGCATAGCCAGAATTGAATTGGCGTTGTCTGTGTCAAACCAAAAGTTGATGAAGTCCTCGTCCCAGCATCCATCATCCTTAACCAGGATGGAGACCTTGAGATCTAGCAGGTCCTCTGGTATGGAATGCTCGGGTTTGAGTGCAGGCCTCAAACCATCGCCCAACCATTCGTCTGACCAGACGGAGGTGTCAAGCCCAGAGATGGCTATGCGTCTGGAGTTGCCAAGCAGGAAAGGTGTTAAAGCCTTGATGCTGCGCCAGAGATGGGAGCCATTGGGGCTCGCTAGTCCTCTACTCAGGTACTTTCCCATCATGAGCTCAACCCAGGGAGTACGTTGTTGCTGGAGGAAAGCCCAGGCCATCTTCATAAGAAGGGATGTATTGAATTCCTTGGCACGTTTGATAGCTAGACCTCCATGAGATTTTGGTTTGGTAACCTGCTTCCAAGCCACAAGATTGAGACGCTTGTTGGAGTTTCCATTCCAAATGAAATTTCGGATAAGCTGGTCGATCTTGTCACAGGTGGACGACGGAAGCTGGACAGATTGCATCACATAACAAGCTTGTGATTGTAAAACCGATCTAGCTAAGGTAGTTCTTCCTGCAAGTGAAAGAAGCTTGTTCTGCCACTGGTTGATTTGATTGTGAACCTTCTCTATGAGCGTAAGGAACAAGCTCTTACTCTTCTTTTTGTGAACAATGGGAACCCCCAGATGACGGCCCAAGTTGCTTGTCTCCTGTATCCCTATCTTCCTGCAGATCGAGGTTCTAAGACCTCGAGGTGTGTTGTGTGAGAAAAACAATGTGGACTTCTCATGTGATAAGAAAAGGCCTGAGGCTTCACTAAATCTTCTAAGGCAAGCTTTGATGGTCTTGGCTTGGGAAATGGAAGCTTTGCCGAAGAGGATAATGTCATCCGCAAAGCTAGCATGGGTGATGGGTATTTTGGATCTGGAAATGATGATAGGTTTCCAGGATTGGATGGAGACCTCATGAGCTATCAGCTGACTAAGCCTCTCAAGGCAAAGAATGAAGAGGTATGGTGATAGGGGGTCACCTTGCTTCACCCCACAAGAAGGTTTGAAGGAACCTGCCAGCTCGCATTCCAAAGGATAGAGGACCTCCCAGAGGTGATGATATGCATTATAGTGTTGATGATAACCGCCTGTAGAGAGGTTCTGTTGAGAGTGTCTAGGATGAATTGCCAACTCAGCTTGTCAAAGGCCTTCACCAAGTCCAACTTCAAGGCCATGAACTTCTTCTTGCTCGATTTGGATTCCATAGAGTGAATGACCTCCTGAACTAACGCACTGTTGTCGCCGATTCTGCGGCCTGGGATAAAAGCCGACTGGTGAGGTGAAATCCAATTGTAGAGGAATGGTTTGATTCTGTAGGCTAGCACCTTGGAGATCAGCTTGGAGCAGACGTTGTTGAGAGAAATTGGGTGGAATTGGGAGCATCGTTCAGGGTTGGATAACCTGGGGATGAGAACAATGAGAGAATCAGACCATCCGAGGGGCATATCTAAGCCTTGGAAAGGTTTCTGAACAAAATGGCAGATCTGGGACTTGAGGGAGTTCCAATTCTTTTGGTAGAAAGATGCGTCCACCCCATCAGGCCTGGGGGCTTTGATAGGGGACATCGAGAAGAGAGCTTGGTGAACTTCAGCCTGAGATGGAACGGCAGCCATTAGAGCTTGCTGACTGCTAGATAGGGGTTGGAACGAACCAGGGAAGGTCGGGAAAGTGTTCCTTCTGAGGTCATTGTCGGATTCTCGCTAAACGTTCGAGAAGAAGGAGAGGATGAGGGATTTGATGTCAGACGGGTTGTGAATCCATTCTCCATCATCATCCTTAAGGCAGGTCACACGGTTGCGCTGTCTCCTGGCTTTAGTTAAAGAGTGGAAGAATCGGGTATTATTGTCTCCAAGCTTAATCCAGTCACACCTAGCCCTTTGCTTGCTCTCCACTTCTTCTCTTCTCAGAATCAAATCCAGCTGTGCTTGTAAACTGATGGTTTCTCGTGCTATGTCTTGATTGAAGTGAAGAGCCAGATTCATCTGGTTCCATTGGATTTTGTTTGAAATCCTGTCCTTCGCCTTCCTGTCCTTCCTCTTGGTAGACGAGTCCCACTGCCTGGCTTTAGAGAGAAAGGAGGCGCACACCGTCATGAGATCCTGCTCGAGAGGCCACGATTCATTGAAGAAGTTGGAATATCCGGGCGTGGTATACCATCTGGCATAGGTTCGTGTAGGTATCAAATTGTAGGAAGGCAGATGATTGGAATATGATACCATGATGGGGGCGTGGTCAGAGTGATTCTTCTCTAGTAGTCAGGTCTCCTTCGCGCTGGAGGATTCGATCCATGATCTGTTCGCCAGTGCTCGATCCAGTTGTTCGTGAAGGAGTCCTCTCCGGAAGGTAGTTCGGGCTCCAGAAGCCCCCAAATCGTACAGTGAACACTCATTCATGGCTTCGATAAACTCTTTTCTATTGGCAATGTCGAAGGTGTCACTCCTGAACTTCTCTGAGGGGTACATGACGACGTTAAAATCGCCCATCACCACCCAGGGATCCGTCGTGCTGGCGAGAGAGGTGAGGTGGCTCCACAGAAGCTTACGACCACTTCTGGTTGTGCTAGCGTAGACGAAGGTGAAGAGAGTGCCCCCTATGTTGCAGTGAATGAACTGTTTGTGAGAGAAAAGGATCTCCAAATCGACATTGTGCTTCCACAGCACCCAGATACCACCCGAGAAGCCAACTGCTTCGACTCTATGCGAGTGAGCCAATCCAAACTTTTTATGATCCCGGAGGCCCTGTCTCCGCTGCATCGAGTCTCCATCATGCAGAAAACCGAGATGTTGTATTTCTGAGTAAGATCCTTAACAGCAAGCTAGGTGTCCTTGTCACAGGCACCCTGAACATTCTAGGAGATAACTTTCATTGATCGGAGTTAGCGAGGGTGGAGGAGCCCATCGCCCTGGCTTCCTCCTCAAGGTCCGGCAGTAGAGAATTTTTGGTCTGCTTCCTGTTAGACACCAAAGTAGGACCGCCCGATTGAATCACCTTTCTATTCCTGAGGTGAATTCCGACAGAGTTTCGTCTCGGGCTCTGGTAGGGGTGGATGGGGTAGTCCTTGGAAGGTGGGTCGCCCAACGAGAAGTACATGGTGGTGAAGGGGTGGTCTTCCTGTGTTCTGCCGGCGAGGACCGCATCTCCGGTCGGGTGTACCATCGTATGGTTGTCGAAAGGCCGTGAGGATGTGGAGTTGGAGACAGTTCCCTGAGGATTCGGCGGGGGATTGGATTGCTGTTCAGGCGGATGTTGGTCGGCGTTGGCTAGATCGCGCCTCAGCCTCGAGTTCCTCTTATGTGTCCTCCAGTCGATGCCAATGGTTACTCTTTCCGCGACATTGTCTACATTGATGGTCTCAACAACCTCATCTTCCTTATCCTGTGAGTCTAGGGTTTGGAAGCGGTTTATCAAGGCCGGCGGCGGCCGTTGTCCCACCGTTCTGGCAGGACGCCTACGTTGAGTAGGTTTGGCATGTATGCACTCTGTGAACCCAGGCGAAAGAGGGGGGTGGCTGTACAGGGGCGTCGCTCGCCGCATTCTTCCTTTGTTCGTTCTCCGCCATGATGCGCTTAGTGCAATCCTTCTCGAGGTGTCCCGCTCGACCGCAATGCATACAGATGAAGGGTATGTTTTTGTATTCGATGCGGTAATGGTTGCCCTCGATTATGACCTATGGTGTCAGGGGCTGCGCCATGTCCAGCTCGACTGCAATTCTGGAAAAATGACCATGCCTCTGTGTTAAGGTATTAAGATTGACTTTGATGGTCTTCCCGATAGTATCCCCGATTTTCGCCAACAGAACTTCCTTGTAAAGATGGATAGGAAGATTAGGAATCCGCAGCCAAGCAACCAACTTTGGGTTCGAGGACGTTTCTGGAGAGAATTCTGGTTGCCATCGCTGGACGGTGAGGTATGAACCAAAGAGTGGCCAAGGACCACCTGCTAGGGCATGAACATAGTCATCTTCCTGCTGCAACTGGATGAAAAAAAAGTCGTTAGCAAGATCAATGAGATTAAAGGAACCTTTCGGTTTCCACATAAGTTTCAGCTGATCCTGGAGGGTGAGATACCCTATTTCTTTAGAGAGTAGCTTGACGATGACCGTGAATTGCCATGGTTTGAGCAGATTATCACGAGCGCTCAGTGTCAAACCAAAGGCCGGCATACCATCCTCAGACGTGCAGATAATGTCATCGGGATTCAGGATAGTGTTGTTGTCTTCAGGGTCAATCCTTATGTAGACTTGCTCCTCGGTCATGTGCCTGCTTACCGACTCTCTGTATGAGAGTCGTTGCGCAGTAGAAGGTTGATGTTGAGTCAGATTCCTATTGGGAAGTTCATGGAATTGAGACGTCGATTGGGAGTCGGGATCGACTTCCATGGCATTGGTGCGGGTGGCCTCCCTGGGTTGAGAGTGTCGTGATGATGAAAAGTTCAGGCTAAGGCCTGTGTTGCCTAAAGGAATCTGCCACGATTTCGAAGACTTGGGGCGAGGGCCTCCGCTGTCGTCCGGTTGATCTTTACTTGCATGCACGTCGGAGCTAACGCTCATGCCTCTTCCTGCAGCGCCGCTTCCCGCATCGGAAAGCATCTCTACAGGTTCAGTACGAGAGGATGACGCACCGAGAGGTTCTATAGGCGGCCATCACTTCTCATATGCACAGTGTGATTCAGGCGCTAGCATAAATCTTATGTCGTTATCCATGTTCCAAAAGCTTTGGTTAAGGACAACAAAGAAATCTGCTATGACTATTGAGTTGGCGGATGGGTCCTTTGTGAAGCCATATGGGGTGTGTGAGGATGTGCTTGTCAAAGCTGACAAGTTTATCTTCCTGGTGGATTTCATTATCATGGATATGTCGTAGATTAAAGGTTGTGAGATGCTATTGGGTAGGTTGTTTCAAGCGACAGCCGATGTTATCACGGCTATCGGGAGTGGTACATTGACTTTAGGGATTGGTCAGGATCGAGTTGAGTTCAAACTGCTGAGTGATCCCCTAGGAACACTCTCTGAAGCTCCAAGTTGATGAGATTGATTTCGTCTAGCCTAAGGCATTAAATAAGGGTGCTTGTTGGGAGGTAACCCAACCATTGGTAGTTTCATTTAGTTTCTTTCACATTTGTAAGTTAGCTTGATTTGATTTTGTTTTTAGTGTAAAAATGATACCATGATCATTTGTTCAGTGTGCAGGCCTGAGGCAGGGTCGATACCATCGACCCTTGTGTCGATGGTATCGACATGGGTACAGTTAGACGACTGCATAAATTTTTCTGAGTCGATACCATCGACGGCCTCGTCGATGGTATCGACCTACCATCAGTAGCGTTGAAGAAATTGCCAGAACGGGGTCGATACTCGTGAGATCCCTGAAGATATTTAGATGAAATTTGTCTCAGTGAAGTCGATATCATCGACGGGCATGTCGATTGTATCGACCCGGTTCAGGCAGAAAGTGACGGTCGGGCCTCGCGCGGGTGTTTGCCCTAAGAAGAGTCGATACTATTGACGCGACATGTCACCGATCTGTGAGAGGGAATCAACGGTGATCGCTACGTCAAGAGAGTCGATCTGTGGGAAGGGTCGATACCATCGACGCTCGTCGATGGTATCGAGCGTCATCGATCCAGGCCCCCACATCAGGCTATTGATAGCTGTCGATGCTAGAGGAAGATCAGATTGTGCTACAGGTGTCGATACCATCGACCTGCATCGATGGTATCGACAGGTGCACAGCAGCGATGGCCACAGTTATAAAAGGGAGGGATGGTTGTCATATGACGTCACACCTTCAAAGTCTTTGCCCCCTACTTGTGATTTGCGTTGTGCTGTGCGACCGAAGGTGTTATGACCCACATTTCATCTTACCAGTAAGTACCTTGGTTAGTGCATAATTGAACTAGTTATGTTGAGATGAGTACTTGCTTTTGTTAATAGTGTTTTGAGCTTTGAGCTAGTGTTAATGTATCATTAGCTTGTTCTCTTGTCCTGAGGTTGAGGACAAGTTTGTGCTTGATCCGTTGCCAGAGAAATCATGCGAAACCGACCTAAGAGTAAAAATATATGAGCTTTTTAGCGAGTAGGGACCTATATATAATTTCTGAAAGTTCTTGGGTAATTTGCATCCGGCCCCCTGGGCGCCCTTCCTTATCCCTTCTTTAGTTTTTCCTTTATTACCTTTGTCAGCCGACCTTGAATGAACGATACGCTCATTCCTTCAGTTGCCGCTTGAGAAAACAGAAAAAGGGAGAGGGAGAGAGCGAGCTAGAGGAGAAAGTTGGGCAATCAAGCCCCTCCTTCTCCGTTCTTCTTCGATTCCTCATCTTCTCCAGCTGAATCAGCCAGCCACTTCACCTTCTTCCCCTTCCCCTTCTTCTTCCCCGTTCCTGCTGCCCGGCCAAGATAGGAGCTGGCCAAGGAGGTGCTAGGAGCGGCCAAAGGCGTGAAAAGCAACGTCTACGGGTTGCTGCTAGGTCGTCTTGAAGTTGCCAAGGTATTTCGTGCGGAGATTTCCCGCGAATCGACCCCGAAACCACCTTCTTCCTCGGGGATTTCCGTTTCTGCGCAGGTTGCACGGTGTGCAAATCGGTTTGCACGGCGTGCAAAGTTACAGAAAGCTGATGTCGGGGATTTCTGTTTCTGCACAGGTTTGCACGGCGTGCAGATCATTTGCACGGGGTGCAAAGTTGTAGAAAAATAGAACAGAAGTGTTTCTGCCCAGATTGCACGGGGTGAAAATCAGTTGCACGAGGTGCAGATCAGTTGCACGGGGTGCAAAGTTGTAGAAAAATAGAACAGAAGTGTTTCTGCCGAGATTGCACGGGGTGCAAATCAGTTGCACGGGGTGCAAAGTTGCAGAAAAGCAGAATTAGGCATGTTTGTGGACGTTTTCGGTGTATACGAACACACCGAATTGGGTGAGTATTATCTCACTTAATTATCAAGGTTTAACTCTTTTAATTGTAGATATTGCATATATGAAAATGATGTTTATATGTATATGTGGGTAATAGAGATTACTCGGATGTCGAGCATAGTTATCATCCCTAGACTTTTAATTTGCATAGTTCAAATGAAATGAAATGATTAGTAAAATAAATGTGTATGCTTTACGAGTAATTTCAGTAAGATGCGAATAAATGTGATAAAGTATTTCAGATTGAGTATTCCTTTCAATACAGTATATTTGAATGTTCAGTAATATGAAATCAGTATAGAGACGTGGAATAGATATGAAATCTATTTACAGTGAACGAATCTATTTGCATGAAAGCATAGCTGAGTTATGAGTTATTGCGATATAAGTGAATAGTTGTTGCACTATATATAGAAATGTTATGAAAGTTGAATTTCTAGTTTCAGCTAGTGAATTGCATAATTACAGTATATTCCAGTAGTCGAATATGTGAGAGAGAGACATAATGTTATAAGAGTTTTCTTGTTATAATAAAATGTGTTAGACTTAGATGCCCTGACACCGTAGAACCCCTTTGAGAGGTATGTGCCTTAGGGGTGAAACGACCTACCTAGCGTGTGTCTAGATGGTCGGTGGCTCGTGTTCAACAATAATTCGTGCGTGTGTCACGGTGGCACGAGGACAGAGAGGCAGTGTTCAACAATAATCTGTGCGTGTGTCACGGTGGCACTGGAAGTAAATAGGGGTTATTCAACAATAATCTGTGCGTGTGTCACAGTGGTAACCCAGACTCTCCGCCTGTGTGCTCATGTTAGAGGAGGAGTCTAGAGTACACTCTTTGAGAGTGCAGTGAGGCTGTGTGAGCCTGAGAGTCCTGACGCAGACCAGGACGGCAGTCAGACTTAGCGTTTCCCGGGTGTGTCGCTAAATCTTGTACGGTGGGTTCGTAGTTCGCTACGAGACTTTATATGCAGAGTACACTGCATATGATCACGGCATAAGTTAAAATATGATCACTTAGAATTAAGATAGATTAATAGGAAACTTGTGTATGTTCAGATTTAGAATTTATAATACTTGTTCTTTAAATGTTCAGTATACTTTTCTGCGATAATTGCACTGTTTAATTAGAACTGCTCAGTTTGTTAATTTATTCACATATTCCTATTAAATGTAAAATATGGAGTTATCCGATGATGGCTAAGTGAAATATTATTCACTGAGCGAGTAGGCTCATTCCTCTACTCAAACATTTTCAGGTCATCGACAGTTCCAGGATACGGAAGGATCTTTTCATCCTAACGCTTAATCTGTAGAAGGTATATGTAGTTAGTTTAGTTAGATAGTGGTCTCTTAGTCCTTTCCCCTCGGTCCTTGGGACATGGTGTGGGTGAGAGAGAGTGTGTATGTGAAATGTGTATAAATATGTAAATTAACTGTTATGTTTACTTTCTGTTAAACAATGTTACATGTTGTAAACTCTATTTATGTTCTCTAGCCAGTTTAATTGAAATGCTTCCACAATAGTTTATTATGTTTTAGTTTACAGCAATAATCCGGATATCATTACGAGGTTTTAAAAAAAAAAGAAAAAAGTTCTCAGTGATTTGTTTATGTGATAATTCCTCCGTCGCGCCCTAATCTTGTGATTAGTGGTTAGTGTGAGATCGGGGTGTGACATCTTTGGTATCAGAGCATAGGTTGAGTATATGAATACTCTAAGTCAAGGTCAGGGGACGATAAGAGACCAATAGGATTAGGACTTAAGTGTCTTCCTTCTAACTGCAATTTTCTAACAGGAAGTGTTCTGTTATACTATTGCAGATGGCAGGAAGAGGATGTGGTCACGAGAATCAAGTTGAGAATTTAAGCTGAGTTATCAGGGATCATTAGGATCAAAAGATAGTATTATAATTAATATGGATAAGAAATGATGTGTCTTTAGCTCTGGGAGGTCTGAGTGTTTAGATACCCTGGCCAGGTGTCTGAATACTTGGATTGACCAGTATCGAGCTACTCTATCTATTCTTCTCTGGATGCCCTGGCCAGGTATGCAGAGGAAGGATAGGCTAGAGAGAAACCCTGGAAATCTTAGGGTTAAGGAAACTGGAAATTAATGTAGGAGTAAGAGATTAAAAATAGGATGTGATACAACTCTTTATTTGATTGAAAATTCACTAGAAATGCTCTTATATGCATGAATTTAGATTTTCAGTTTGTAAAGTAAATGTGATTCTTTTATATTGTTGTGCGTCATAAATCGGTTTATTTATTGTTTATATTCCTGGTATTAAGTAGACCAGAAGTTATGTTTAAATGAGTTTGCCCTAAGTGGATATTCTTTCCACATGTTTGATATTAATAGGAGTTGGTTAATCCTGAGTAACTCTTGGCTTCAGGACTACAGGTTCGGCCTGGTCCGGCTGGCAGGATGCGTTACTAGGATCTAATGACTCCTATTAAAAGTATAATAAGAATAGACTCTGGATAATTTAGATTTGCATCATAGTAAGAATGTATATACACTAAGAGGTTGAGGTATAAGGGAAAGATTAAAACAACTAAGAAGTAGCTGGAAATGATATCAGAGGCCCAATGTTGGAGTCTCATATGAGCAATCCTTAATTGGAAAAAAAAAAGTTAAGTATACAATAAGTACATAGAAATAAAGATCCTTTGGAAGAGCAACATGATATACATGAAGAAACGTGTAAATTAGAAAATGAAACATATATGGTGCATAACTACCATGGTAGAGACGTTTAAGTAAGTAAAATGATGACACACAATATGATGATGAAAACCCTAGCAGGGTAAATTGAGAATGTAACTTATTTGGATGTTCAAGTAAGAGGAAGGAAATTCCAGTGATAAGATAAGGAAGACTTGAGTAAACTTATGAGATCTAAACAGTGAGGGTGTCGGTCGAGTTATGTGTAGGACAAACTCGACCGAATCTGCTGCAGATTGCAATATAGCAGTGCACTGTTTGATTTTTTTTAATTATTTATTGGTAACTAGAAATGATCTCAAATTTTTACTGGAGGTCTCAAACTTCATTAGGTATAACATATAAAATTCTAGAATTTTTAGAGCTTCTGTTAGCTATTTAGTAGGCGAATTATAGAAACTATTGTGAAAACTGAATATTCAGCCAATATAATTAAAGTTGAGTGTTGGGTTAATATGCAATTGACCCAAGCAGCTCAAATTGACCTATATGATCGACCACACACACACACAATAATGCTATGTTACTGATAAGGACCAAACCCTAGAATGATTAGAGATGAAGTAGTTCAAGGGATGTCGCTAGTGATTTGGCCTTGAATACTAGCATCTTTATAAAACAAAATCATGAGATTTGCACTATGAAAAGTAAACTAGTATTGATAGTAATCCAGGGTTTAAAGGTAGTTAATCTGAAAGGTAGATAAACAATATGAAAATGATTCAGAGAAAGGAGTAAGATACAAATTTGAAAAGTAACAAATGTGTTTGAAACAAAAGGAGAAATATAAAATAAGTGAAGTGCAATGTAAAATGAATTCTTGTAGTTATAGCAAGAAGTAAGTAGCATAGAATGAGGAGTATTCTCTGACACATGATTTGGAGTTAGCTGATGTAGTTCATGCTCTTAAGACATGACATCACTATCTTTATGGTGAGGCGTGCCAAGTGTTTACAGATCATGAGAGCTTGAAATATATCTCCACCCAGAAGGATCTGAATCTTAGACAGCGAAGATGGTTAAAATTGATCAAAGATTATGAAGTGACAATAGATTATCATCCTGGTAAGTTGAATGCGGTAGCAGTTGCTCTGAGCAGGATGTCAAGTTCAGCAGCGGATGTATTCTCTATGACATGTTTCAAGAGAGGCTTGCTAGTAGAGATGCGGAAGTTGAACTTAGACTTAGGGGTGACTGAACAGAGTGGTTGATTTGCACAGATGAAAGTTAAGCCTATCTTTTATGATCAGATTAAGGAACTTCAGTAGAGTGATAGTGAGTTACAGTAGATCATGCATAACATGACAGGGGAAAAGACCAGAGTTTATGTTTCGGATGATGGTGTGTTGTATTAGTGTGACAGGTTGCATATACCTCGAGATAATGACTTGAGAGAATAGATTCTTGAGGAAGTGCATGCATCGATGTATGCCATGCATCCAGGTAACACTAAGGTGTACGTGAATCTCAATGAGTTGTATTGGTGTCCTGGTATGGAAAGAATGTAGCTGAGTATGTGACTAGGTGCAGTGTGTGTCGGCAAGTTAAGGATGAGCACCAGAAACCTACAGGTACCTTGCAATCTCTTCCTATACCTGAGTGGAAGTGGGAACATATCACAATGGATTTTGTGATAGGGTTGCCCAGGACACCTAGAGGTTGTAACTCTATATGAATGATTGTGGATAGATTAATTTAGTCTGCTCACTTTCTTCATATTAAGTCAACCTTTGTTGTCTTAAAGTTGGCTAAGATATACGTGGATGAAATAGTCAGATTGTATGGTATCCCAGTTTCAATTATATCAGATAGAGATCCTAAGTTCACATCCAGGTTTTGGAATCAGTTGCTTTGTGCTTTGGGCATAAAAAAAATTAAGATTCAGTACAACTTATCATCCACAAACAGATGGTCAGTCTGAGAAGACCATTCAGACTCTTGAGGACATGCTGAGAGCATGTGTTTTGCATTTCAGTGGAAGTTGGGAAGAACATTTAAGCCTTATAAAGTTTGCATACAACAATAGTCACCATTCCAGTCTTGGTTTGGCCCCGTATGAAGCTCTGTATAATAGAAAGTGTAGACTGGACCAGTGAATTTACATAGTTCATCGAAACCCAAATTGCTTAGTGTAAATGTTGAGTTTAGAAATACACAACTGATAATGGTACGGTTTGAGTCTAAACCCAGACAATACAGATTTGGTAAATCATCAGGTGCATGATTTCAAGAAAGTACGATAGTATTAAAATATGCAAATAAACCTAGTTGCATGCTTCCTGTTATGTTAATGTGTGTGACTTAACATTTACATGAATTGGCACATTTCTCTGAGATATTACTAAAAATTCTCAAGTATTATTAATTATTTGTGTTATGATACGTAAGCAACTCTTAATTGAGTTATGTGATGCACAAACCAGGATTTGGGTTAATGTGCACGTTCTTCAAGAAATTTCATATAATTGATAAATATTACAGATGATTTCTTATATGTGAAGTAAATTACTCTTATTGGTGTAATAGGATGTTCAATTGCATGAATTCAGTATGTATGTGCCAAAATTGATATGAGTTTGGGATATTTATGAATTTTAAATCTGCCTGCATGCATGATATAAGAATTACTCGGTAATTACAATGATTTTGAATATACTGCTCTGCCAGTTCTAGAATGATACCGTATTGTGATTTGAACTGCAATCAAATAGATGAGATAACTGAAACCCTAAGGATAGGGTGTTGCCATGTGACTAGTGAATGAGGTAACCCCTAAGGATAGGGTGTTGCTATATGATAAGTGAATGAGGTAACTGAAACCCTAAGGATAGGGTGTACAATGAATCAAGTATTTTGATATCAAAATTCTCAGTATGAGATGTGGTGATGTTTAACAGTTCAATTGCATGATTTTTAGTATAAACTGCCAAATTGACATGCATTCTGTTTATTTAAGAATTTTATTTTGTCTACATGTATAGTATGATAATTTCTCAGTAATTACCATAATTTGAGTTACTGTTATAACAGTTCTAGAAAGACAATGTATTGTGGTTTGATCTGGAATCAGATCATATGTGTCCTATGTTGAGGGACCAATACAGATAGTTGATCAGAGGATCAAGAAGCTTAAGAATCGCGAGTTATCTTTAGTGAAAGTTTTGTGGAGGAATCACAATATAGAGGAAGCTACGTGGGAGCTTGAATCAGATATGCGTAACAAGTTTCCTTTTCTCTTAGGAATTTCGGGACGAAATTCTTATAAGGGAGGGAGATTGTTATGACCCACATTTCGTTTTACCAGTAAGTACCTTGGTTAGTGCATAATTGAACTAGTTATGTTGAGATGAGTACTTGCTTTTGTTAATAGTGTTTTGAGCTTTGAGCTAGTGTTAATGTATCATTATCTTGTTCTCTTATCCTGAGGTTGAGCACAAGTTTGTGCTTGATCCGTTGCCAGAGAAATCACGCAAAACCGACCTAAGAGTAAAAAGATATGAGCTTTTTAGCGAGTAGGGACCTATATGTAATTTTTGAAAGTTCTTGGGTAATTTGCATCCGGCCCCCTGGGCGCCCTTCCTTATCCCTTCTTTAGTTTTTCCTTTATTATCTTTGTTAGCCGACCTTGAATGAACGATACGTTCATTCCTTCAGTTGCCGCTTGAGAAAACCAGAAAAAGGGAGAGGGAGAGAGGGAGCTAGAGGAGAAAGCTGGGCAATCAAGCCCCTCCTTCTCCGTTCTTCTTCGATTCCTCATCTTCTCCAGCCGAATCAGCCAGCCACTTCACCTTTTTCCCCTTCCCCTTCTTCTTCCCCGTTCCTGCTGCCCGACCAAGATAGGAGCCGGCCAAGGAGGTGCTAGGAGCGGCCAAAGGCGTGAAAAGCAACGTCTACGGGTTGCTGCTAGGTCGTCTTGAAGTTCCCAAGGTATTTCGTGCGGAGATTTCCCGCGAATCGACCCCGAATCCACCTTCTTCCTCGGGGATTTCCGTTTCTGTGCAGGTTGCACGGCGTGCAAATCGGTTTGCACGGCGTGCAAAGTTACATAAAGCTGATGTCGGGGATTTCTGTTTCTGCACAGGTTTGCACGGCGTGCAGATCAGTTGCACGGGGTGCAGATCAGTTGCACGGAGTGCAGATCATTTGCACGGAGTGCAGATCATTTGCACGGGGTGCAAAGTTGCAGAAAAATAGAACAGAAGTGTTTCTGCCCAGATTGCACGGGGTGCAGATCATTTGCACGGGGTGCAGATCAGTTGCACGGGGTGCAAAGTTGCAGAAAAATAGAACAGAAGTGTTTCTGCCCAGATTGCACGGGGTGCAAATCTGTTGCACGGGGTGCAAAGTTACAGAAAAGCAGAATTAGGCGTGTTTGTGGACGTTTTCGGTGTATACGAACACACCGATTTGGGTGAGTATTATCTCACTTAATTATCAAGGTTTAACTCGTTTAATTGTAGATATTGCATATATGAAAATGATGTTTATATGTATATGTGGGTAATAGAGATTACTCGGATGTCGAGCATAGTTATCATCCCTAGACTTTTAATTTGCATAGTTCAAATGAAATGAAATGATTAGTAAAATAAATGTGTATGCTTTACGAGTAATTTCAGTAAGATGCGAATAAATGTGATAAAGTATTTCAGATGAGTATTCCTTTCAATACAGTATATTTGAATGTTCAGTAATATGAAATCAGTATAGAGACGTGGAATAGATATGAAATCTATTTACAGTGAACGAATCTGTTTGCATGAAAGCATAGTTGAGTTATGAGTTATTGCGATATAAGTGAATAGCTGTTGCACTATATATAGAAATGTTATGAAAGTTGAATTTCTAGTTTCAGCTAGTGAATTGCAGAATTACAGTATATTCCAGTAGTCGAATATGTGAGAGAGAGAGACACAATGTTATAAGAGTTTTCTTGTTATAATAAAATGTGTTAGACTTAGATGCCCTGACACCGTAGAACCCCTTTGAGAGGTATGTGCCTTAGGGGTGAAACGACCTACCTAGCGTGTGTCTAGATGGTCGGTGGCTCGTGTTCAACAATAATCCATGTGTGTGTCACGGTGGCACGAGGACAGAGAGGCAGTGTTCAACAATAATCCGTGCGTGTGTCACGGTGGCACTGGAAGTAAATAGGGGTTATTCAACAATAATCTGCGCGTGTGTCACAGTGGTAACCCAGACTCTCTGCCTGTGTGCTCAGGTTAGAGGAGGAGTCTAGAGTACACTCTTTGAGAGTGCAGTGAGGCCGTGTGAGCCTGAGAGTCCTGACGCAGACCAGGACGGCAGTCAGACTTAGCATTTCCCGGGTGTGTCGCTAAGTCTTGTACGGTGGGTTCGTAGTTCGCTACGAGACTTTATATGCAGAGTACACTGCATATGATCAGGGCATAAGTTAAAAGATGATCACTTAGAATTAAGATAGATTAATATGAAACTTGTGTATGTTCAGATTTAGAATTTATAATACTTGTTCTTTAAATGTTCAGTATACTTTTCTGTGATAATTGCACTGTTTAATTAGAACTGCTCAGTTTGTTAATTTATTCACATATTCCTGTTAAATGTAAAATATGGAGTTATCCGATGATGGCTAAGTGAAATATTATTCACTGAGCGAGTAGGCTCATTCCTCTACTCAAACATTTTCAGGTCAGCGACAGTTCCAGGAATCGGAAGGATCTTTTCATCCTAACGCTTAATCTGTAGAAGGTATATGTAGTTAGTTTAGTTAGATAGTGGTCTCTTAGTCCTTTCCCCTCGGTCCTTGGGACATGGTGTGGGTGAGAGAGAGTGTGTATGTGAAATGTGTATAAAGATGTAAATTAACTGTTATGTTTACTTTCTGTTAAAAAATGTTACATGTTGTAAACTCTGTTTATGTTCTCTAGCCAGTTTAATTGAAATGCTTCCGCAATAGTTTATTATGTTTTAGTTTACAGCAATAATCTGGATATCATTACGAGGTTTTAAAAAGAAAGAAAAAAGTTCTCAGTGATTTGTTTATGTGATAATTCCTCCATCGCGCCCTAATCTCGTGATTAGTGGTTAGTGTGAGATCGGGGTGTGACAGAAGGCCTACCACAAGCATCCAAGGAGCGCGATCTTCACCGAGTCTTCACCGAGTGGAGATTGTCTTCTCCGAGATCGTCTTCACCGAGCTCCATCTTCTATTCCTTCTTTCTCGATGACAATGGTGCATACCACAGGAGCATCTTCTTCACAGGCGGTACCCAATGAGATTCCTGAGTTCATTCCTCCTAGAACCGCATTGATTCCTCGTCTGAGTATAGTCCACCCTTCCGCAGAGATCAAGAAGGTCTACGAGGAGCTTTTGAAGAGAAAGATTGAGCCCACGCGCTATGTCGATCGGACGATGGTCCGCGACCTGGGGTTCAATGACAATCTCGCCTACGTCTTGAAGGGGTAGGCAAGACACACAACCAGGACGCCCGACGAGCTGGAGTACCACGTCGACGGCCAGCCATTCTTCGGCAAGTGGCCGACTTACAAGGAACTAGTGGCAGAGTTCATGGCATCATTGGACATCAATGTGCAGCCCAATGACTTGATCGCCACCGACAGAGAGTGGAAGAAAGGGCGGGTGTCGTTCAGACTCTTCAACAACAACTACACCATTACCCTTGACCAGTTCAATTCGGTGTACAACTGGTATCATGACGCTTACCAGCATCGGAGGCCAGACAATAGGACGGACTACGATGATATCTTCACCCAGCTCGTGACTGCGCCACTGGGAAAATCTGTCAGCTACCACAACGCTGCATTTGTTGACTTCGAGCATCTGTTTGTGTGGATTCTGCACTGCATGCTCTGCACCACACTATTTGCTCATGGCAACTTGTCTCTTAGCAAATTCCAAGAGACGGATTTGTTCTTCCTGCACAAACTGTTGAAGCGCGAGGAGTGCAATTGGGGCGCGTTTTTCTTGACGCGCGTGGTGGCTGTGAAAAGGAGTACGAGGAAAGCTCCTATCCATTTTGGAGGGCTAATCACACCATTGGCCGTCTATCTTGGGTTGGATCTCTCCCAGCTTACTCCCCTTTCCAGTAGGAGCAAGGTCAACCTGCAGCATCTGCACTGCTCCAACCTCCTCTTGCTCTGTGATGGCTTGGTGTATGCGCATTGCTATGTCAATCATGTATATCAAGAGTGTTCGCTTCCAGACCCCATCTTCAACATCGAGGGCGCTTAGCATTTCAGGTGGCCCGTCATAGCCATTGATGACTCAGATGAAGACGGTCGCAATGACGACAATGATAATGACGGCGATGAGCATGAAGAGGAAGAGGAGGCTTTCACTCCTCTTCGCGTACGAGTGGCACCCCGGAAGTGCCCCCGCATGCATCCGGGTGCATCTTCATCTTCACAGCCTCTACAACCTTAGCCCTCTCATCAAGGAGAGGATGCCTACTCCATGCAAGGGATGTACTCGATGTTGTAGGAGATTCATCAGACTCAGCAGTAGCATACAGCTTCATACGTCGGTATTCAGGATACAACGAACCGGCTATTAGATAACCAGAGGGCCATTTTCGAGAATGAGCACCTCCTCCTCGAAAATCAACAAAACAGCCATGACAGGTTGCACAGGATGGAGATGCAGTAGCAGCCCTTCTACAACAATTACTGGAGCCAGAATTATTTTAGGGGGTATCCACAACCTCCACCAATGCCCCAGTATGATCCGAGTTTTCAGGAGAAGTACCCATCTTGGGACCCCTCAGCCCCGCAGTACCCGCCTCCTCCTGCAGAATGATCAGTATCACTGTTCCACCTTTTAAGGTTGTTTTTGACTATGCGGCCATAGTCGAATTCAAGCTTAGGGGGGGAGTTGGAACAGTTTCTATCCTTTAGTTTTTAGTTTTTATTGCTTTGTGTTTTGTCATTTATTTCTCTTAGTTATTAGTTTTTCATAGGATCCACACTATCTAGTGTAATTTTGGATGTCTAATGTCTTGTGTCATCTCGTTGCTTGTACATGGAAATCAGGGGCAAATTTGAAAAAAAAAATAGTGCTTTTGCAAGCTTGGGTTGTTTAACTTTGAGCACATAACTTAAGGAAATAATTGCATTTGTCAACTCTAAAACAGGAAATCACAACTGTACATTCCTATGATTCATGAAAAGTGGACGGAACTGGTTGTTTGAGCCTAAACTGACCAAATGATAATGAGACCTTAATTTGAAATAAGAGAGAGAAACCTCTTAATTACTACACAGGTCAGTAAGGAGGGACGCATAATACTTTCCAAAGGTTCAGTCAATTAATCTTGTGATCTATCCACCCCATTGTTTTCATATTCCACCATAAGAACTGGAAGTACATTACGGTTTTCATCTCTTTGATTGCATCCCATGTAGATAGGTCTTGCATTGCAACTATTTTCACATATTTTTGCATGAAAAGAAAAGAAAAAAGATAGAATAGCTATACATGCACATTATCTTTAGGTGTGTGTCATTTAGTTGCATAACTATCATTTTTTAGTTGCATTCACATTTTTGTGCATATAGAACATCATGCATCTTATGTCTTCTGAACATAAAAGGTGATGAACTTTCCATACCTTTTGAATGTTTCAAATGTATAAGTTATGCAGTGAACCCGACAAATGATTCATGGTTAGCTATGAAAATAAGGGCTTAGAAAAAAAAGTTTTTGAAAAAAAAGAAGAAAAAAAAAAAGAGAATTGAGAAGTAAGTAGGAATAAGAGGGAGAAAGGAACATGTTCTCACTTGCATACTAAGAAGAATAAGCACATGGTGTAGTTTCTTAGATATTCCATCTCACCTTGGGACGAAATGATAGTGCATGCATCATTCCACCCAAATGTAGGCATTAGGGTTTTTTCACTTGCATATGCATCATTTAGGTCATTATGGCTTTTGTGCATTTTAAAACCATATAATGCTTCCATTTCTTCCACAAGCCACCCATTCCATCCACCTGTTTCTCGAATTGGTAGGCCACCGTGATTTTCTCCTCACTTGTTAATACCAGGAGAGCTGCTTCCATGTAGATGGTAGTTAGGGTGAGCAACGTAGATAGGAGATCACAAGATGCACCGAGTCTGGATTGGAGGATTTTATTATGTTAACTGCCTTATGTGATAGTGTTCATCAATTTTGAGGTAGATATCTTTTATGGATGATTATTGTTGCCTATTGGGTAATTATCATTCCGTGATTAGTGAGGGTCGGAATGTGAATGTCTGGTGGGGATCATATGACGCAGTCTGTTGTGATAATCTGTTCTTTAGTTGACCCTCGCAATTCTATTCTAGAGTTTAGTTGCTCGAGGACGAGAAATGTTCAAGCTTAGGGGAGTTTGATGCGATGATTTTGAGTCGCATTTATAAACTTGTTTTACTCGTGTTTTATGCGTTTATTGGTCACTTTGGTGGTTAATATTGCATAATTCACTTGTTTTAGTCTATGATCCTTATCAGTGTCAAATCTCTTTTATTTTATCGTTTTGAGCATAAATGATTATAATTATAGGTTTTATCTCGGCTGATGTGGTTTTGTTTTGCAATTTCAGGAAAAACACATATCTGCAGTTGTCGATACCATCAACATCAGTCGATACTATCGACACAGCCACAGGCAGGAAGCCGTAAGGAGCAGTGCAGAGTCGATGGTAGCGACTTACCATCAGGTTTCCAGCGACCAGCCAATCGATGCTATCGACCCCAAAGTCGATAGTATCGACACGTGTAGCTTCAGCGATGAAAAAGGGATAAAACCGATGCCTAAGGGTGTCGATACCATCGACCTGCGTCGATGGTATCGAGTCAGCATCAGGCGCAATGACAGAAAAGAAAGAAGGCTTGCCGACATCACGAGGGGTCGATACCATCGACCCGCATCGATGGTATCGACGCTGTCAGATTAAAGTTTGTTTCAGATCGACTCAAATCGGATGACTGTGATATTTTTGCGACCTAACTTGGTGATTATACCTAATGACGGCGGCCAAGAGTAGGGTATCACGTCATTAGCCACTGCACACGTCCCGAGAAGGTGTGGAGAGAAGAACGGAGCCTAGAATCATGCCCCAACCATTCCAGAAGCCGAAGAAGACGTTTTCCACCGCCGAAAGGCTATAGATCGCGCATTCTACGCCAAGGAACGATTGGATCTTCTTCGTTCAGGGGTTTCATCACTTATTCACATTTTTATCCATGTTTCCCCTTTCTTCAACCATGTCTTGCTCTGAGATGAACATGTGGGGCTAATCCCCTTTGTCTTTA
The DNA here is from genome assembly GCA_963693085.1 of Alisma plantago-aquatica. Classification (NCBI taxonomy): domain Eukaryota; kingdom Viridiplantae; phylum Streptophyta; class Magnoliopsida; order Alismatales; family Alismataceae; genus Alisma; species Alisma plantago-aquatica. Next base: position 582,978,397 of record OY856413.1, read on the forward strand.
GGACTGGGAGTAGCCCGGGGAAGCATTGTATGACGTTTTTATCATAGTAATTCATCATTTGTCTCTTAAATCTGTGGTATGATTTCATTTTCTCAATTATATTATTATGCTTGAACACCATAATGATAATCTAATGCCTTTAATTACTTTGAAAGAATAATTAACGGTTGAAAAGAGACAAAATTCACATTAATTAACAAATCCCTTGAATAAGGTGATTTAAGGTTAATGGTGGAAACCCAGAGGTCGATTCTAATGCACCTAGTTTAGGGTATAGGTTACTACGACGGTGGAACCGACCTAGAAATAGGTAGAGAATTGTACCACGACAGTGGACAGTTCTGACTACAGGCCACTACCCGGATTGAGAGATGAATTTGATTAGCTATGTGGAAATTCATACAATGAAAACCCGATGTGAAACCGAAATCCTAAAGATCTCCATTTGAATTGATTAAACTAAACATTTAATCAATTGCTTTGTTTTATTTTATTTTCTTTTATTTCACAACAACTCTCATAACCTTTTTATTGGTCGAGTTGATTGTGAGTAGTTAGTAGTAGTCTACCGATAATTCAGTATCTCTGAGTTCGACTCGGGCCTCACAAAGGCCTATACTACATTGACGCGTGCACTTGCGTTATACGCACAGTAAAATCCTGTCAAAGAGTCATGAGGAAAAGCTAGTGGTGATATTTTGGTCATCCTTTATCTTTTTAGATAAGTTTCCTCATCTTTATCTCATCAACAAGGCAAACTGATACTCTTTTTGCAAGGAACTTGGAACTCGTCATGGACCACCTCCTTGAGGTTCTTTGCCCGTAATGACCTTTTCCAAAACTCAAAAAACTGATAGGAGACTTATACTATGGCTCCTTGGCCGATAGGACTCCTATATCAAGTCCATAACTCGATACAACACATATAAAGCTTTACTTTTAATTCTTCCTTGGTCTATTTATCACCAAGAGCATCATTATTCAAATATGACAAAAACATAGTGTCTCCTTCTTTATCTTTCCTCTAAAAAATACATAGAGGGAGTAGGGACACTCTAGAGGTGGTAATTTTCACTTCTACCCTATATTTTGGGTAAATTACAAATTGTACCAAAATTGGTGCACATAGTACTAGCATTGTTCAAATAAGTTATAACCTGGAATTTAGGCTTTCCACAAGCCACCACATAGCACCATACTCTCTCTTATGATACTAAAACACTTAGAACACATTCAACATGTGACATTTTGCAATGTAACCCCTCATCTTGGGTAAATTGCACATTTCACTCAAACTATCAATTAATGCACAAATAGTTTGCAATTAAGCTCAAACTTGACAATAAACTTCACAAGACGCCTTAATTACTTTTCCAAAGATTAGAATCAGTTTTTAAGTAACTTACTTAAGCAAAACTCCTAGGGTTAATCCATAACCCAAGTCAGGGGTATTACAATTATAAACCCCTAATGAGGATTTTGTCCCCAAAATCCCCCAAAATCCCAGATGAAGGAAGGCAATTGTCATTCATGTTTCATATCATCAAGTCTCCTCATAACATCTTGATGTTATGGAGATGCCATAGAACTTTCACTAGTACAAGGTCCTTCCATTAAAGATCATCATAAGATCTATCACACATGACACATACTCAGCTGTCCTATCTATTACTGGTTGCAGAGTCAACTCTATGTCAAGTAAAACTTTCTAAGTCAGAGAATTAATATTCATACTTCAAATAATTCAAGTGTCAAACCTTATTGACTCACATCTTTTATGTGATAAGATTATTGATTCTAGGGAGTCTTTCATACTCTTCACTCAGCTTAGCATTTCACTTCTAAGGAAAGACCAGGGTTACGTTCTGTCACCTACTTGGGACTACAAGTCTTATCATACATCTTAGTGTCACTCTAATTTGTTGACACAACACAAAACTTTCTTATGACTCGTACCAACTATCTTCCTAGTTGTACATTCTCTTGTCATAAGGAAAGGCAACTTACTAAAGAAGAACTTATCTCAGAGGTATCTCTAGATGTTATGTATAAATTGCCGCAACAGATCTAGATAGGGATACTCTAAGGAATTGTTTTTATCTTGAAAAGCTTTTTCCTCAAAATGATTCTACAATTGTTCCTTCAATTAATACATCCTTAACGATGTTATGTTTATGCAAAGCATAAAACCCTAACATATGATCTCGATACTAGAGTTATCTCAAGGTTGGCCCTTCTAGGTCACCAAGCATTATTCATCTTATCAGGAGTCATATTCTCAATTTCCCATACCACCTAGCACATCTTGGATACCAGAATTCCTTACCTTGGTATCTTTCACATATGTTGAAACACATCACATCCTCATCATTTCCATCTCTCTATTGTTAATACCAAAGTCAAACATAACAAAGGATCTTTCTTTTATCTTGGGACATTACCTATTAAACATATCTTTATCTTGGAACCAAAGTCCAAAATGAACTGATACTTTTCTAAGTATCCATCAAAATACCACTTCTAACTTATGCACATCAAGTGTCCTCAGACTCACTTGATTGCCATTTCCCTAAAAGGAAAGAACACAAAGAAACATATTCCTTTTATCACCCCATCATTACCCAGGGTTGTTCATCAAAGAGGAGACATGTATTTAGTTGGGGAATTCCACTTAGCAACCCCTATTTAGTTGGGGAAGTCCACTTAGAAACCCCTAGTTAATTGGGGAAGTCCACCTAGCAATCCCTATTTAGTTGGGGAAGTCCACTTAGAAATCCCTATTTAGTTGGGGAAGTCCACTTAGCAATCCCTAATTAGTTGGGGAAGTCCACTTAGCAATCCCTATTTAGTTGGGGAAGTCCACTTAGCAACCCCTATTTAGTTGGGGAAGTCCACTTAGCTACCCCTCATATCATCATTCCTTTCTTTTTTATTGTCTAACATGTTTATGAACATTCTATAATTTTACCACATTTCCCATTTCCACATTATGGAAAAGATCCTTACTATTCACACAGACTTTATCAAATAGGGATCATCTCCCTCATTCTCTTTCTCTTATCATGAGGATTATACTTTTTACTTCCTCATACACATAGATTGATCTGAGATCATCTCAGATTCCAAATTATTGCACTTAGGATGTGATAAAAATACCCAGGCCATATTTCCATTCTCGTTAGGCTCACTATATTGTCTCAAAATGACTACTTGATCAGAGTAATCAGAAAGATAACAATCTAAGAGTTCCATACTTACCTTATCTTCAATAGTTGAATACTTGGCCAGGGTATACAAGTATTGAGATTATGTAGTATGCATTTTGTTTACTATCATATTCCTTACTTTTCATATCATCAAAACATAGGACTTAGCATCCCTGGATTTTCTCCATGCATCACCTCTACACCGCATCCTCTTTCACACAGATAAGAGAAATTATAAAGCATTTAAAACAATATTGAATAGAATATAAATTCTAGTTCTCATCATTTATTCCCTATGTTCCCATAGGTCAATCAATAGGGAAGTCAATAACAGTGATCCTTCTTATGATTGTCAGATAAAAATCAAGAGAAGGTATATCAAAATGGAAAAGCTCTATCTGACTATTACCCCTCACAATTATCTACCGCTTCAGGTTGACTCAACACATAGAGTCTAGTTGTTTCATGTTGTTGCTTTTGCCTTTTTACTCTATTCGGTTGTAACTTTCGTAAGCCCTACCGAGTCTACCTCAGTTGTTGGATCATTTCCTCCCTTCTTTTTAAACAAAAGAGTTTAATATGCTCAACATGTCCATATTTATAACATGTCTTGTCCTCATACCATGGTCTTATCGGTCATATTACTGACGTAGAAGCTAAGTCAGAAGTTCTTACAGGTGGAAGGTTAGGACCTTTGCCTTTACTCACCGACTACTTCCATGGTGCACTAGGCATTTATTACACTGGTGGCGCCAAGAATTTTGCCTTTTTGAAACAACTAGGCAAATGTTTCTAGAATTGTAGAGACATTTCCTGAATTCTCAGCTTATTTCCCCTTCTTGGGCACTGCCATCACAGATGTACTATCTATTTATACTTATGGAAGAGTCTATTTTCTTGCCATATGTTAATTATTCCCACATTTTCCACTGTTCCAACATGACTATGTCATTCAGGAACCCTTTCAGAACCCAAAGTTTCTGCATGGAGGACTAGTAATCTAGATTGTATTGCTAGTATCCAGCCTACTATATGCATCACTATTGTCCTAACTTGCCCAACAAGAGCATAAAAAGCAAGATTTTCTATCTTGATTAGGTCAAGATGGGAATTCTCAGGGACTCGTTCTCCTCTTTCCTGATCCCTTGCACCCTCTCCTGGTGCAACAACATTGCTCTCAGCAATGTGTTCCTCATGCTCTCCAGTCATTTTTAAACTTCACCCTATCTTCTGCATAAGCAGAAGTCACTATAAGATATACTGAAGGACACTAGAATAGACTCAACACCTTAGTCCTATGTCTCTGTAGACTCAGCGAACCTCAAGCTCTGATACCAAACTTGTAACGACTACCATCAAATCGACAGCCAAATCGTTACTAATTATGCAGAATTACCATAAACAACGAATTAACAAAAATCACTAAAATTAAAAACCATTTTGCAAGGAGATCCTCTACCAAAAAACTTTTACTAAAAGATCCAAATCTTATACATAACATGGTTTAAATTATACAACATTGTTTCATCTCATCTTGAGAACAACATATAATAGTTGCTCTATCAACACATGTACTGTAGCAACATAAAACCTCGAGGCATACAAGCCAAAATCTCAGATCATTCATGAAACCATTACGAACCAACTCCAAGGACCTGAGAGTACAGAGACGACACATAGGACTTCTATCTACAAGACACGACAAACAATACTCTCAACCTGAGTTATTACTACTGTCCCAGTTGTTGCTCTCCCTCTGTAGAAAGGTCTCTACCTCCTCGTGCATGTCCACCTAAAATTTTGGATCCCACGAGGTGAGACAATTGTCCCAGTGAGAGATATAACTCTCTATTGACCATATTATTATCACAAATAAGCATTATAAAACTGAGCAGAAGTTCTTTTATATTAATAAGCAGGATTAATCATTGTTATATATAAAATAGGGTAATCATTTCTCTTAAAATAATGCATCTATCTATGGTAGGGAAATAAATCATCTATTCACTATACAGGGAGTATAAAGAAACATGAATAACATCTATTCAACTCAGATGTATAAGAGAAGTGTACATCAACCAATGTCTTTTTGTATTCGATCCTTAAGCAAATATGCTACATGGCTGATTACATATTCAATCACACTTATGCCCAGAGGAGATGAAGCATACCATTCATCCTCCAACCGACCACTAGTAAGTCGAAATTGGTACCATACAAGGTCAATGGCAGAGCTGTATGTCAAGACCTCAGCTGTCTCAGTTAGTACGAAACCACTTAGATTTAGCATGACATCTTATGCCAGTTGTAATTAGCTATGTCGGGGTATAGCGGCATCTTCGCTATAGAGTTATTGTTGTGGCATGTACTCTCTTCGGGAGAAGACCACTTCGCTTTCCTGGATTATTTTATCAGGAAGACCACTGAGCAATCCTAGTTTTAGTTTCATCAGGAAGTCCACTGAGCAACCTGGTGTATTTGGGGAGTCCACTGAGCACCCTCATTTAATGATCACATATTCAAAAATATGCATACAAAGTAAAACTTGTTTCACCATTTAGCAAATGCTGACACTGAATGGATCTATGGTCTGGGAAACTACATGATAATATTAAACTTGCTTAATTAAGTGCATTACAATATCATTTAGCATCAATCATGTTGCAAGAATTATATCAGATGCTACAAAGAACGACATAATATGTTTATCAAGTACTTTCATGATTCTTTGAAACACATAGAACACTTTGGAACACATAGAACACTTAGGATCTCCATCTCTTATCATCATCATATCTGGGTATTTAACCCTTAGTTCATCACTAAGCCTTGTTACATCTGTAACATGTAATTGATACCTCTAGGTCATCAAACCAAGGTATTAATTCACATAGTTCACAAAGCTCATTTAATATTTGGTCACCTTTCACTAAGCAACAATTATTTTTCAAAACATCAGATTATATAACCATTATACTTGTTGTACAAATAACTGGTCACCTCTTACTAGGTGACAACTATTCACATGGCTCACAAGGCTCATTAAACATCCTATTACTAACAATTATCTTTTTAGGTCATCAGACCACATAAACATTATACTTGTTATACAAGTATTTAACATGTTTCACAAGGCTTATGTAATAAGAGAAATACAACCTTCCCATTATTAGGGTTAGAGTTTCCCTTTATAGATGAATAGGGTTTCAAGTTCATATAATTAATCCAAACCTATTTCATTGCTCCACACAACTAGGAGCATACATTGATATTATAATTATTCAATCATACTTATTTATTCTCATCATTTATCATTAAATGATTATCAACACAAAGTATGAGTTTCTCTCTCATCCTCACTAGGATATTGATTATATCATACTTTTGGTTCAATCATCCTCTTGAGGAATATTAGCTCATCATTAACAATTCACATCATCTTTTATATTGCAATTAACATAACATGCAAAATATGTCACTCAATCAATCACATATGATTGAAGTATCCCTACCATATCGGGTATCAAGATGTGTGTATATTATCATATCATGCTTTAAGATACATTCATTATTTCATGTCATGTATCCATATCGGGCATGTGGTATAACAACATCACCATGTCATGTTTTAGGGCATATCCCCTAATCATCATATCATGTACCCATATCCAATTGACTATCACTTAGTTCTTACAATTGAGCTAGGTGATTGACCCCATATCAAGTAAGAGCTATGTGCTTGGTGCCATATTGTGCATAAGGTGGGCACCATATCGGGCATAGAGTATATGCCTCATCATGTATCTTTTAAGTGGTGTATACAAGATACCATATTGGTTTCCCATCCAGGATTATCATATTGGGTCTCCATGTTGGGTAACATATCGGGTCACCATGTTAGGAAGACCCTTGGGCTCATAACCTCTTTATACCTTCAAGGATCAACCTTATCATATAGTTACTTTACAAGCTAGGTGTCTTATTGAATTCTCATACCACAATCCATTACACAAAGGATAGGGTATATCGGGTTTCAATCCATCATCTAGGGTTTTCCACCATATTGGGTAGAATATGCCATATCGTGCATGAAGTATAAATTGAACCTCATATCGTTCACAAGGTAGGAGTAGGTGCTATTCCTATCATCCAAGGAATATTAATCACATTGTCCATGTGGTATCACTCACCACTTATCTCGGTTTACCCATCACCTTGGGTTTCCAACTCTATATTGTATAGAGTGTTCACTATCCCTATATCATGTAAGAGGTATAGTCTTAGGCTTGTATCGTGTATAAGGTGTAAGTGGATATCTCCCATATTGTTCATTAGACATGGCTCATATCATGTATGGACTGTCCTCTATCTCCATATCGGGTTAACCCCCATCTTGGGTTTCATATCAGGTTTAGGGTATCTTAACTATATCGGGTTATACCATGTATTTGAATCCAAGTCTTAAGTGTCTACTCAATCAATCATATCATGCACAATATGTGTGCTTCAAGATATCATGTACAAGGTGTGTAATACATGATCATATCGTGCAAGAGGCACTTGCTTATCTTACTCATATCGGGTTACCCAGACTAGGGTTTTAGCATATCGACTTACAAGTATACACTTGACCCTATATCGTGCATGGAGTCTTTTCTTGACTTCCTATCGTGCAAAAGGTGTATGGTTAACACCATATTGTGTTCAAAGTGTGAACTTCATCTCCATATCATGCAAGGAGATATAATTCCATAAGCATATCGTGCAAGTGATGTTTGTACATACCCAAATTTGGTTAGAGGTACTTGTGTGTGTACTTGAACCCGATAACATTTTATAAAGTGATACCATCTCCTTCAAGGTCTACAACTTCGTTCTAATTGTTATAGTTCATGGACAACAGGTCCAAAAACTACTAGAACTCATAATTTCATCAACTATTCAAGAAGATTTTGGAATTGAAAGTAGATCATTAAGTATAGCAAGATAGGTGATGAATAACAAAATGATTGAGTTCAAGTTATATAACCCGCCTTATGAACATCTTCAAAGTTCCAAGATCCAAAGCTTTACATTTATAAGGTTGAAGATGAACTTTTCCAAGGTCCAAGGCTCATTCACCACTCTTTCATAGACAAGAAATCACCATAGTTAAGCACTTGGTGAAGAAGGAAAGAAAGGAATATCCATAACCTGATATCCTACTTCAACCAAGGTTGAAGATGACCAAAGTCTTACCTTAAGCTTGCTGCTCGAGCTCCCCTTGCTCTTTGAGCTACTTTGCATGATACATAAGGGGATTTTGCACGATATCTCCAAGGGAGATGGTTGTGGGGTTCATAAACTTTCATAAGTATGTGGAAGGTGAAGTTTATATACTTGGGTTCATGAGATAAAGTGTATAAAAGGTGTCTTCACCTCATGCTACTAGATGACACGTGGTCATGCATGGTTGACACATGGACATGCATGCACACATACATATCTTGCTATGCAAGATTCTTGAGGATAAGATATGGGTGATATTTCAGTCATCCTTTATCTTGTTGGATAAGTTTCCTCATCTTTATCTCATCAACAAGGCAAACCGATACTCTTTTTGCAAGGAACTTGGAACTCGTCATGGACCACCTCCTTGAGGTGATTTGCACATCATGGCCTTTGCCAAAACTCAAAAAACCTATAGGAGACTTCTACTATGGCTCCTTGGCCGATAGGACTCCTATATCAAGTCCATAACTCGATACAACATATATAAAGCTTTACTTTTAATTCTTCCTTGGTCTATTTATCACCAAGAGCATAATTATTCAAAGATGACTCAAACATAGCGTCTCCTTATTTATCTTTCCTCTAAAATATACATAGAGGTAGTAGGGACACTCTAGAGGTGGTAATTTGCACTTCTACCCTATATTTTGGGTAAATTACAAATTGTATCAAAATTGGTGCACATAGTTCTAGCATTGTTCGAACAAGTTATAACCTGGAATTTAGGCTTTCCACAAGCCACCACTTAGCACCATACTCTCGCTTATGATACTAAAACACTTAGAACACATTCAACATGTGATATTTTGCAATGTAACCCCTTATCTTAGGTAAATTGCACATTTCACTCAGACTATCAATTAATGTAAAAATAGTTTGCAATTAAGCTCAAACTTGACAATAAACTTCACAAGAAGCCTTAATTACTTTTCAAAATATTAGAATCGGTTTGTAAGTAACTTACTTAAGCAAAACTCCTAGGGTTAAGCCATAACCCAGGTCAGAGGTATTACAATTAGCATAGGAATCATCATGATTAACATATCTCATGACTCCTTCCTTAATGACTATTTATCACACTTGGGTATGTTCTCTTATTTTATTATATTTTTCAACCACTTATCAACAGGTAAATACTAATATTCCACAATTTCTTCATTTAGCAAGGATCATCTCCCTGAATTTCTTTCACATGCCATGTTGATTTTGCATTAACACTTTCTTACACACATAGGTTGGTCTGAGATTAACTCAGGTTCCACCTTATTCCTTTGTTATTGTTCTCATTTATCTTCTCATTTTATACTTATCATTGGAGTTCTCTCCATCTTATGTGGATTTCATACCTTGAATCACTTTATAAGCATAGACTTATCTGTCTTTTACTTTATTATCTTCTTGAATCACATCTTCAAGAACTCCTCATTTTCTTATTTATATTCAGATTTAGATTTCATGATGTTATATCTTTCTCTTATAGTTACCAAACATTCAATTTTTGATAGATAATGATGTAATTCTCCATCTTCTTTAAGGTAGGATTGATATATTCACACCATGATTTCTTATTCATTATGCTCTTTAGATTGTTTCAAAATGACTACTTGATCAGAGTAATCAAAAAGATAATAATCTAAGAGTTACATACTTATATTTTCTTCAATAATTGAATACCTGGCCAGGGCACCCAAATACTGAGATTAGGCAGTATGAACCATGTTTTATGTCATATTCCTAATTTTGACATCATCCTAGTCCTAAGTCCTAGTGTCCCTATAGACTCAGTGAACCTAAAGCTCTGATACCAACTTGTGAGAACCTATTACACTAAACAAGATTACTCAAAACATAAAACACAATCAATCACAAATTAATCACATACCCAAAAAATATGGGTAAATTAAAACCGATTTCAACATCAGAACCCACTCAGAAACATTTGCTTAAGAGCCCAACATCTTTCTTATATCCATACTATGCCAAGAATTTGATACAAATTGTTCTATCATCTTAGCCACCACATATATACATAGGAGAACAATATTTGTATATGCCACATAAATAAGCATTAATATGCTAACAAAAGTCTGATTCATTTGAAACATCATATACAAACTTTTTCTCGCCCGAACCTGAGAGTACATGGATGACTCTAGGACACACTAGACATCTAATCAACTTTCTCACAGATTCATTACTATAGCACCTCTTTGCTGCCACATGTTTGTTTTTGTCACTTCCGATTACCTAAAAATGTGGCAAACCACAAGGGTGAGACACATGTCCCAGCAAGAGATATAACCTCCAACAATGTTTATTGATTACAACATTTTTAAGTAATTAAATAGTTAGGCAGTTTAAACAAATATAACAAATAAGCTCAGCAACACTGACATTAACAAAATACATAAAGGAGCAGATAATAACTGTAACACCCCTGACCTGGGTTATGACCTAACCCTGGAAGTTTTGCCTAAATATGTAATTAAATACTTGTGAACACTCCCTGGCATGTAATTAAGTTCCTCAGGAACATTTACTTTCAATTTTGCTCCTTTTTGTATAAAGTTGTAGCAATGTGTTGTATGCAGGGACCTATGTGCAAATTACCCAGTTTAAGGGTTGAACTTGCAAAGTTCACAAGATAAGATGTATCTCTGATGTTGAAACATCATGAGGATGGTTATGGTAAAGTTTGAGGGATTTCCCAAGCTTGAGCACCAAGGTGCAGCTGTGGAAGCAATCCCCAAGCTTAGAAACCCTAATTTGGGGTAAAGTGCAATTTACCCAAATTGAGGGGTTCAACTTGTAATTCTTAATATCTAGAACATCTTTTAAGACTCTTGTCATCATTTAGACTGGAAATGATGAAAGGGGCACATCAAAGATTGATCAGATAAGAAAAGATGAACTTTGTGGTAAAAGACACCTAATTTGGGTATAGAAATCTTTCATGGGTGTACCCTAGTTGTAGGTTGGCTTCTTTTACCCTTAGATCTTGAGTTTTCATGAGATTTGTATAAGGATAGATAAGTTTGGTCGTGCCTTTGAGCAAGGAGGGACCTAGATGTGATTTCCAATCTTGTGAGGTCCTTAGGGTGTAAAAGAGGCTAAAGTATATAAGCCCTTTTCCCTTGCAATTAAGTGAACGAACTTTCTTTCCTTCACTTCTCTTCCTTTCTTGCTCAAACGACCAAGGATAGCTCTGGAGCTCAGGGGGGGACGACCAACCTGTTCTAGGTAAGAGAACCCCACCTTCTAGCTTGAATTCATGGAGGAATTCACTTTCTAAGGTTGGTTTTATGGTTAGCTTACTTAGTCTTCTTGTTCTAGCCGACCAAAGCAACGTTTCCTTGGAGAATTCACCTCTGACCGAGTTGTGGAAGCTCAAGGATGCCATTAAAGCCTGGATCTTGAAGGCTTGGAGCTCTAAGATCAACCTTTAGGCGGGTTTTATAACTCTAAACTCATGCTTTATATATGCTTAATTCTTGCAATTTACTTGGTAAAATCTTCTTCTACCTCCCTTCTTCCTTGCACGTTTGCAAGAAAAACAGTGGGGAAACCGACCTTGCTAGAGGTTGAAGATGAGGGGTGTGATTCCCTATGTTACTTTTTCAAACGACCTTGGACCCTTTTGGTCCAAACGGTTGCAAACCGTTTGGGTTCAAATGGTTTCAAACCGTTTGCTCTCAAACGGTCTTGCAAGACCATTTGGATTGAAACGGTCTCAAGACCGTTTGAAAGAGTTGACCAAGGGACGACCGTTTGAGGGTCTGTTCCTAACATATTGAATTTCATCTCTGCAAAGAATCAAAGTCTAATTCTTAACCAATTGAGAGTTGAAGGCACTTCAACATGAAACCCTAATCGGGTGAAAGAGTGCTGATTTGACATATAGATCTTGTTGAGTTTTGGGTTGAAGGACCCAAACGGTCTCAAGACCGTTTGGGGATTCCTCCAAACGGTCCTAAGACCGTTTGGGCACAACCCAAGACCTTTTGAAGGTCTAGGGTTAAGTTAATCTAATGGTTTGAGGGTCCAATTGTAGGAAATTGATGAATTGATGAAAATTGCTGATTTTGACCTAATTGGACTTCAACCTTAGTCAAAACGACTTGGATTTTGGTCAAACTTTGGGCAAACGGTCTCAAGACCGTTTGGATGATGTACAAACGACCTCAAGACCGTTTGGGCCAAGTTTGAGCCCAATTGGAGGTCAATTGATAGGTTCAACCTTGAATTGATTCACGTTGTTGAACATTGATGACCAATCGATTTGAAACCCTAATTGAGGAGGATTGAACCCTAATTGACTTGCAATTGAGGGTCAATTTGATGTCTAAGTGGTTAAGGCTAACCCTAATTGACTCAATTTATAAGTGGTTAGCATAGCTTTGACCGATTGAGGGCTTCAACACACATATCCATGAACATTGGTGACCTTTGAACCCTTTGGAGGTCCAAACGGTTTGAGCCCATTTGGACCAAACGGTCTCAAGACCGTTTGGATCCAAACGGTATCAAGACCGTTTGAGACCAAACGGTCTCAAGACCGTTTGGGGCCAAACGGTCTCAAGACCGTTTGGGCTCAAACGACCTCAAGATCGTTTGGTCCAATCGATCTCAAGCAAGTTTGATCAAACGGTTTCAAACCGTTTGAAGCTCCAAACGGTTTGGAAGTCAACCCTTCCAAACGGTCTTCACCTCCAAACGGTCTCAAGACCATTTGGATCCAAACGGTCTTAAGACCGTTTGGGTGGTTGAAACCGTTTGAAGGTTGAAACCGTTTGGAGATTGGTGATGGTTTGTACTTAACCATTTGAAGATGTAATTAGTTCAATGGTGATCCAATCTAAACCCTAATGGTAACCTAGGTCATTAAGGGACTATGTGATTAGTGAGTTAACCCATGATGGTGATCATGTGGCAAATTACCAAAATACCCTTGAGGGGTCTAAAGGGGTAAAACCTTGTTCTAATCAAACCCTAAGCATATGATGTTGATGTTTTGGCTTATGTTAGTCAATGGAAACTTATCTCAACCTGATCTAGAGTGGTGTTGCCACCATCTACTAGTGAGAGGAGAGAGAAAGTATTTCTAGAAAGAGAAAGTATCCTAGAGAGAGAAAGTACCCTTTTTAGGTGGAAACTCTAGTGAGATACTTCAATTACACATGAATGTGCATGATTAGGGAATGACCCACCTATGTGAGGTCATGGAAACCCTAATTATGATATCTAATGGATCTTAATCTTAATTAAGAGCCTTAATGATGATGTTTCTCTTACATGATGATGTAATGAGTACAATTCACCATGGAGTGAATAGTAAACCCTAATTTTAGGGTGATGACTTGAAAGATTAATAGTAAACCCTAATTGTTGAATTGTTTACTATTATCTGTTGAATTAACCATGCAGGTTATTATGAGATGATGGTCACACCCAGGTATGGAATACCATGTTATATTCATTGAAAGCATGTCTTAAGCTTTATGAATAGTGAATCATCTTGATGCACTGCTAAGTGACATCTTTTGTGATTTATGGGCTGTAAGAGCCATAAACACCATCAAGGTCATGCTTGACAGATGACTTGTGATGAGATAATTGAGAACTGGTGATTGAAATGAGTTAGGCCTGCTACATTTTAGTATTCTCATATATAGCTGTGATGTTAATGTTTTTGTATGATGATATGAATACTGAATGTACCTAACTAATCAAGTGTAATGTAGAGCCCTGATCATAGATCCATCATTGTCAGAGTCTAAATGATGGTGAAACAGGTTTTCCTCAGGGAACTCCTGGATCACATACTTTTGAGTATGTGGGGTACATGGATGTGTAGAACCTTACATCCTAGTGTAGGTATTTGATGTAGATTCATGTAGTCCGTCATACCTTCACTAAAAGAGAAAGGGTGAGAGGATTTGATGTAGATTCATGTAGTCCATCATTCCCCACCACAAAGTCTAAAAGGTGAGATGTATCACTATTTTCCCTTACAGACACAAACACCGCATTGATAAAAGATAAACAAGAAATCTTCCGATGACGAAGAGAGTACAGAACGCCACTGTAACTCTAAAATAGCGAAGGTCCAGTTTACCCTGGAGAGCTATAACAAAAGATATCCCTCCAGATATCTAACATTCGATCCTCTAACTGACTGAGGAAGATGAGGTCATAAGAATCCGGCTCTTTTAATGACCTATGTATGATACTGATGTGACTTCTTAGCGATCAGTTGGAGTATGAGTGGTAAGCCTCATCTCCACAGGGCATAACAATAATGTTTGAAAAACATAATCAACAGCGTAGTATATCTGTTAGAGTTATCTACGAGTTATTTGATTGATGTTACCTTGAATAGCATAGATGTTCTCATATTTTAATATTGATTGAACTCTTGCTTATCATCAGAACTGCTAGTGAATATCTTGAAGGCTCTTATTGCTTTAGTTATTCCTTGCTTTTCTTATAAAGCCTAGTGGAGAGTTATAACTCTCGCTGGGGCAATTATGTATAATTGTCTCACCCCGTAGACTTCTACTTTTTAGGTGGTCGTCGAAGACGGAGGAACAAGAAAACAGGTGACCAATCCCAGCAACAGCAGCATCAGGAGCAGTAAATATCTCAGGTGGAGATCTAGCCTGCTTCATGGTGTAGTTAGAGTCAAGTCCTATGTGTCCTCTGTACTCTCAGGTCCTGGAGTGTTTTGGAGTATGAATTCTTGAGAATTTTTGTATCATGTTGTATATAATTACTCAAGAAGTAATTGTCAGTGATGTAAACAGTTAAATCCTTTTTCTATGGAAAAGGTTTGTGGTTTCAGGCTCTTGTCTCGAAAAGTTTTAATTTCCCGTGATTTTTGTCTTCCGTTGTTTACCAATTGCTTCCGCACATGTTTAAATCGGGATTAATTCGTGGTTTGGAGATCGGAGCCCACAATTAAGTGGTATCAGAGCTCTAGGTTCGCCGAGTCTACAGAGGCATAGGACTTAGGAAGTCGAGTCTATCTTTAGTATTCCTTCCTTATCTAATAGAATCTTCTACTCCTCAGGAGAAGAAGATACCTAAGATGTCAGAGCCACATGATGAGTATGTGGGAGAAAGTAGTGCTAGTGCACCTCAAGGCGGTGCAGGAGTACCAGAGGTGGAACAGCCTGTACCAGAACAACCTAGAGAGCCACCCCAGTTTGACCCAGCTGACATGGGTAACCCAGCAGTCCAGACAATGTTTGGGCAGTTTATGACTGCCATGACACACATAACCGACAGGTTGCCTATGCCTGCACCTAGGGTACCTGTCCAGCCTGAGGGGCAAGGTATCGGGAAGACGTTCGAGCGACTGCGTCGTGTCGGAGCTACCGAGTACCATGGGACTGCTGACCCCGCAGATGCTGATCTGTGGTTGACAGAGTTGGAGAAGGCTTTCAGGATCCTCAATATCCCTGAAGCTGAGAAGGTTAGACATGCTGTCTATCTTCTCAAAGGAAGTGCTGGTCACTGGTGGACCATGGAAGAGCAGAAGAGACCTGGAATAGAGATCTCGTGGGAAGACTTTCAGCGGGAATTTGTCCAAAGATATTTCCCAAAGACCTTCCTAGACGAGAAGATCTCTCAGTTTGAGAGACTGAGACAGGGCATGATGAACATTAGCGAGTATGAAGCTAAGTTCATGGAGTTGCTGCGGTTTTGTCCGCACATGGCTTCCACAGAAGAAGAGAG
This sequence comes from Alisma plantago-aquatica, assembly GCA_963693085.1. NCBI lineage: Eukaryota > Viridiplantae > Streptophyta > Magnoliopsida > Alismatales > Alismataceae > Alisma > Alisma plantago-aquatica. Next base: position 582,994,611 of record OY856413.1, read on the forward strand.
AATCAGGAGATTTGAGAAGGGGTTGAATGCTGACATGTCTACCCCAGTGTCTGCCTTAGAGAACCGAGAGAGATTCTCTACCTTCGTTGAGTCAGTCCGAAGGATAGAGAGATCTGTGGTTGAGAAGAGGCAAACACAGAAGAGGTATCCACAGTTCCAGGGTTCTTCATCTATGGACTTTAAGAAGTCTAGATCCTCTGCACCTAACCCTCCACCATCTAGATCTAGTTCTCAGACTCAGTGGTCTCCTAGTAGAGGTAGAGGAAGAGGACAACCACCTCGGGAGACACAGAGTTCTGCATCAATGTCCGCCACTGGACCACAAAGACCACAAGGAAGAAGCTGCTACAACTGTGGCAAAGTGGGACATTTGATGAAGGACTGCCGATCTAGGCTTGTCAGTGTGACACAGCCTCCGAGACAAGGACAACAGGGATCACAGGGAGGACAATCTCAAGGAACGAGTCGAGGACGCGGACAAGCGTCTCAAGCTGGATCATCAGCACCACCTCAACAACAGGCTACAGCGAGGTTCTATGCTATGAACCCACCAGAGGCAGTGGTCAATCCACAAGTGGTGACAGGTCAGATGGAACTTTTATATTCTGATATGTCTAAATCTTGTGTAGTATCTGTTTTGATTGACCCGGGTGCTACGCACTCTTTCATCACTCGAAGAGTGATTCGTAACTGCAATATGATAACTAGTCATAGGGCAGATAAGTTGTTGTTGGAGACTCCGTTGAGTGGGTCTGCTGTTCTGCAAGAAGTATGCTCTCCTTGCATACTTTTCTTTTCTAAGCATCACATTCAAGTGGATCTCATACCGCTTGATATGCAAGGATTTGATATAATCCTAGGGATGGATACCTTGGAAAGGTATCGAGTTGTCTTGGATTGTGAATCCAAGCTGGCAGTGTTTGCTGATGAAAGCAACACATGGATCTTTCAAGGTGAAAGAAAGATTCTTCCCACCTGTCTTGTATCAGCTATGGTTGCTGATAAGTTGATGAGGCAAGGATTCTACGCATTCTTAGCCCATGTGGTAGATGTTACCAAGGAGAGTTCCAACCCTACTGAAGTTCCGATAGTCAGGGAATCGAGGATGTGTTTCCCGAAGAACTTCCTGGTATACCACCACCCTGGGAAATTGATTTTGAGATCAATTTGGTCCCAGATACGAAACCCATAGCCCAGACTCCGTTTAGGATGGCGCCTGCTGAGATGGAAGAACTCAAGAAACAGCTTCAAGAGTTACTTGAGAAGGGTTTCATCCGACCGAGTACCTCACCTTGGGGTGCTCCGGTTTTGTTTGTTAAAAAGAAAGATGGATCAATGCGGTTGTGCATTGACTACAGACAACTCAATAAAGTAACAATTAAGAACAAGTATCCTTTGCCGAGGATTGATGATCTTTTCGACCAGTTGCGTGGTGCAACAGTCTTTTCTAAGATAGACTTAAGGTCTGGATATCATCAAATCCGCATTAAGGACAGTGACATATCCAAGTCTGCCTTTAGGACAAGATATGGTCACTATGAGTTCACGGTAATGTCGTTTGGACTAACCAATGCACCAGCTGCATTCATGGAACTCATGAATAGAGTCTTTCGACCTTTTCTTGATCAGTGTGTTGTCGTCTTCATAGATGACATACTAATTTATAGTAAGGATGCTCAGCAGCATGAGCAACACCTTCGCCAGACTTTGACCTTGCTAAGGGAACATAAGCTATATGCTAAGTTTAGCAAGTGTGAGTTCTGGTTATCTGAAGTGTCTTTTCTTGGACATGTGGTTTCTGCCTCGGGAATTCGTGTTGACCCTGCAAAGATAGAATCTGTTCTGCAGTGGGAACAACCGAAGACACCAACGGAGATTAGAAGTTTCTTGGGGTTAGCTGGCTATTATCGAAGGTTTATTAAGAATTTCAGTTCTATGGCCTTACCTTTGACCAAGTTAACCCGGAAGGATGTTCCTTTTGCTTGGAGTGATAAGTGTCAACAGTCTTTTCAGCTGTTGAAGGAGAGGTTAACGAGTGCACCTGTGCTTGTGTTACCTGAGCAAGGAAAGGAATATATAATCTTTTGTGATGCCTCCAAGAATGGACTTGGATGTGTGTTGATGCAGGATAAACAAGTGATTTCTTTTGCTTCCCGACAGCTTAAGAAACACGAGGAGAATTATCCGACACACGATCTAGAGTTAGCTGCTATGGTCCATGCTTTGAAAATCTAGAGACATTATCTCTACGGAGAAACTTTTCAGATTTTCACAGACCACAAGAACCTTAAGTACATCTTCACTCAGCATGAGCTTAATATGAGGCAACGTCGCTGGATGGAGTTAATCAAGGACTACAATTGTACAATTGATTACCATCCGGGCAAAGCCAATGTGGTTGCAGATGCCCTGAGTAGGAAATCAGCAACATCAACCATGGATAGAGCACAACTAAGTTCCTTAGTATGCTCTAAAAGAGATATGCTTATCTCTTTAAGGCAAGACAATGTGCAGTTCAAGGCATCATTGTTAGCTGGTCTATTGGCTGAGATGCAGATTAAACCTACCTTAAGAGAGCAGATAAAGGAGGCACAACAAGTAGATGTTTTTGTACAGCAGATTAGATCTGAGTTTGGTGATGAGAAACGAGAAGGTTTTCATGAGTCAGATGACCAGGTGGCATGCTATCATGGAAGGATGATAGTACCAGATGTGGATAACCTGAGGAAGTTAGTCCTGGAAGAAGCTCATTCTTCGATGTATGCTATGCATCCAGGGAGCACCAAGATGTATCGAAATTTGAAAGAGTTGGAAAGGTGGCCTATAAACTAGAGTTACCTCAGGAGTTGCAGAAGTTGCACCCTGTGTTTCACATTTCCATGTTGAGGAAATGTCATCCAGATACCGAGTCAGTTCTACAACCTATGGAAGTGGAATTGAATGAAGATATAACGTATGAGGAGGGACCAGTGTCAATCCTCGATAACAGAACTAAAAAGTTAAAGAAGAAGGATATAAGCCTTGTAAAAGTCCTCTGGAACCATCGTGGTGTTGAAGAAGCCACTTGGGAACTAGAAGATGAAATGAGAAGAAAATATCCTGCTCTTTTCTTATAATATGCTTTATCAATTTCGGGGACGAAATCCTTTTGAAGGGGTAAAGAATTTGTAACACCCCTGACCTGGGTTATGACCTAACCCTGGAAGTTTTGCCTAAATATGTAATTAAATACTTGTGAACACTCCCTGGCATGTAATTAAGTTCCTCAGGAACATTTACTTTCAATTTTGCTCCTTTTTGTATAAAGTTGTAGCAATGTGTTGTATGCAGGGACCTATGTGCAAATTACCCAGTTTAAGGGTTGAACTTGCAAAGTTCACAAGATAAGATGTATCTCTGATGTTGAAACATCATGAGGATGGTTATGGTAAAGTTTGAGGGATTTCCCAAGCTTGAGCACCAAGGTGCAGCTGTGGAAGCAATCCCCAAGCTTAGAAACCCTAATTTGGGGTAAAGTGCAATTTACCCAAATTGAGGGGTTCAACTTGTAATTATTAATATCTAGAACATCTTTTAAGACTCTTGTCATCATTTAGACTGGAAATGATGAAAGGGGCACATCAAAGATTGATCAGATAAGAAAAGATGAACTTTGTGGTAAAAGACACCTAATTTGGGTATAGAAATCTTTCATGGGTGTACCCTAGTTGTAGGTTGGCTTCTTTTACCCTTAGATCTTGAGTTTTCATGAGATTTGTATAAGGATAGATAAGTTTGGTCGTTCCTTTGAGCAAGGAGGGACCTAGATGTGATTTCCAATCTTGTGAGGTCCTTAGGGTGTAAAAGAGGCTAAAGTATATAAGCCCTTTTCCCTTGCAATTAAGTGAACGAACTTTCTTTCCTTCACTTCTCTTCCTTTCTTGCTCAAACGACCAAGGATAGCTCTGGAGCTCAGGGGGGGACGACCAACCTGTTCTAGGTAAGAGAACCCCACCTTCTAGCTCGAATTCATGGAGGAATTCACTTTCTAAGGTTGGTTTTATGGTTAGCTTACTTAGTCTTCTTGTTCTAGCCGACCAAAGCAATGTTTCCTTGGAGAATTCACCTCTGACCGAGTTGTGGAAGCTCAAGGACGCCATTAAAGCCTGGAGCTTGAAGGCTTGGAGCTCTAAGATCAACCTTTAGGTGGGTTTTATAACTCTAAACTCATGCTTTATATATGCTTAATTCTTGCAATTTACTTGGTAAAATCTTCTTCTACCTCCCTTCTTCCTTGCACGTTTGCAAGCAAAATAGTGGGGAAACCGACCTTGCTAGAGGTTGAAGATGAGGGGCGTGATTCCCTATGTTACTTTTTCAAACGACCTTGGACCCTTTTGGTCCAAACGGTTGCAAACCGTTTGGGTTCAAACGGTTTCAAACCGTTTGCTCTCAAACGGTCTTGCAAGACCGTTTGGATTGAAACGGTCTCAAGACCGTTTGAAAGAGTTGACCAAGGGACGACCGTTTGAGGGTCTGTTCCTAACATATTGAATTTCATCTCTGCAAAGAATCAAAGTCTAATTCTTAACCAATTGAGAGTTGAAGGCACTTCAACATGAAACCCTAATCGGGTGAAAGAGTGCTGATTTGACATATAGATCTTGTTGAGTTTTGGGTTGAAGGACCCAAACGGTCTCAAGACCATTTGGGGATTCCTCCAAACGGTCCTAAGACCGTTTGGGCACAACCCAAGACCGTTTGAAGGTCTAGGGTTAAGTTAATCTAATGGTTTGAGGGTCCAATTGTAGGAAATTGATGAATTGATGAAAATTGCTGATTTTGACCTAATTGGACTTCAACCTTAGTCAAAACGACTTGGATTTTGGTCAAACTTTGGGCAAACGGTCTCAAGACCGTTTGGATGATGTCCAAACGACCTCAAGACCGTTTGGGCCAAGTTTGAGCCCAATTGGAGGTCAATTGATAGGTTCAACCTTGAATTGATTCACGTTGTTGAACATTGATGACCAATCGATTTGAAACCCTAATTGAGGAGGATTGAACCCTAATTGACTTGCAATTGAGGGTCAATTTGATGTCTAAGTGGTTAAGGCTAACCCTAATTGACTCAATTTATAAGTGGTTAGCATAGCTTTGACCGATTGAGGGCTTCAACACACATATCCATGAACATTGGTGACCTTTGAACCCCTTTGGAGGTCCAAACGGTTTGAGCCCATTTGGACCAAACGGTCTCAAGACCGTTTGGATCCAAACGGTATCAAGACCGTTTGAGACCAAACGGTCTCAAGACCGTTTGGGGCCAAACGGTCTCAAGACCGTTTGGGGCCAAACGGTCTCAAGACCGTTTGGGGCCAAACGGTCTCAAGACCGTTTGGGCTCAAACGACCTCAAGATCGTTTGGTCCAATCGATCTCAAGCAAGTTTGATCAAACGGTTTCAAACCGTTTGAAGCTCCAAACGGTTTGGAAGTCAACCCTTCCAAACGGTCTTCACCTCCAAACGGTCTCAAGACCGTTTGGATCCAAACGGTCTTAAGACCGTTTGGGGTCAAACGGTCTCAAGACCGTTTGGGTGGTTGAAACCGTTTGAAGGTTGAAACCGTTTGGAGATTGGTGATGGTTTGTACTTAACCATTTGAAGATGTAATTAGTTCAATGGTGATCCAATCTAAACCATAATGGTAACCTAGGTCATTAAGGGACTATGTGATTAGTGAGTTAACCCATGATGGTGATCATGTGGCAAATTACCAAAATACCCTTGAGGGGTCTAAAGGGGTAAAACCTTGTTCTAATCAAACCCTAAACATATGATGTTGATGTTTTGGCTTATGTTAGTCAATGGAAACTTATCTCAACCTGATCTAGAGTGGTGTTGCCACCATCTACTAGTGAGAGGAGAGAGAAAGTATTTCTAGAAAGATAAAGTATCCTAGAGAGAGAAAGTACCCTTTTTAGGTGGAAACTCTAGTGAGATACTTCAATTACACATGAATGTGCATGATTAGGGAATGACCCACCTATGTGAGGTCATGGAAACCCTAATTATGATATCTAATGGATCTTAATCTTAATTAAGAGCCTTAATGATGATGTTTCTCTTACATGATGATGTAATGAGTACAATTCACCATGGAGTGAATAGTAAACCCTAATTTTAGGGTGATGACTTGAAAGATTAATAGTAAACCCTAATTGTTGAATTGTTTACTATTATCTGTTGAATTAACCATGCAGGTTATTATGAGATGATGGTCACACCCAGGTATGGAATACCATGTTATATTCATTGAAAGCATGTCTTAAGCTTTATGAATAGTGAATCATCTTGATGCACTGCTAAGTGACATCTTTTGTGATTTATGGGCTGTAAGAGCCATAAACACCATCAAGGTCATGCTTGACAAATGACTTGTGATGAGATAATTGAGAATTGGTGATTGAAATGAGTTAGGCCTGCTACATTTTAGTATTCTCATATATAGCTGTGATGCTAATGTTTTTGTATGATGATATGAATACTGAATGTACCTAACTAATCAAGTGTAATGTAGAGCCCTGATCATAGATCCATCATTGTCAGAGTCTAAATGATGGTGAAACAGGTTTTCCTCAGGGAACTCCTGGATCACATACTTTTGAGTATGTGGGGTACATGGATGTGTAGAACCTTACATCCTAGTGTAGGTATTTGATGTAGATTCATGTAGTCCGTCATACCTTCACTAAAAGAGAAAGGGTGAGAGGATTTGATGTAGATTCATGTAGTCCATCATTCCCCACCACAAAGTCTAAAAGGTGAGATGTATCACTATTTTCCCTTACAGACACAAACACCGCATCGATAAAAGATAAACAAGAAATCTTCCGATGACGAAGAGAGTACAGAACGCCACTGTAACTCTAAAATAGCGAAGGTCCAGTTTACCCTGGAGAGCTATAACAAAAGATATCCCGCCAGATATCTAACATTCGATCCTCTAACTGACTGAGGAAGATGAGGTCATAAGAATTCGGCTCTTTTAATGACCTGTGTATGATACTGATGTGACTTCTTAGCGATCAGTTGGAGTATGAGTGGTAAGCCTCATCTCCACAGGGCATAACAATAATGTTTGAAAAACATAATCAACAGCGTAGTATATCTGTTAGAGTTATCTACGAGTTATTTGATTGATGTTACCTTGAATAGAATAGATGTTCTCATATTTTAATATTGATTGAACTCTTGCTTATCATCAGAACTGCTAGTGAATATCTTGAAGGCTCTTATTGCTTTAGTTATTCCTTGCTTTGCTTATAAAGCCTAGTGGATAGTTATAACTCTCGCTGGGGCAATTATGTATAATTGTCTCACCCCGTAGACTTCTACTTTTTAGGTGGTCGTCGAAGACGGAGGAACAAGAAAACAGGTGACCAATCCCAGCAACAGCAGCATCAGGAGCAGTAAATATCTCAGGTGGAGATCTAGCCTGCTTCATGGTGTAGTTAGAGTCAAGTCCTATGTGTCCTCTGTACTCTCAGGTCCTGGAGTGTTTTGGAGTATGAATTCTTGAGAATTTTTGTATCATGTTGTATATAATTACTCAAGAAGTAATTGTCAGTGATGTAAACAGTTAAATCCTTTTTCTATGGAAAAGGTTTGTGGTTTCAGGCTCTTGTCTCAAAAAGTTTTAATTTCCCGTGATTTTTGTCTTCCGTTGTTTACCGATTGCTTCCGCACATGTTTAAATCGGGATTAATTCGTGGTTTGGAGATCGGAGCCCACAATTAAGTGGTATCAGAGCTCTAGGTTCGCCGAGTCTACAGAGGCATAGGACTTAGGAAGTCGAGTCTATCTTTAGTATTCCTTCCTTATCTAATAGAATCTTCTACTCCTCAGGAGAAGAAGATACCTAAGATGTCAGAGCCACATGATGAGTATGTGGGAGAAAGTAGTGCTAGTGCACCTCAAGGCGGTGCAGGAGTACCAGAGGTGGAACAGCCTGTACCAAAACAACCTAGAGAGCCACCTCAGTTTGACCCAGCTGACATGGGTAACCCAGCAGTCCAGACAATGTTTGGGCAGTTTATGACTGCCATGACACACATAACCGACAGGTTGCCTATGCCTGCACCTAGGGTACCTGTCCAGCCTGAGGGGCAAGGTATCGGGAAGACGTTCGAGCGACTGCGTCGTGTCGGAGCTACCGAGTACCATGGGACTGCTGACCCCGCAGATGCTGATCTGTGGTTGACAGAGCTGGAGAAGGCTTTCAGGATCCTCAATATCCCTGAAGCTGAGAAGGTTAGACATGTTGTCTATCTTCTCAAAGGAAGTGCTGGTCACTGGTGGACCATGGAAGAGCAGAAGAGACCTGGAATAGAGATCTCGTGGGAAGACTTTCGGCGGGAATTTGTCCAAAGATATTTCCCAAAGACCTTCCTAGACGAGAAGATCTCTCAGTTTGAGAGACTGAGACAGGGCATGATGAACATTAGCGAGTATGAAGCTAAGTTCATGGAGTTGCTGCGGTTTTGTCCGCACATGGCTTCCACAGAAGAAGAGAGAATCAGGAGATTTGAGAAGGGGTTGAATGCTGACATGTCTACCCCAGTGTCTGCCTTAGAGAACCGAGAGAGATTCTCTACCTTCGTTGAGTCAGTCCGAAGGATAGAGAGATCTGTGGTTGAGAAGAGGCAAACACAGAAGAGGTATCCACAGTTCCAGGGTTCTTCATCTATGGACTTTAAGAAGTCTAGATCCTCTGCACCTAACCCTCCACCATCTAGATCTAGTTCTCAGACTCAGTGGTCTCCTAGTAGAGGTAGAGGAAGAGGACAACCACCTCGGGAGACACAGAGTTCTGCATCAATGTCCGCCACTGGACCACAAAGACCACAAGGAAGAAGCTGCTACAACTGTGGCAAAGTGGGACATTTGATGAAGGACTACCGATCTAGGCTTGTCAGTGTGACACAGCCTCCGAGACAAGGACAACAGGGATCACAGGGAGGACAATCTCAAGGAACGAGTCGAGGACGCGGACAAGCGTCTCAAGCTGGATCATCAGCACCACCTCAACAACAGGCTACAGCGAGGTTCTATGCTATGAACCCACCAGAGGCAGTGGTCAATCCACAAGTGGTGACAGGTCAGATGGAACTTTTATATTCTGATATGTCTAAATCTTGTGTAGTATCTGTTTTGATTGACCCGGGTGCTACGCACTCTTTCATCACTCGAAGAGTGATTCGTAACTGCAATATGATAACTAGTCATAGGGCAGATAAGTTGTTGTTGGAGACTCCGTTGAGTGGGTCTGCTGTTCTGCAAGAAGTATGCTCTCCTTGCGTACTTTTCTTTTCTAAGCATCACATTCAAGTGGATCTCATACCGCTTGATATGCAAGGATTTGATATAATCCTAGGGATGGATACCTTGGAAAGGTATCGAGTTGTCTTGGATTGTGAATCCAAGCTGGCAGTGTTTGCTGATGAAAGCAACACATGGATCTTTCAAGGTGAAAGAAAGATTCTGCCCACCTGTCTTGTATCAGCTATGGTTGCTGATAAGTTGATGAGGCAAGGATGCTACGCATTCTTAGCCCATGTGGTAGATGTTACCAAGGAGAGTTCCAACCCTGCTGAAAATCCGATAGTCAGGGAATTCGAGGATGTGTTTCCCGAAGAACTTCCTGGTATACCACCACCCCGGGAAATTGATTTTGAGATCAATTTGGTCCCAGATACGAAACCCATAGCCCAGACTCCGTATAGGATGGCGCCTGCTGAGATGGAAGAACTCAAGAAACAGCTTCAAGAGTTACTTGAGAAGGGTTTCATCCGACCGAGTACCTCACCTTGGGGTGCTCCGGTTTTGTTTGTTAAAAAGAAAGATGGATCAATGCGGTTGTGCATTGACTACAGACAACTCAATAAAGTAACAATTAAGAACAAGTATCCTTTGCCGAGGATTGATGATCTTTTCGACCAGTTGCGTGGTGCAACAGTCTTTTCCAAGATAGACTTAAGGTCTGGATATCATCAAATCCGCATTAAGGACAGTGACATATCCAAGTCTGCCTTTAGGACAAGATATGGTCACTATGAGTTCACGGTAATGTCGTTTGGACTAACCAATGCACCAGCTGCATTCATGGAACTCATGAATAGAGTCTTTCGACCTTTTCTTGATCAGTGTGTTGTCGTCTTCATAGATGACATACTAATTTATAGTAAGGATGCTCAGCAGCATGAGCAACACCTTCGCCAGACTTTGACCTTGGTAAGGGACCATAAGCTATACGCTAAGTTTAGCAAGTGTGAGTTCTGGTTATCTAGAAGTGTCTTTTCTTGGACATGTGGTTTCTGCCTCGGGAATTCGTGTTGACCCTGCAAAGATAGAATTTGTTCTGCAGTGGGAACAACCGAAGACACCGACGGAGATTAGAAGTTTCTTGGGGTTAGCTGGCTATTATCGAAGGTTTATTAAGAATTTCAGTTCTATAGCCTTACCTTTGACCAAGTTAACCCGGAAGGATGTTCCTTTTGCTTGGAGTGATAAGTGTCAACAGTCTTTTCAGCTGTTGAAGGAGAGGTTAACGAGTGCACCTGTGCTTGTGTTACCTGAGCAAGGAAAGGAATATATAATCTTTTGTGATGCCTCCAAGAATGGACTTGGATGTGTGTTGATGCAGGATAAACAAGTGATTTCTTTTGCTTCCCGACAGCTTAAGAAACACGAGGAGAATTATCCGACACACGATCTAGAGTTAGCTGTTGTGGTCCATGCTTTGAAAATCTGGAGACATTATCTCTACGGAGAAACTTTTCAGATTTTCATAGACCACAAGAACCTTAAGTACATCTTCACTCAGCATGAGCTTAATATGAGGCAACGTCGCTGGATGGAGTTAATCAAGGACTACGATTGTACAATTGATTACCATCCGGGCAAAGCCAATGTGGTTGCAGATGCCCTGAGTAGGAAATCAGCAACATCAACCATGGATAGAGCACAACTAAGTTCCTTAGTATGCTCTAAAAGAGATATGCTTATCTCTTTAAGGCAAGACAATGTGCAGTTCAAGGCATCATTGTTAGCTGGTCTATTGGCTGAGATGCAGATTAAACCTACCTTAAGAGAGCAGATAAAGGAGGCACAACAAGTAGATGTTTTTGTACAGCAGATTAGATCTGAGTTTGGTGATGAGAAACGAGAAGGTTTTCATGAGTCAGATGACCAGGTGGCATGCTATCATGGAAGGATGATAGTACCAGATGTGGATAACCTGAGGAAGTTAGTCCTGGAAGAAGCTCATTCTTCGATGTATGCTATGCATCCAGGGAGCACCAAGATGTATCGAAATTTGAAAGAGTTGGAAAGGTGGCCTATAAACTAGAGTTACCTCAGGAGTTGCAGAAGTTGCACCTTGTGTTTCACATTTCCATGTTGAGGAAATGTCATCCAGATACCGAGTCAGTTCTACAACCTATGGAAGTGGAATTGAATGAAGATATAACGTATGAGGAGGGACCAGTGTCAATCCTCGATAACAGAACTAAAAAGTTAAAGAAGAAGGATATAAGCCTTGTAAAAGTCCTCTGGAACAATCGTGGTGTTGAAGAAGCCACTTGGGAACTAGAAGATGAAATGAGAAGAAAATATCCTGCTCTTTTCTTATAATATGCTTTATCGATTTCGGGGACGAAATCCTTTTGAAGGGGTAAAGAATTTGTAACACCCCTGACCTGGGTTATGACCTAACCCTGGAAGTTTTGCCTAAATATGTAATTAAATACTTGTGAACACTCCCTGGTATGTAATTAAGTTCCTCAGGAACATTTACTTTCAATTTTGCTCCTTTTTGTATAAAGTTGTAGCAATGTGTTGTATGCAGGGACCTATGTGCAAATTACCCAGTTTAAGGGTTGAACTTGCAAAGTTCACAAGATAAGATGTATCTCTGATGTTGAAACATCATGAGGATGGTTATGGTAAAGTTTGAGGGATTTCCCAAGCTTGAGCACCAAGGTGCAGCTGTGGAAGCAATCCCCAAGCTTAGAAACCCTAATTTGGGGTAAAGTGCAATTTACCCAAATTGAGGGGTTCAACTTGTAATTATTAATATCTAGAACATCTTTTAAGACTCTTGTCATCATTTAGACTAGAAATGATGAAAGGGGCACATCAAAGATTGATCAGATAAGAAAAGATGAACTTTGTGGTAAAAGACACCTAATTTGGGTATAGAAATCTTTCATGGGTGTACCCTAGTTGTAGGTTGGCTTCTTTTACCCTTAGATCTTGAGTTTTCATGAGATTTGTATAAGGATAGATAAGTTTGGTCGTGCCTTTGAGCAAGGAGGGACCTAGATGTGATTTCCAATCTTGTGAGGTCCTTAGGGTGTAAAAGAGGCTAAAGTATATAAGCCCTTTTCCCTTGCAATTAAGTGAACGAACTTTCTTTCCTTCACTTCTCTTCCTTTCTTGCTCAAACGACCAAGGATAGCTCTGGAGCTCAGGGGGGGACGACCAACCTGTTCTAGGTAAGAGAACCCCACCTTCTAGCTCGAATTCATGGAGGAATTCACTTTCTAAGGTTGGTTTTATGGTTAGCTTACTTAGTCTTCTTGTTCTAGCCGACCAAAGCAACGTTTCCTTGGAGAATTCACCTCTGACCGAGTTGTGGAAGCTCAAGGACGCCATTAAAGCCTGGAGCTTGAAGGCTTGGAGCTCTAAGATCAACCTTTAGGCGGGTTTTATAACTCTAAACTCATGCTTTATATATGCTTAATTCTTGCAATTTACTTGGTAAAATCTTCTTCTACCTCCCTTCTTCCTTGCACGTTTGCAAGCAAACCAGTGGGGAAACCGACCTTGCTAGAGGTTGAAGATGAGGGGCGTGATTCCCTATGTTACTTTTTCAAACGACCTTGTACCCTTTTGGTCCAAACGGTTGCAAACCGTTTGGGTTCAAACGGTTTCAAACCGTTTGCTCTCAAACGGTCTTGCAAGACCGTTTGGATTGAAACGGTCTCAAGACCGTTTGAAAGAGTTGACCAAGGGACGACCGTTTGAGGGTCTGTTCCTAACATATTGAATTTCATCTCTGCAAAGAATCAAAGTCTAATTCTTAACCAATTGAGAGTTGAAGGCACTTCAACATGAAACCCTAATCGGGTGAAAGAGTGCTGATTTGACATATAGATCTTGTTGAGTTTTGGGTTGAAGGACCCAAACGGTCTCAAGACCATTTGGGGATTCCTCCAAACGGTCCTAAGACCGTTTGGGCACAACCCAAGACCGTTTGAAGGTCTAGGGTTAAGTTAATCTAATGGTTTGAGGGTCCAATTGTAGGAAATTGATGAATTGATGAAAATTGCTGATTTTGACCTAATTGGACTTCAACCTTAGTCAAAACGACTTGGATTTTGGTCAAACTTTGGGCAAACGGTCTCAAGACCGTTTGGATGATGTCCAAACGACCTCAAGACCGTTTGGGCCAAGTTTGAGCCCAATTGGAGGTCAATTGATAGGTTCAACCTTGAATTGATTCACGTTGTTGAACATTGATGACCAATCGATTTGAAACCCTAATTGAGGAGGATTGAACCCTAATTGACTTGCAATTGGGGGTCAATTTGATGTCTAAGTGGTTAAGGCTAACCCTAATTGACTCAATTTATAAGTGGTTAGCATAGCTTTGACCGATTGAGGGCTTTAACACACATATCCATGAACATTGGTGACCTTTGAACCCCTTTGGAGGTCCAAACGGTTTGAGCCCATTTGGACCAAACGGTCTCAAGACCGTTTGGGGCCAAACGGTCTCAAGACCGTTTGGGCTGAAACGACCTCAAGATCGTTTGGTCCAATCGATCTCAAGCAAGTTTGATCAAACGGTTTCAAACCGTTTGAAGCTCCAAACGGTTTGGAAGTCAACCCTTCCAAACGGTCTCAAGACCGTTTGGATCCAAATGGTCTTAAGACCGTTTGGGGTCAAACGGTCTCAAGACCGTTTGGGTGGTTGAAACCGTTTGAAGGTTGAAACTGTTTGGAGATTGGTGATGGTTTGTACTTAACCATTTGAAGATGTAATTAGTTCAATGGTGATCCAATCTAAACCCTAATGGTAACCTAGGTCAATAAGGGACTATGTGATTAGTGAGTTAACCCATGATGGTGATCATGTGGCAAATTACCAAAATACCCTTGAGGGGTCTAAAGGGGTAAAACCTTGTTCTAATCAAACCCTAAACATATGATGTTGATGTTTTGGCTTATGTTAGTCAATGGAAACTTATCTCAACCTGATCTAGAGTGGTGTTGCCACCATCTACTAGTGAGAGGAGAGAGAAAGTATTTCTAGAAAGATAAAGTATCCTAGAGAGAGAAAGTACCCTTTTTAGGTGGAAACTCTAGTGAGATACTTCAATTACACATGAATGTGCATGATTAGGGAATGACCCACCTATGTGAGGTCATGGAAACCCTAATTATGATATCTAATGGATCTTAATCTTAATTAAGAGCCTTAATGATGATGTTTCTCTTACATGATGATGTAATGAGTACAATTCACCATGGAGTGAATAGTAAACCCTAATTTTAGGGTGATGACTTGAAAGATGAATAGTAAACCCTAATTGTTGAATTGTTTACTATTATCTGTTGAATTAACCATACAGGTTATTATGAGATGATGGTCACACCCAGGTATGGAATACCATGTTATATTCATTGAAAGCATGTCTTAAGCTTTATGAATAGTGAATCATCTTGATGCACTACTAAGTGACATCTTTTGTGATTTATGGGCTGTAAGAGCCATAAACACCATCAAGGTCATGCTTGACAGATGACTTGTGATGAGATAATTGAGAACTGGTGATTGAAATGAGTTAGGCCTGCTACATTTTAGTATTCTCATATATAGTTGTGATGCTAATGTTTTTGTATGATGATATGAATACTGAATGTACCTAACTAATCAAGTGTAATGTAGAGCCCTGATCATAGATCCATCATTGTCAGAGTCTAAATGATGGTGAAACAGGTTTTCCTCAGGGAACTCCTGGATCACATACTTTTGAGTATGTGGGGTACATGGATGTGTAGAACCTTACATCCTAGTGTAGGTATTTGATGTAGATTCATGTAGTCCGTCATACCTTCACTAAAAGAGAAAGGGTGAGAGGATTTGATGTAGATTCATGTAGTCCATCATTCCCCACCACAAAGTCTAAAAGGTGAGATGTATCACTATTTTCCCTTACAGACACAAACACCGCATCAATAAAAGATAAACAAGAAATCTTCCGATGATGAAGAGAGTACAGAACGCCACTGTAACTCTAAAATAGCGAAGGTCCAGTTTACCCTGGAGAGCTATAACAAAAGATATCCCGCCAGATATCTAACATTCGATCCTCTAACTGACTGAGGAAGATGAGGTCATAAGAATCCGGCTCTTTTAATGACCTATGTATGATACTGATGTGACTTCTTAGCGATCAGTTGGAGTATGAGTGGTAAGCCTCATCTCCACAGGGCATAACAATAATGTTTGAAAAACATAATCAACAGTGTAGTATATCTGTTAGAGTTATCTACGAGTTATTTGATTGATGTTACCTTGAATAGCATAGATGTTCTCATATTTTAATATTGATTGAACTCTTGCTTACCATCAGAACTGCTAGTGAATATCTTGAAGGCTCTTATTGCTTTAGTTATTCCTTGCTTTGCTTATAAAGCCTAGTGGAGAGTTATAACTCTCGCTGGGGCAATTATGTATAATTGTCTCACCCCGTAGACTTCTACTTTTTAGGTGGTCGTCGAAGACGGAGGAACAAGAAAACAGGTGACCAATCCCAGCAACAGCAGCATCAGGAGCAGTAAATATCTCAGGTGGAGATCTAGCCTGCTTCATGGTGTAGTTAGAGTCAAGTCCTATGTGTCCTCTGTACTCTCAGGTCCTGGAGTGTTTTGGAGTATGAATTCTTGAGAATTTTTGTATCATGTTGTATATAATTACTCAAGAAGTAATTGTCAGTGATGTAAACAGTTAAATCCTTTTTCTATGGAAAAGGTTTGTGGTTTCAGGCTCTTGTCTCGAAAAGTTTTAATTTCCCGTGATTTTTGTCTTCCGTTGTTTACCGATTGCTTCCGCACATGTTTAAATCGGGATTAATTCGTGGTTTGGAGATCGGAGCCCACAATAACTATCATCATTATCCAGACTATCATCCTTTATCTTGTTGACAATATAAGAAATGTAGTAGCATATGCATATCTAGCATCATGAGCAAGTCTAGTAACATATAATCTCTATCATTATGAATAAGTCTAGCCACATACGCATAGCTAACAACATTAGCATGTCTAATAGGTTGAATATATCAACATCATAAAAAGAGCTAACAACATAAGAACAACTATCTGGATAAGCATGATTAGCAGTATATGCATCTTTAGTTACAAAGGCATGGCTAGCATGCTAAACATAACTAACAACATGAGATACCTAGCATCATGATTATAATCAGCAATAGCAGTATAGTTATCAACATAATCATGGCTATTGTATGTACGCATCTACAATCTTAAGAATATCTGCAACATAAGTATATCTACTATCTCTTAATTGCACTAAGCATCATCTTTATGTAAAGATAACAAATAAGGGTTATCATCCAATGTGAATCGTCATGTATAACCCTAAACAAATATGTTACACGATTGTATTACATCTTTTATTACACCCTGGGGAATTTGAATCGTACCATTCAAAGTCCAACTGACCCCTGAGAAGGGCTATTCGGTTCCGTACAAGATCTAGGAGTGTTAGTGTCCTAAGATTTCTTCCCCTCGGTCAGTACAAGGGCTATTCGGTCAGTCAAAGTTGCCACCACAGTGACATATAGTCATGTAACTAGCCCACCTTGGTACAGGTCACAGTGCTAGAATATAGGGTATTCAAACTCAATCACTAAGGTACAACCGCAGTTGTCCTCTAATCACATCATGTTATAATCACCGAGACATGACTGCATCCGTTGTTAATCACATCAGATGTATGAGGCATGACCATAGAAAACCTCCACAATTTACATTGTGGATGACAAGGATATATCCTCAACCTGCCACCCCCACATACTCAACAGTATGTGCTCTAAATTTCCCTTAGGAATACTCGTTTCACCATCCAGCAAGTTCTGACACTGAAGATGGTTCTACGACACATGGCACTACATGATTAGAGTTGCACTTGATTAGTTATGTCAATTGGGTGAATTAAGGTTGCATCAAATAAGTGGACATACAAATCCTAATTCACTTCTAGAAAGCATAAAAATAACACAACTTTTAAAAGATATAAAATGTGTGAAACATAATTTCTCATCTCATCATCACATGGTACTATTCACTTGCCATTCATGAGACCACACTAGTCATCATACTATCACAAGATAATAATCTTTTTCACAATATCACAGGGTTTCAACCCTTATCAACATAAGAGGATTACACCTCATTCATGGCTCAACCATGCCCAAAGGTCATTAAGACCATCATATTATTCCCGACAAGGTCATCATTATCTTTCCATGTCTTATAACAAGGCTCAACAACATCACTTACATATAGTACACCAGATCATCACAATATTGCATTAATGAGCTAGGAGATATTCATAAACAATAGTAGTAGGTTTATATTATCATTAAGAACATTCCTTTACTACATCAATATGCAAGGAATCTAGATATGATTAACACTCATCATATTCATAATGCACATGTTTAGCATAAGAAAGTATCAACCATGTGGCTATGATAACCACCAATTAACTCATTAAGGTTATGATCATGTTAAGGAGGTTATTCCACCATCATTCCATCATATAATAAGGTTAAACATGAATACTCATCTTTATCTATTTGCATTAGAGTTAGGTTCAACAAGATAAATTTTATTAATGTTACTAATCAACACTCATACCCAAATTCTAACTCACAGCATCCCCATTGGATCATGGATGCATAAGGTGAAGCATCACCATCACATTCCATACTATTCTCAAGTATGAACCCACACATAAATCAAGGTGTATCCATCGAGTTATAGCATACTAGGGTTTCAACAATAGTAACAGAGTACTTCATGATTGTATTAGTCATTCAAGTACTATTCATACCCAAATACCATCGTTTAGTTATATTAAAGCTAGGTATAACAAGATATACCTCATTAGGGTTACCTATCAACACAATATGGTTATCATCCCTTTTATTCATATGAGTGGATAGGTAAGACTACCTTATTAAGGGTAACCCTCCATTTGTTCCATCATCATTCAACCCATATCACCATACCACAATGTCATCCAGAACCATTGGATGTTTAAAAGGTAAGACCATTGGTTGTTTACATAAGTAAACACCTTGGATAAACCACCTATGAAGTCCTTGATTTGAGCTCTAGAAAGAGTCACCATTTAACCCTAGACATCCCTTGATTAACAACACAAAAAGTTCCATTGAGAGTAGGGTAAAACCCCCAATTGACTATTCATTTAAAACAAGCCATCCATTGTCAACAAGTAAGCTCCTTAAGTTGATCATATAAAGGAAACCATATAAATCACATTATTAGGACCAACATATTAAATTATCCATAATTCCACTTTATTGGAGGAATAAACATTAGATCTTGACCATTGGGTCAAGTTCATATGTTAAAACCATCAATTACGGTATAGGTTTGACCATTGCATCAAGTGACCCAAGAAACCATTAGTCTAAGGCTTAATTGATGCTACAACTATATGATTAACTCACCATAGATTTTGGAGATCTGATCCACCATCATTAGTGACCATTAAGTCACCATAGGTTGTTAGATTAACACTGTTCATTAATCATCATCAAATATTAAGTTAATGTCATCATTGATTGATAACATTATTAGGGTACTTAATGGTTGATCATTAAACTTCTAATTGATACAAAACCTGACCTAAGGGGGTGACCATAGGTTGTCACCATCAACTGAAACCTTTAATCCTGACCATCAGTTGTCATGAAGACAACATCATAGGGTTGTTGCAATGGTACCATCATCGGGTCATGGGTTTATAAAAGAAATCAGCTTAAAACCCTAAAATTGACCATTGGTTGATAGGTGCTTAGCACCATAGGTTGTCAAACCAACCTGATCCAAGTCATATTGTGCCTTAGGAATAATGTAAACATGATCAAATGTTCATCTAGAACTGAAATCATAATAGGGAACATTATAAAAATCGAAATCCAAGTCAAGCATAGTTTTTTAGTGCATGGATCATCATTTTCAAGCAAGAACATGAGCTAGCTAGCTTATGGTAAGCAATAAACGTGGAGCAAGTTATAAAACTTGCCTCTAATGAGAAGATGAAATCCCAAACAGAAGATAACTCGAGCATGTAGGGCAGGAAATCCAATCATATGTTGTAAACTCGTCCATCTAGTACCTTTCTTCATCAAATGAGCAAACCCTAAGCATAAGGAGCAAGAAAGGTAGGGTTTTAGAGCTTTAGAGCAATTTATACCATGGAATAGAAAGGTTCCCACCTGGAGAAAGGTATGAGGAAGGATAAAAAATAAATAAATGAAGGAAAGAAGGGGATTCTTACTCTTTAGGCCAAGATCACTAGAAGGAAGTTTTTTAAACCCTAAAAGGAAGTCAATTGCAACCCTAGATCCTTTTTCCAAGAAGGTCATCACTTTCTTCTTCCTTGGATAGGAAAATTCACAGTATCAGAGAGGGAGAACGAGGTTGGGAGAAGGAGGGAAGTGGTGGAGATAAAATGGCTCATTTTGGTGCTTGGGGATAAGTATATGAAACTTCAATATCAAGAAAAAGAAAAAATTGAAGTTCTAGTATCTATCCAAGTATCCATGGCCTTAATTTATTAAGAATATACAAGAACACACACAAGAAGCTCCCCCACAATCTATATAGACCTTCTTAGCTTTACTTTGTCGAATTTCCCAGCCAATCAAATAATTCATTAGTTGATAGCTACTAAAGGTAGCTCATCCATGAAGGGGTAAACCCTAAAATACCCTTGGAGAAAACACCTTCAAACCAAGGTTTAAATAGGTGCCCCATGTATCAACAAGCTCAAGAATGAGGATAGAATATCCAAGGAACATAATTCAAGTGATAAATCACAAAGAAAACCTCTCGATTGGGTAAATTGCAGAAAAGTCCAAAATGTGCATAAAATTGCATAACTTGCACAACCAATGTCCAAATTGGACCAAATTTAAAACTTAAGCTCCTATTATGATTTCAAAACATATCACAAGGTTATAGTAGGGTTCTAAGCATTCAATTATGGTAATTATGCTTATTCAACTCATTAAGCAAGTTTAGGGGCCTTACACCCCCGCACCCTACTGGTGTGCTCTAACTTACCTCAATCTAGACTACCTCTAGTCAAGAAGTTGTTTCCTCCTCACAGTGTAGGCCTCATCCTGTGAGGATTCTACAATGTTCAGGGCATTTACATGTCTAATTCACTCTTTAAATTCACAATTCAATCATCATATCAACATATCTTAGTTCAGCTTTGTAAACCGTTCATTTCATAAACCATATGATAACATTTATCACAATTGAACTATTAAATATAACCACATTTCATACTGAGAAACATTAATATCATAATACTTGATTCACTGAACACCCTATCCTTAGTGTTTCATTTACCTCATTCACTTATCACATGACCCACATAAGGATTTAATATTTCATAACATCTTTCAATTAAGATTTCTTTCAACAGTTCACATATAATTGAATATATATATATATATATATGAAACCCTGTAATGAACTGAACTAGAGTTTTCATGCCATCTACGAAAGCATCATACATCAAGAATAACATTGAATCAAGATGTCTATTTGCAAACCTCCAACTTTTCATTCATTTAGGGTTTCACCCTCCTTACTGATATATCAGGAAAACATTAATATCATCGAATGAAATGCAATATCCTATCTGACATATATGCAATACACGTACAAATAAAACAATCATTTGTAAGCAAGGAGATTCAGCTAGGCAAACTTCTTTATTCAAGTATACAACAATTTTAGTCATAGATGAATAGCCTAAATTTTAGTTTACTCTCATAACCTCTGCAAATACTTTAAGAATTATCATTTAGATGGATTGTACCCATTTCTAATATGATTTCATCATTTGAAATTCATCACAACAGATAAATAATCCATTTCATGTCAACTTGCAAAAACTAGATCAAATAGACCATTTAGGGTTTGCACTCACATACTAAGCAATTTTTTTATAATTTAACTCATTTTCATGCTATCTATTGTTTAAAGGAAGTACCGACTCACCCTAAGGTGAGAAACACCTTAAAAACGTAGTCCATCTCTGAAAATCTTGAATCCATATCAAGATCCCAGTAAAATCAACAGTTTCTTCTTCCTTTCAACCCTAAACGAGGTCTATTGTAGGTGGAAGATGAAGGTCAAAGATTAACCCAAACCTCAAATTTGATGGATCAAGGGTTTCAAGCAAGGGAAAATGAGGAGGTGGAAGAATTGACAGTTAAAACTACTTACCAAGTCGAATCTATGACAACCCTTTTGGATTTCCACCGTTCTTCACATTATTCCCCAGAAATCACCTTTTAGGTTTCCCTCTCATTGAGCAAGGAGTGTGAGATGATAGAGGATCGAATTGTATTTCGAACGCACTTTGTTTTGTTGAAAACGGATAAGTATAGCCTGAGATGATCGTTTTACGATTGGTTGTCCTGGGCAACATCTGTCGCGGTCACAGAAAATGACACACCATCACGGGTCGGGACACACGACACAGCGTCACGGGTCGTGGCACACAACACAGCGTCGTGAGTCGCGGCACACAACACAGCGTCGCGAGTCACGTCACACAATACAGTGTCGCGATCGCAGCACTCTGTACATGTTTTCTAAAAAGGACATAACTCTCTCATTTTCACTCCAATTTAGTTCATTCTTTTTTTTTGGATTCATAATTGAATTCTCTACAATCCTAAAATATTATCTTGATAATATTCTTAGAGGAAAAATTATTTATTAATTATTTCCTTCAATGCCATTAACTCTCTTCTTGCATACATGTATGGGTTAATGCTATATTACTCCAACTCGGATCTTTATAGTAGGCTTAAGTCATGATTATGAGTTGCCCAAACAAGTATCTCAGGTTACCAAAGTTAATATAAAGCACAAGATAAAATATTACTAATAAAAACATAACAAGCATTAAGATTATCTTAAATCTCTAGGATTATTGGCAAAGCTAGGAACAGGTTGTAACAAGATCTATCCTTATTGCATTGTCTAACGTCCTATATGAATTATACTCTAAACCTCTTATCACAATAGAGAGAGTATTATGGGTGTTTTTAGATAAAAATATAGAACTGAAAATTGGGGTACTTAACAATATTATGTGCCAAAATTTTGTAAGTATCATATGCGAGAGAGTACATCCACGTTTGAACAAACACATGAATTTCAACTATTGTGTGATGGTCTTCTAGAATTAGGTATGACACTACTAGATAAATTTATTGTAATGTATATCATTAAATGTTCCCCATATCTTGAAGGCCTTTTGCCTGAATCTTGCCTGAATCTTAATCAAAACAGGGGTGACTTAAACCTAAATGAACTTATGATTGATATCACAGTAAAGGAGTACTTGAAAGAGCAAGAAAAAATGTTTCTTGATGTCAACCCTAGTTTTAACCTTACAACTACCAAGAAACCACATCAAGATAAGAAATATCAACTATCATATATGAGAAGGCGTTTCTATGATTAATCTATGGACTGTAGAATTTATCAATATAAGAGAAATAATAAGCCACACAGACCTAGGGCTAAAATCCAGACTAAACCTTGTTGGACTTATGGATGGGTTGGTCTCTATAACAAGAATTGTCTTTCGAAGAAGGTTTTCACATCTATAGTTGAGGAGGCGATGGTCAAAATGATGACTAACTCCTTGAACCTCAATGATGGGTATGTATCCATAAAACCTAAATTCATTTCTATTTTTGAACCATTTTATTAGAGACACTTGGCTAGTGTGCATATTTTTTATGAGTCTTTGTTTGTGTCTTATCAGACGTCTCAAGGCAAATCCAGGACTTTGTGTGACTTGAACTTTGTAGAAAATAAAGGTGTAGGATGGATAGACTCGTAGATTCCTTTGAGGAAGGGTTTGACAGTCTAGACGGTTAGACATGTTGCATTTGTTTAGCGCAATATCGTTATTGGTGCAATATTAGTTAGGAATGGTTTAAGACTAGATGGAAAATATAATAAATCTATAATTGCTCATGTTCCTAGTGATTTATTCATTAGAAAGGGGTACTTATGTTACTCAAAGAATCCTGTTAAGATACATGTAGAACTAGTTTCAAATTATGTTTTTAATTGGAGTGAAAACTTCATTTTCTTGAATCTTATTTCTTCTGATGTATGGCATGCACATTGGGGCCATGTTGATATTGGCTTGATGATATTTATGATGAATTAGATGTAATTTGTCATAGATATTGATCGCTATGAATTGTGTGTCCCAAATGGAGATGGTAAGGGGTAATTGGATTTTAAATTTGTACCAGATATCTCAGACCTCCAAAACAATAATATGGGGTCCTGTGTAGTAAACAAGGTGGAATACAGGGACAAGGGTGACAATTTGTTTAAGATTTGAGGCCTTATCTTAGCTTAGCTAGATCAGATAAAATGGATATTGGTGTCCCTTACTTGAACAAGATAACCAACAAGAATTAAAAGAACAAAGTAAAGAAAACTAAGTTAATAAAGACATCAAATATGTATACAGGATAAATTTCTAGAATTCCTTTCCATTTTGTAAATAGGAGCTTAGAAGTTCTTGATTTAGTCCATACTAATACCTATGAATCTAATAGGATTGCAACTAGGGATCTTAAATGTTATTTCATAACATTCATTGATGATGCAAGTAAAAATTGTTTTATTTGTTTACTGAAACGTAAAGATAAAGTATTTTAAAATATAAAATGTTCAAGAAAGAAGAAAAAAATAAAAATTGGTAAGATACTTAAAAGATTATGGTCTAATCGGGGTGAAGAGTGTACCTAAAACTTGTTCTTAGAATTTTGTCAATTTCATGATATAATACATCGACTTACTACTCCTTATTCACCATGATCCAATTGAATTGTCGAACAAAAAATTTGACGTATCAGAAAACGCTAGCAAGACTGGGGGTATCTCGAGTGTCATAAATAGACTTGGGTGATCAGGGTTAAACACACGCTGAGAATACTTTCTCTCGTGTTTGCCCTAGCCATCACCAGATGCCTTGTGAATGTTGTCGTTGTCACTATCTCGAGTTTCTACTTGTCAAGAGATCTCCTTTCTTGTACGAGATTACCACAACTACTTGCCTCTCGCTCCACTCTCTTTCTGAAAGCACTAACTGTTGGATAGTGGTACCTAACACTTGCTGAACAACACTGGTAAAGCTTCTCGACATCATCTACAGGTGTCCAAGACATGAACATTCAATCTATTCATGATCGGATCTAATGGAAGAAAAATTTGCTTCCTACGTGTAGTGGATTGATGATTTCTTCAAGTATCACACACTTCTTCGTATAGCGTACGATCCAATATTTTTGATCTAACTCGACTTTATTGTACTCCTCTATTTATTCTTGCCGGTCTATGATTTGACATATTAAGCCCTATTAATTAATTTACAGTCGTGTATTATTGCCTGTAACGACAAAATCAATCAATCAAACACTACTGTTTTTTTGGAATATTAAGCCATGTTAGTTGATTGGCATGTTAAGCTGTGTTAATGAATTGACATGTTAAGCCGTGCTGAGTAATTTACAATTCGTCTTACTAGATGTCACATCACCTTGGAACAATCCGACTGTTCTATTTGTAGTTAGTTACTTAGAAAGGGAGGATGGGTGAACCCCAATGAGAAACGGAATCGATTTCATGGGAGAAGGTGACTGGAATGGATCTGAACTGGAATTGTAGGACCATTCATCATTCATATGTACTCATGTCAATCCTGACGTGCTAATTTCCCTTCAATAACTGGCCCCAGACACAAACCTGTTTCTTGGTTCCTCAGGCCGATATACCGAGAACTCAAATTGAGCTTTGACTTAGCGGGGCTACCTCAGGTTAAGATCCACTCATAGCACAAGTAACTATTTCCAAATCGGACGTAACTTACAGTTAAGCTAAAACTCAACAAACTCATTGGATTCCCACAGGTTTGTACACGCAATAGACTAATCTTGTGGACCAAAAGTACGGAGAAAGGCATTGCGAGTCAAGCCAATTAAGCAACTGATTCATCCTATTTAAGCACCCAATATTGAAGATACTCGAAGCGTCACATTCTTTTGACAAAACATGTAACAACTAACATTCAATGTGATATGAAATTTCCGAGAGGCCCTTTTGTCTGCTCAGACCAGAGATAATTTCAGAGAGCAAAAGTATAACGAATACAGTTTAGGAACTTATATATTTAAAATATTACATCACAATGGCAGCATTTATCGATATGGTGGGATTGGCGCTAAGATGATGATAACAATCCCGAAGATGAAGACAATCTAGACACTGGCTATTGATTACTTTGGTAGTGAAAATTAAAAAGGACGAAACCACCTCATGCTAGCTTAAAAAATTTCTTCGGAAAAATTGATAATCAAAACTGGAGGTAAGGAACAAATGTACAACATCATAAAATCATCTAATCTACCGAAAAAGAGATGTCAAATGTATATTGTAAGTAACTATACCAACTCATTCAAAGTTAATTTATACAAACATAAATACATCATGTTATGTACCTAATGAAACAGATTACCGGTCCTATCCCAGTTAAATTAATAAAAACAACACGATCCCTAATTCCCTATCAAAGGCATTATAATTTTTTTTTATCTGTAAGACGTGAACGAATTCCCCACACAGAGGTTGCTAACCAATCAAATATAGAGTCAGAAATCTTCCTGTAGGAGCCTGTTGAGCAGCGTGGTCAATAGTGCGTCCCTCTTCTCCGCCCTGCCCTCCTCTCTGATCCTCCTCTGCTCCTCCCTCTGCCTCCACTCCTTCTCCAGCATCAACCTCTCCCTCTCCAGCTTCTCCATGGACTGCCTCCACTCCTGCTCAAACACCCTCCGCTCCTGCGCCCTCCTCTCCAGCATGTCCTGCCACTGCCTCTCGATCCTCTGCTGTTGCTGGAAGAACTCCTGGAGTATGTCTATGATGCCTTGGACGGTTGTGGCTCGAGAAATCTGCTTATTATTGTCACCTCCTCTGGGAATCTGTCTCTCTTTCTCCTGCTTCCTCTTCTTAGTCTTCCCAGGTCGGTCTTCTTCACTGTCGTCACCTTCTTCATCATCTTCCTCCGAGAAGTCGTCTGAAGATTTATCTCCGCTGAGCCTCTTTAGCTTCTTCTTGGCGCGTTGACCGCCACTACCGGGTTCCGATTCCAAAAGGAGGCGCTGCATGCTCTTGGCCCGTTCCGTGAAGACGGCGTGTAGCTCTTCAAAGAAAGGGCATTGCCTGCCAATCTCCGGATCCGAGGTCTCCTTTCCCTACATGAACAATATATTCTCCGGTCAAGCATGCTTCACCATTTATTCAGCAGTGGTTCAGCATTTATTCAGCAGTGAAAGAAAAAAGAAGAGACCGTTTTAAGCCATTTTCGACGCCTTTGAAAATTATCTGAGGTTAAGCCAGTTTAGTGAGTGATTAATTAAGCTTAATACGATGGTAGTATAGCAGCAAAAATATCTGAAATATATCTCTGCCATGCCATTTTTAACATACTGACGTCAATTATGAAAGAGACGCGACACATATTTTAGTAAAAAATCTGCCAAGATTCGAGAATACTGTTCTGACCATGAGCTAGTACGGCACGGAGACAAAATGCTTCCTTTCACCTCGCCACCTGTCCTCAACCGGAAAGGAGAGGGTGGGTGATACACACTTTCTTCATACAGGTGATAGCGAATTACGAGAAACAATCAGGATTATCAGGTTTTTGATCCGAATTTGGACACAACACTTGATCAAACCTAAGTAAGACCGTGAGAATCAAACAGCAAGATCCCAACTGTAAGTGAGACCAGCAAGTCAATTTACTTACCAACTTGCTGCTATCACGCAAGCAACTAACTGAATCCATCCAAGACCGCGGGAATCAACCAGCAAGATCTCAACTCGACTAGCGAGAAGGGATCGCGTGCCAACTTGCCGTTATTACGCGGTTCATATCTTTTCCGGTTTACATCTTTTCCACCGCTACCGGAAGGAATAAAGTAGTATCAGACAGGAAATAATGCCATGGGACGAACGAAACTAATGCAGTTGCAATCCGGTTTTTCTATGAGCAGACGGATCAGAAAGATTGGTTTTTTATTCTCATAAAGAGTTAGGTGAAACCGACCACGGAAGCGCATTCTCTGACAAGCAATTAAGACTCCCAGACGATACTTTTGACGAACAGGTTACGAACGAAGAAAAGTCGGTGCTCTGCCAGAATTAGGCGTGACGGGCAGAAATGCAACAGAGGAAGGCAGCGGATTATCTGGTGGAGGAAAGACAAATGGAAGGAAATGGTTGATCGCGTGTACCTTGTACCGGTTGACGAGGTTCTTCCACTTGCACTTGCACTGCTCGGGGCTGCGGCGGTACCCTCTGTCTCGCATCCTCGCCGCCACGGCCTCCCACAGCGTCTTGTTCCGTTTAGCAACCGTGAAATCCCTCTCGAGGTCCGCTCGGATGGAGATGAAATCCCTGGTTTCCTGCGGCGTCCACTGTGGCACCCGCTCCCCGGGCACGGCAATCTGGATGGGCCCTGTTCCGCCTTCCCTTTTAGGAGGGACCACCGGCGGAGCACTCGTCCCAGGTACCTCCATCTGCTGGCTCTGGTGCTGGTGTTGGTGCTGGTGCTGATGCGGAGGAGGCGGTGGTGCCACCGCCATGGGCATGGGCAGCGACGCCATTAACCTGCTGAGGGAGTCGCGGTGGTGGTCCGACCTTGCGGCCGAGGCCATCATCATCTCGTCCATCGTCAGGAACGACTGCTGCGCCGTGTTAGCATAGATCCCGTGCTGGGGCTGTGGCGGGTTTGGCGCCTGGCCCTGCGGGGTGTCAGCGCGTCTATCCAGCGGAGAGGATTTTCAAGGAGAAATACGGCACTCTGTCGGTGAAGAAGCGTCAGCTATGTGGCGGCAAATCTAGGGCTTGGTTTGTAGCAGAGCGCTACTGTGCTCCTCAACCTCTCTGGCGATATGGGTCGGCCGCGCCGGCCTAAGACCGCGTTCCGACGGCTGTCGATCGGGGTGCTTCTCTTTTTTTGTTGTTGTTTTCCTTTGCCTTCCGCCGCAAGCCGCAACCGCGTTTCTCTTGCTTTACTGGCTTTTTTAATTTTTCCTGTTCTTGGCGCAGAGCGATGGCAGACACGGAAAGAGAGAGAATAGTGAGGGAGGAGAGAGAGAGAGAGAATTGAGAGCGCCCCGGGGTTTGGAAAGTCCAAAGATTTCGTGAGAAAGCGCCCGGCCGACGATATTTATAGCAGGCGAGCGGTAGGCCGGGGGCACGGTTCTTTTTTCCCATTCTTTCAGATTGGGGAATACTAATATTATAATTTGCAAGCAACTACCTCAATTGTAGAATAATCTTATATTACTTTACGTGTAAACGGCGAACCGCCCAAGTTTCCCCAATCTAGAGAAACACGAGCCCCAGCATCAACATTCGTCAACCAAATCGCGTTCTACGCGCTCTAATCCTTTATATAACTTATATTATAAGAATGCATACAATGCTAAAACATCATCTTCAAAACAACCTGCAATATTTTGCGTCTAAACCACTCATGTCTCCCCCAGTATAAAAACACGATACCTCAAAGTC
Source organism: Alisma plantago-aquatica (assembly GCA_963693085.1). Taxonomy (NCBI): domain Eukaryota; kingdom Viridiplantae; phylum Streptophyta; class Magnoliopsida; order Alismatales; family Alismataceae; genus Alisma; species Alisma plantago-aquatica. Next base: position 583,023,636 of record OY856413.1, read on the forward strand.
AATATAGTCAACCATGCGTCTCTGCCCCTGTTTATCTAGTGCCATATGGGGTAATCACTTCTCTCGAACGTAAATTTATCCATGTAACATGGTCAAACACTTTAGTAATGGCGAAGGGACTCCATGGCCTCCAGGCACTTTTTCTAGATAGATAGACGGTCGCAATAATTATTATTACCTATGACCGAGGGCAAGCATTTGGAGCATTTCTATGAAATTCCTAAGTTGGCTTATCCGATTTTACTTGGAGGAGCGAGAGTTTATCAATCCAGCTGTCACTCTTCCTTGATAACGAAGCTCTTCCTCCCAGTCTCCCACCTCGGTGACCTCACGCAATACACCTCATTTGTCATTAAGATTTGTTTTAGAGTACTATAGCAACTTGTCATTACAGTTCCAGGAGTCAAATTATTATATATATTACTTGATTAACAATTAACAACGACTTCGGCGCCGCAGGTCAACTATTTCTTTTTTTTCTTCCTTTTTTGAAATTCTTAATCCATCTTCATGGGTACATCTCTGCTTCTCAATTTCGAAGCTTGTGCATTAAATGGAAGCGATGGGGAAATCAATATGTTTTTCTATCAAAAGACGGCAAGCCAGATTTGGTAAGAATTGATTCGATCTAGTATCTAGAAATGTCTATGTTCAAAGATAGTTTGATCGGTATAGTCGAGTGTAGTTGTGCGAGTTTATAATAAAAAAATGTACATCAAACTCATATTTTGTCTCAATACACCCTACCAAATATGCTTTCGACTCGAATCCAAACACATAATTTTTTGATTCAATCTAGTATATAGACACACTCACACATACACACTAGTAAACATGCATGTGCATGTGCACATAACATAACAAACTGATGCATTCTTGTGATGGAGTGAGTTTTTACTTTATTTTCTCTCTCTTGTTATTTCTTTTCTCAAGTTATTGTTGACAAAACTACCCTCAATTTAATCATTGCATGACTAAGCTTAAAATGACACTTTTGGCAAAAAGAAAGCAAACCCTAGTTTACTTGATAACCTAAACTAATGCCTTGAGGCAATTGCTCAATTTACCTATCTACAGATCGATTTTTTTGCCACCAAATTTGTACACAAGGTACACTTTGACCTCACTAGCAAGCCCCTAAAATTTGGTAACAATTAGGTCAACCATTTGGGAGTTATGCCCATTTTAATTTCGTGTATTATTCTCTTAATCATAAAGACTTAAACCTAAGTTCCTTTTATTGGGCTTTTATTTATGTCACGCGGCCCATTTCCCTTGCTTTGGCGCGGCCCTCGCTGGGATCCGATTTTAACCGTCCGATCTACTGATCAGGGATCGCGCGAGATCCAACGATCCCCGGATCGTCCCTTACCTCCCGCAAGACTCGGTCTTCGCCCGCGGCAGCACAGCAACACCTCCAAAACGGCTAGCGCCCAAACCTCGTCACCTCAGCGCGAGATTTTTGGAGGATAGACACGCCTCACCGAGACGATTTCAACAACCCTCTACCCACTTCCCCTCGTCCACGCAACTGGGAGAACGACCTCCTGAGTTCCCGCGCCTCTCAGTGGCGGCGGCAGCCACAATTAGGGCTCCCCTTCCTAGCAACCCCCACGCCTATTTAAAGATCCCAGTAGCTCTGCCACCCTTCCTTTAGTCGCACTAGTACCTCAATTGCAACCGAGATCGCCCCTATCTCCCTCACCTCGAGCACCCCTGCTCACCTGCTTCCCGACCTCCCTCTCACTCTGGTGGATTCCTCCGTTCAATCAAGGACGATCACACCATCTCGGGATCCCGACGAGTCGAACGCCACCCCCAGTTGGTGTCGCGAAGGCCCAGAGCCTCGGGTCGACAAGCCGAGCAACCGAGCTCCAAGAGCTCCATCGCCGGCGAGGTTGGAACCTGTTGAGAACTGAAGGAGGATCGGGAATACCTCAGCAACCTTCCGCGGAGCTTTGTGACCACTTATCTCAGCCAAAGGGGCAGGTAAACCCAACTTTCCATTTTTCTTCTTCGTTAACCTGTAAACATGGATATCGCGGTATCTTTCACCTCCGACGATGATCTGGAGCTCGTTGAGCTCGGAAGGATCCCGCGGAGTGAATGCAACCCTCTGCATTCCTCCAGGCTTAGCTCAACTCGAGCTAGCCACCCCTTCCCTCACCTCTGTGACCTCGCTGCTACTCGGGGGCACGAGTTTAACAATCAACCCGGTAAAATTACCTATCTGCCCCGACCATCGCAACGCGATACAAACCCCAAAAGGGGCATTCCCGTCCTTTACCCCCGCCTTTTGACCCAGTTGACTGTTAGTGGCTCGCGGGTTAAGGAGAGGATCCGCGTAGCCGGATCCCTCTTCTGATCCGCGAGACCAGCGACCATTTTTTTTTTATTTCCTAGAAATTCCCTGATTGGTCGATTTTCAATTAATTATAGAAAATAGTAGGATCATCAGAAAATAGCAAAACTATATATCTTTTTGACCAGAAAAATGAGACCTATTCATATAAAATATGATCAGACCCTGTTGATCATTCCTGTTCGAAAATGTAATCTAAACCCATTTTAATCAATGATATATGACTATCTTTAGGATGATCTTAATCAAATATTGATATCTTTTATCCTGACATGAGTTAAATAACCCTGAATCTCGAAACCTTAATCCCATATGATCAATCTTCAAGAATCATATCTAGACTCTTGCATATGACTTTCTTATTTCAATATTGGTTGAAAACATCATATCAAACCCTAATCTTCTAAGATCTCTTTAAGAAGCTGATTAAGCAAAGAATGAAGCGAGCACAGGATAGGCAGAAATCTTATGCAGATGCGCACCGACGAGAACGACAGTTCAAGGAAGGTGATCACGTATTCCTGAAAATCCGACCTATTCGAGCTTTGGCCAAGAATAAGGGAAAGCTCAGTCCTCGTTATGTGGGACCCTTTGAGATCCTTGAAAGGGTTGGAGAGTGCGCCTATCGTCTTGCTTTGCCACCCCAGTACAGTGCCATGCACAATGTCTTCCACGTATCCAATCTGAAGCCGTATGTCAAAGATCCTAGTCACATTCTGAATCATGAGCCCCTCGAGCTGAAAGATGATCTATCATATGCTGAGTCACCAGTCAGAATTATCGACCTAAAGACAAAGGAGCTTCGCAACAATCGGAGTATAGATATGGTGAAAGTTCTCTGGAGCCACCATGATCCAACCGATGCTACCTGGGAGCTCAAGTCTGAAGTCGAGCGGAAGTATCCGTATCTCTTTCAGGCTTCTTGAATTTTGAGGACAAAATTCTTTTAAGGAGGGGAGAATGTGATGGAGTGAGTTTTTACTTTATTTTCTCTCTCTTATTATTTCTTTTCTCAAGTTATTGTTAACAAAACTACCCTCAATTTAATCATTGCATGACTAAGCTTAAAATGACACTTTTGGCAAAAAGAAAGCAAACCCTAGTTTACTTGATAACCTAAACTAATGCCTTGAGGCAATTGCTCAATTTACCTATCTACAGATCGATTTTTTTGCCACCAAATTTGTACACAAGGTACACTTTGACCTCACTAGCAAGCCCCTAAAATTTGGTAACAATTAGGTCAACCATTTGGGAGTTATGCCCATTTTAATTTCGTGTATTATTCTCTTAATCATAAAGACTTAAACCTAAGTTCCTTTTATTGGGCTTTTATTTATGTCACGCGGCCCATTTCCCTTGCTTTGGCGTGGCCCTTGCTGGGATCTGATTTTAACCGTCCGATCTACTGATCAGGGATCGCGCGAGATCCAACGATCCCCGGATCGTCCCTAACCTCCCGCAAGACTCGGTCTTCGCCCTCGGCAGCACAGCAACACCTCCAAAATGGCTAGCGCCCAAACCTCGTCACCTCAGCGCGAGATTTTTGGAGGATAGACACGCCTCACCGAGACGATTTCAACAACCCTCTACCCACTTCCCCTCGTCCACGCAACTGGGAGAACGACCTCCTGAGTTCCCGCGCCTCTCAGTGGCGGCGGCAACCACAATTAGGGCTCCCCTTCCTAGCAACCCCCACGCCTATTTAAAGAGCCCAGTAGCTCTGCCACCCTTCCTTTAGTCGCACTAGTACCTCAATTGCAACCGAGATCGCCCCTATCTCCCTCACCTCGAGCACCCCTGCTCACCTGCTTCCCGACCTCCCTCTCACTCTGGTGGATTCCTCCGTTCAATCAAGGACGATCACACCATCTCGGGATCCTGACGAGTCGAACGCCACCCCCAGTTGGTGTCGCGAAGGCCCAGAGCCTCGGGTCGACAAGCCGAGCAACCGAGCTCCAAGAGCTCCATCGCCGGCGAGGTTGGAACCTGTTGAGAACTGAAGGAGGATCGGGAATACCTCAGCAACCTTCCGCGGAGCTTTGTGACCACTTATCTCAGCCAAAGGGGCAGGTAAACCCAACTTTCCATTTTTCTTCTTCGTTAACCTGTAAACATGGATATCGCGGTATCTTTCACCTCCGACGATGATCTGGAGCTCGTTGAGCTCGGAAGGATCCCGCGGAGTGAATGCAACCCTCTGCATTCCTCCAGGCTTAGCTCAACTCGAGCTAGCCACCCCTTCCCTCACCTCTGTGACCTCGCTGCTACTCGGGGGCACGAGTTTAACAATCAACCCGGTAAAATTACCTATCTGCCCCGACCATCGCAACGCGATACAAACCCCAAAAGGGGCATTCCCGTCCTTTACCCCCGCCTTTTGACCCAGTTGACTGTTACTGGCTCGCGGGTTAAGGAGAGGATCCGCGTAGCCGGATCCCTCTTCTGATCCGCGAGACCAGCGACCATTTTCTTTTTTTTTTTATTTTATTTTCGTTTTATTTCCTAGAAATTCCCTGATTGGTCGATTTTCAATTAATTATAGAAAATAGTAGGATCATCAGAAAATAGCAAAACTATATATCTTTTTGACCAGAAAAATGAGACCTATTCATATAAAATATGATCAGACCCTGTTGATCATTCCTGTTCGAAAATGTAATCTAAACCCATTTTAATCAATGATATATGACTATCTTTAGGATGATCTTAATCAAATATTGATATCTTTTATCCTGACATGAGTTAAATAACCCTGAATCTCGAAACCTTAATCCCATATGATCAATCTTCAAGAATCATATCTAGACTCTTGCATATGACTTTCTTATTTCAATATTGGTTGAAAACATCATATCAAACCCTAATCTTCTAAGATCTCTTTAAGAACCTGATTAAGCAAAGAATGAAGCGAGCATAGGATAGGCAGAAATCTTATGCAGATGCGCACCGACGAGAATGACAGTTCAAGGAAGGTGATCACGTATTCCTGAAAATCTGACCTATTCGAGCTTTGGCCAAGAATAAGGGAAAGCTCAGTCCTCGTTATGTGGGACCCTTTGAGATCCTTGAAAGGGTTGGAGAGTGCGCCTATCGTCTTGCTTTGCCACCCCATACAGTGCCATGCACAATGTCTTCCACGTATCCAATCTGAAGCCGTATGTCAAAGATCCTAGTCACATTCTGAATCATGAGCCCCTCGAGCTGAAAGATGATCTATCATATGCCGAGTCACCAGTCAGAATTCTCAACCTAAAGACAAAGGAGCTTCGCAACAATCGGATTATAGATATGGTGAAAGTTCTCTGGAGCCACCATGATCCAACCGATGCTACCTGGGAGCTCAAGTATGAAGTCGAGCGGAAGTATCCGTATCTCTTTCAGGCTTCTTGAATTTTGATGACAAAATTCTTTTAAGGAGGGGAGAATGTGATGGAGTGAGTTTTTACTTTATTTTCTCTCTCTTGTTATTTCTTTTCTCAAGTTATTGTTGACAAAACTACCCTCAATTTAATCATTGCATGACTAAGCTTAAAATGACACTTTTGGCAAAAAGAAAGCAAACCCTAGTTTACTTGATAACCTAAACTAATGCCTTGAGGCAATTGCTCAATTTACCTATCTACAGATCGATTTTTTTTGCCACCAAATTTGTACACAAGGTACACTTTGACCTCACTAGCAAGCCCCTAAAATTTGGTAACAATTAGGTCAACCATTTGGGAGTTATGCCCATTTTAATTTCATGTATTATTCTCTTAATCATAAAGACTTAAACCTAAGTTCCTTTTATTGGGATTTTATTTATGTCACGCGGCCCATTTCCCTTGCTTTGGCGCGGCCCTCGCTGGGATCCGATTTTAACCGTCCGATCTACTGATCAGGGATCGCACGAGATCCAACGATCCCCGGATCGTCCCTAACCTCCCGCAAGACTCGGTCTTCGCCCGCGGCAGCACAGCAACACCTCCAAAACGGCTAGCGCCCAAACCTCGTCACCTCAGCGCGAGATTTTTGGAGGATAGACACGCCTCACCGAGACGATTTCAACAACCCTCTACCCACTTCCCCTCGTCCACGCAACTGGGAGAACGACCTCCTGAGTTCCCGCGCCTCTCAGTGGCGGCGGCAGCCACAATTAGGGCTCCCCTTCCTAGCAACCCCCACGCCTATTTAAAGAGCCCAGTAGCTCCGCCACCCTTCCTTTAGTCGCGCTAGTACCTCAATTGCAACTGAGATCGCCCCTATCTCCCTCACCTCGAGCACCCCTGCTCACCTGCTTCCCGACCTCCCTCTCACTCTGGTGGATTCCTCCGTTCAATCAAGGACGATCACACCATCTCGGGATCCCGACGAGTCGAACGCCACCCCCAGTTGGTGTCGCGAAGGCCCAGAGCCTCGGGTCGACAAGCCGAGCAACCGAGCTCCAAGAGCTCCATCGCCGGCGAGGTTGGAACCTGTTGAGAACTGAAGGAGGATCGGGAATACCTCAGCAACCTTCCGCGGAGCTTTGTGACCACTTATCTCAGCCAAAGGGGCAGGTAAACCCAACTTTCCATTTTTCTTCTTCGTTAACCTGTAAACATGGATATCGCGGTATCTTTCACCTCCGACGATGATCTGGAGCTCGTTGAGCTCGGAAGGATCCCGCGGAGTGAATGCAACCCTCTGCATTCCTCTAGGCTTAGCTCAACTCGAGCTAGCCACCCCTTCCCTCACCTCTGTGACCTCGCTGCTACTCGGGGGCACGAGTTTAACAATCAACCCGGTAAAATTACCTATCTGCCCCGACCATCGCAACGCGATACAAACCCCAAAAGGGGCATTCCCGTCCTTTACCCCCGCCTTTTGACCCAGTTGACTGTTACTGGCTCGCGGGTTAAGGAGAGGATCCGCGTAGCCGGATCCCTCTTCTGATCCGCGAGACCAGCGACCATTTTCTTTTTATTTATTTTATTTTCGTTTTATTTCCTAGAAATTCCCTTATTGGTCGATTTTCAATTAATTATAGAAAATAGTAGGATCATCAGAAAATAGCAAAACTATATATCTTTTTGACCAGAAAAACGAGACCTATTCATATAAAATATGATCAGACCCTGTTGATCATTCCTGTTCGAAAATGTAATCTAAACCCATTTTAATCAATGATATATGACTATCTTTAGGATGATCTTAATCAAATATTGATATCTTTTATCCTGACATGAGTTAAATAACCCTAAATCTCGAAACCTTAATCCCATATGATCAATCTTCAAGAATCATATCTAGACTCTTGCATATGACTTTCTTATTTCAATATTGGTTGAAAACATCATATCAAACCGTAATCTTCTAAGATCTCTTTAAGAACCTGATTAATCAATCTCCTTTGGTCAACTCTGATCTCAAGGATCAGGAGTACCCTAATGATGACTCTAATGATCCCAATCCTATGATCTAAATCCTAAGGATCTAAACCCTAATGATCTAAACCCTAAAATTATAAGAAATGATAAAGATATTTTGTAACATAGGGTTACTCATATTTCAGGAGGATCTTCTCTCAACCCTTGATCTAGGAACCTGTGAGGACCTGATCTGCTAGAAGGTACGTGGTTATAAGTATATGACTAGTTTTCCATGGTTGTTAAAAATATTGTACTTGGATGCAACTATTTTATAAATGTGCTTGGATGAAATACTATAGTGTATTTTCTTTTGCCGACAAAAACTCTAAATATAGGATGAAAGGTTAGATGGATTGTAGCTACATGCACTGCCTAATGCTGGATGTATGTGCCTAACATGGATGTATGAAATCTGGCCCATGTTAGATGTATGTATCCCTCTCTTTTCCTTATCTATGGCCCACATTAGATGTATGTTGAAAAGGTGCTTGAAGTAGTACAATCGTATCAAATGACATGTTAAAAGAAAAGTTTACTTGATTATCATTTCGCTTAAAGAATATGATTTCTGCTTATCTCGTTTGGACTTCAAAAGTTACTTTTCTTCTGCAACCATACTATAGTATCTTTTTCTACCACGTACTCTTTTGACTCGTGTTTTTGTTTCCCGTATTTTTAGGTACAAAGGACTTGTGAAACAATGGAGTAAAAGAGATAATCAAAGTACCTGAAGGCATAATAAATGAGCAAGGAGGATATATTAGATAGATTTCTGTTCTTCTTATCTATTTCATGATAGATGTAGTTTTTCCCTTTCCAGTACTTTGAGGATGATAGTATCCTATGTACCTCTATTATTTCTTTAGAACTATTTATATCTCTTCTCTCCGTTCGAATAAGTTATGTATGACTTTAATTATCCTTAATGAATGGTGGTTGTTGTGGCTATTAATTGTTGTTTGTGAACTAGATCTTGGCATATCTCTGGTTTTAGTTGACTTCACTAATTTCTTGTATTTTCCCTTTTGACATTTATAAGATATGAGTGCACGCATATCTGTTTATGTCATTATGGAAAGTATATAGAAATTGGGGTCGTCACAGTTCTACTGCGATATTTTTTGTGATCGAGTTTGTGTTATGTGCAAAGGGGAGCCAATGTTATTATTTTATGGGTTTATCCAACCAATAATGTAACATAGTAATTATTTCAATATAATATTCATATTGATTAGCGTGTACTATAGTTGTTGGATAGAAAATAATAATTATAACGACCTCATTTCTCAACAACCTCCAATTAAGGAAGGCCAAGAAACTAGAGCCGCTATCTCAAAAACATGATCAAATGGTTTTGCACATAATAAAAAACAATTAATAAATTCTACTAAACTAACTAAGTTCGGTACAAGATAAAAAGAATAGTTTCATCAATATTTACAAAATATGGATTCTAAGATTTTACCAAGAAATAAACCATCTATCTACATCCTCCGGGCCTTACTTCATTTGTTTGTTTTCAATGTCTTCTTTCCTTGAATGTCCAATTTCCAATAAGATTATCCTAAAAACGTCGGAATCAAAGCGTCGGTCAGTATAATGAGTTATATTGGTATGTGGGGGAACAAAACTTCACAAGTAATGATAACAATATAATTCTACAATTATTGTTTAACAAATCAAATTTAATATTTTCAGCATGACTATCCAATCTAAGCATCTCCACCCTCTCTCATAACCCCTAAGGGCATCATACTACAGTATTCACAGTCCTCCCCTATTCAGGCAGATGACTTCATCTGTCTCCCCCTATTTAGGCGGGTGACTTCTCATGTACCCCTATTCAAGATGGTAACAAATGTGCCTTCCCCTATTCAGGCGGATGACCTTTCTATAGATCTAGAGGTGGCCTAGAAATGGGCTAGTCATGCCCATATATAATATGATAGCCATAGCCACTTTAAAGTTTGCATGGAATGAAATAAACAAGCAAGTATATATCTAAAAACCATGTGAAGAAATCTCTGAGAAACTGCGTGAAAATACAAAGATTATTCTTAGTCGTAGCCACATACCTATCTCATGAGTATTAGCAGTCCAAATAAGAACAAATAAGATTAACCACACAATCAACCAAGCAAGTCAACCTGAAATTTAAGGCATAACACACATGTGTCACTATATTATTCCAAAACCTATATGCCATTATCCATAATACTTTATTAGTCCATTTATTGCCCATTTTCATTTCCTCAATCCACAAACCCTATTTTAGGTTTCATACACATGATGTTTTCCACAAAAGATGCCTTTTATAAAAAGTACCCATCTTTATCATTTTTAAGTCAAATTAGAGTTAGAGACCATAAGATAGATTTTTAGCACTTTTTATGTCCATTGGGTTTACAAACCCTAATTTCCATCATTTAGTACACTTTTATGCATAAAGAAACCCTAACCCTTCAAATCTTGGATTATGATGTCCATATCAGTCCAATGTATTTATTTTATTCATAACTAATCAATCTATTAGTATTAACATCAATTGAACAGTTTAGAATCATTAAATATTAGAACTTAGGGTTCTAGTTCATTAACTAAATTAAAGATATCATCTTAAAATATTTTTCATGCTAGAAGCATATTTAGGTAGTTTGCATATTTTATTTGCATTCCTTGCATTCACCTAATCAATTTTCATATATAACTCATTTCCATTCCAGTTGCTGATTTATTTCTAGAAATATTTCAAGATATCACAATTTGGACCACTCACAGGAGGCCATGTCAACAACTAAACTTGTATTTATCTAAAACACGGACGGGGACATAATTATAATGAAAAGACTCCACTTCCACTCACATAATGTCTTGGATTACCACACACTCAGGGTGGTCTGATCAAAAGACCTCCCGCCTTCTCCTACCTCCTGATGTGGGTGCATACTACCGCACGAGAACCAACCTGTCGGTTGGCTCCCTGGCCCTGGGGCTCGGGGGACCAGGGCAGAGGTCGAGTAGCTTCCCGACCCTCCATCGGAATCATTTTATACCTAAGAGGTCAGGTGGCGATCTGAGTCGTGAGGGTTAATGGTGGAAGATGTTGCAGTAAAAGCAAACCAAGTTCTAGGGAGGCAAACGATACCTGCCCTTATTGCGTCATTCTTGGAGATAGCATGGCACCCTCACAGATCCTCTCGCACCATTTGGGATCCTTCACACCCCCAACTGAGTTTGTGGCTTGTCCTACTACTGGTGACCAGAAGCTCCGGCTAGAGGAGTATAGCACAAGTCTAGGGTAATGTAATAAGCATGTGGCGGTGAAGCTCATGGATGATGGCAGGGAAAGGGGATGCTTTGTCGTTCTGGTGTCCCTCCAGGGAACTATATGGTATCTACTACCCATGCAAGCGCAAGGGTGGGGAACCACGTGGCTAAGGCCCATTGGAAGATCTTTTGGTGTTGGGTACCTCTAGGGAGACGAGGACCCTTGTGATCCTTAATATGCATCCATCTAAGAAAACCCTAGTAGCTACCACCAAAGGAAAAAGGGAGGGAGTGAAAGAACGGTTCTAGGTTCCCTTCCTTAGAGAACAAGAAGATGTCGAAAGTGGAATTATACCCTTTTTAATATAAATACTCCATTACATCTTTCCATATACCTTAAAAGGTACTTCTTTTTATTCAACAACTCAAAATCTACTAGGAAGGAATATGTCCTCCTATATTCCTTTATAAAACTCTTGCCTTTTAATTTCTACAAATTCAAAGGGCATGAAAAGTACTCTCAAAGTCCCATTAAGACTTTGATTTGGAAACTATAATCCATCAAGAAAAGTATGACACTCTATTGAATAATGATTTCTAGATTATTTTCATATCTCTCCTTTTCCAAAATATTCCTTAATTCAATTATGGGAATTCAATAATGTTCTTCCCACATGGGGTTTTATTGGAATATCTTTTCATTATCCAAAACTTGCTCTTTTCAACATGCTTTTAAATTAAACCATTATCTCATGGAATATCCTTTTGGTCTAAATTTTTAGAATTATCTTTCTATTTTTATCATATTCTTTATTTGGATTACTTTTCCCTTTAGGAACCATGTGAACACGTAATTAAATCATTAGTGGTCTTCAATGCCACTTTCTAGAGAATTCTACATAATTCTCACAAGTACTTTACTTATTATCCATTATCTTTTGCCTTTTCTCAATGTTGTATTTTTTATTTTCTTTTTTCTTTATATCCACTATTGGATCAACAAAAATAGTAGAAACTACTAAATTCACAACAAAGGGGGGATTTGCAAAAGAAAAATCATACTTTCAAAACAAGGCAAAATATATTTCCAATAGGTCCTTATAATTGGAATAATCATATTTCAATTATATAAATGCAAGCAAAATTTGTGGTTATAGCAATAATAGTGAGAACAATATGCAAAGTGAAGCTAAGTGGTGGATAAAGATCATTGAGGACCTTTACTGAATGGTGTATAGTGCTTATCACTTCTTAACTGAGAGTAAATTGTGGTGGAGGAAGGAATTTTAGTGAGTTGGTGGTTGCCATGTTGGATTGAGAATACAAGTGTAAAGCGATAAGAAGAGAGAGGAGGGAAATTGAGAGTATTGGTGACATTGAGGGAATGTAGTTGAATTCCTTTTGTTTTTTTCTTATTAATTTTGGATTGTGAATAGCTATGGAGATTAGGGTAGAGGTAGAGAATTTGGCAGAGAGGTAGTGGTCGTTGGATACTTACAACAAATTCCATGTATATAACATAGTGGTTTGGCTATGAATAGAAAACATGTGGTAGTTGAAGGGATAGATAATTTCTACTTATGCATTTTATTATTGATTTAGGAATAAAAATGTGATATACTTGGAGAAATAGGGGGACAGAGAGAGAAGATTGGGGAAAGGGTTGCAGCTTTGCTAATTGGGTATATGTTCATTGTATTTATTGTATATGCTACTATCATGAGATTTGTATTAATAACGTGAGGTGATTATAAAAAGAGAGTGGGAAAAAGAATTGAGCATCTTTAAGAGAGAGAATTGGAGAGAATAGTGTGGTGTTGTTAGGGCACTACTAGCGAGAGTGTGAGACATTAAGAGTGTCATATAGATTGAAGGTGATGGGGACACCTACCTTATGTTATAGGTAATTGCAAAATAGAATCAATGATTTTCTGAGAGAGAAATTTAGGATATTAAAAGTTTTGAAAAATTTCTGTTCTATTTCAACCTTTTTGTTGCAATTTTATATTATGATAACTCTTTTTGTAGTATTGTTGATGTAGTATACATGTACTACTTGGAAACATGTTTTCTTTTATCCTTCCACCTCCCTCTTTTTATTGCATGAAGAAAATAATGATATTATATATTTTTATGACATTTTATATTTACTTACAAGTAGTTATGATATTCTCTCCCCCTTCTAAGTAAACCTAGGGTCAAGATACAATTATAATAGATTCTAATACATCTCTTTCTTTCCCTTACTTGACAATTGAAAACCAATAGAAAGACACATATATACCATGCTTTAAATGAGGAGATGTTGTAATGAGTACTGAAGAAAATTAGATAAAAGAAAAAAGTGAAAATGTTAGAAGAAAAGATGGTTAGAAATTTATTGGTTTAATTTATCTATCAATGAATGCTTGTAACATTATCCTTCTTCCTCATCAGAGTAGGTCATTGTTGTGGGTTAGAAAATGATGTGCAATAATTTTCAAGACCTGGCATTATCCAACAACTCCTCACCTGAATCCTGGCTCATCAACGTCCTTTTGTGTGTGAACAATTGGTTGAAACCAAAATTTCCCGCCTCAAGATAATAATCAAGGATGGCCAATTTTCTACTTCCATCTGAGTTTTCACCTTCAATGGTTTCGGCCCCTCTAACTCTGCTACTTGTTTGGATCTTGAAGCGTAACACCCCCAACTTACCCCTCTTACAGTGTAGTATGTGTTAGTTATTTTTTGCTCTCTCTTTGTCGCTTCCCGTGTTATGATTAAAGAGTTAATAATGTCCTTCTAGAAAGAGACAAGTTGTACATGTGACTGTCTCCATGCACAACACCTTCTTGACACTATGTGTGGTGCAATAACAACCGTTAAATATGACTTTTTTAATATAGTATTGAATGTGGTCAACCTTTGGTTTGTCAATTATTGTCCTACCTCCCTATCACCCTATGTTTCTAGTTATAATTAGACTCCTCTTCTCAATCCAGACAATGGCATGCAGCCTATTGTGGTTGGTACCATTTGGTGTCAGTTTGTTTCTAAGGTTTCAACGAAGGGTGTCTTGTCAGATGCAAACACTTATCTTAAGGATCATTAATTTGGTGTTGGCATTTTGGGGGGTACGTATGCCTTTCAATATGTTGTTACTCATCTTGTCCATGACCAACAACATTTTATCACCCTTACCATGGACCTTTTTGACTTTGGTAATGCTTTGAATATGGTTGACAAATCCATCATATTTCAAGAGGTCCATCTTCATTGCTTACACAACTTAAGTGTGTGTGCTAAATGCAAGTATATGTGTCAGAGTGGTAACAGAAATGAAAGAGGTCCAGATGTCAAACTTAGTGAATCAGAACATCTTAAAAACACTACTCATTTAAAAACATTAGTTGAGCCAAACAAAAGAGTTGATTTGGTAATTAAAAATTAAGAACGAGGACCAAAAGTGTAGAAAGTATGGTTAGTGAAATTAGAAGGATGGGATTCTTCAGAATATAAATTTCACCACCGTGTCAACCTATACATGCATTCTATTATATCAACATAACTTTATTTTTCTTATTAGGTTTTCGTATATGTAGCACATACTACTCACTTTCGCAGTGCAATACACTTTTTAGCCTAGTTACTAATATGTTTTTATGCATCAATATAAGAGGCTAAACAATGAGGAGTATCTCTAGACAATTACTTCACAGTGGTCAGTTTGCTTTCATACACTAGTACAATATCCACCTCTAACACCAGTTAAAATAGACATATAAAATCATTTTTGTACCCAACACCTAAGTGGGCACCACTAGAGATATGTGCCTACAACATTGATTTTTTGTGGATGCACAAACTGACGAGTAAGCCCCAGTCACAGTTGCTATGATTAAACAAACAAACGCGTCGTCAATTTCTGGTGGAGAAACTGATGTTGCTCTACTAAACTAGGTCATATTTTAAATTGATAAAGATTTTTGGGTATTGGATTATATGTATAAATAGACGATATCAACCAACTGAGTTGTCGGTTTCAGAATTGCAAGCCAGTTGGTAGCACGATTGTGCTGCCTAGCATGACTGTGTTAGTGTAGATATGTAATGTCAGTTTTTCTCAGT
The DNA here is from genome assembly GCA_963693085.1 of Alisma plantago-aquatica. Taxonomy (NCBI): domain Eukaryota; kingdom Viridiplantae; phylum Streptophyta; class Magnoliopsida; order Alismatales; family Alismataceae; genus Alisma; species Alisma plantago-aquatica. The sequence continues at coordinate 583,038,768 of OY856413.1, forward strand.
AAACTGACTATACACTATACTTCCTAGCATGGCCATTTTAGGGTAAGCCCTATAATGTTAGTTTTTGGCTTAAAACCGAAGACTGAAACCTACATTGTCGGGTTTTCTTAAACAATTAACAACACATTTAAGTTTTTCTTTCAAATAGTAGGTTTGCAGACCTACTATCCAGTTGTTCAGTAGAATGCAGAACCTGCAGTTTTAAATTACATGTTCCTTCGTGTGTTCAACTTAACAACAAGCCAACAAACTAGCAAATATGCAATAATGAACACAATCCCCCACATACAAGATTCATTGTCCAATTCCATTCTCATGACATGTACAAATACTATTCTCATTGTATTCATTCATCTTCACATTCATTCACACTCATGCATGTATGCATCATTCACATATGCACCAAATTCCATTATCATGACATGTAGAAATGTAATTCTCATTGTATTCATTCATCTTCACTTTCATTCACACACATGTATATTCATCATTCACATAATATGTAAAGTTTCTAGAAGTCATAAGCACCACATGTATATAGAAATAATGACATCAAAATATATAAAACTCATTTTATCCCAATCAAATTCAAAATTTACTTCCTTGACAAAGGCTTGTGCCCATTTTCTTGTATCTCATCTATCTCTTCTGTCGTATAGGGCTTTTTCATGTCAAACAGTTGCAAAGAGAATGGCATAATTAAAAATATTTTCATATTATCAAATGAGACTATTTAATTGTGATGATCAATATTATATATACACTTCCTTATGTATGCATTTGATATCTAGTGACCCCTATTTGATAATCATGTCCATACACCACATCATGTAGTATGTGCATCCCTAAACATTGTCTTGTACATGACACTATAAATTTACCACCATACAAAATGTTAATAAATAAAAGTAAGCATAGTTGGCATATATGTGCATTGGAGTAAAAAAAACTACCTCAACATTCTGCCAACTCAACACTTTCTTTTTCTTATTCACCTTTCCTTCAGAATTTTTGAATTCTTTTATAGCCATGTAAGTTAATGTAACACATTTAATTGCATTAGTAAATACTCTTGTATTATAATATGTTAACATATATAAAAATTTACTCTCATGAATAATACTTTTTCATTTTGTGTCCCCCACTGTCTACTTGGTCACCCTTAGAATGTAGATAATAGATATTTAGAGTCGCGGGAACAACAACCAACAAAACCCAATGATTATTCTTGAGTGAAAAGAAGGCAAACAAAATAAAACTCAAAATATACAATGAAATGTAATTCTTAAGTCAAAATTGTAAGCAAAGTGACTAAACTTACTCAACATTGAATGTAACGATAATCACACTCTTTTTTGCTTAAACAAAATATTTAAATTCGATAGAACAATATTCGATCATAGATACACAATCTTTATGTACACAACTAATCAATGGTGGAACCAAAAATGCCACATGGAGTAGTGTGAACTCTATACACACCCAATGAAAGTCCCTTTAAAACATATATCATGTATGCATTAATATAAGAAAATAGATGAAACATATATAAAATGAGGTATTTAGCCATAAGATCTCACCATATCCAAAGTTCTATCACAGATGTATTCAATCAAGCATAATTAAACATGTCCAGAACATCTTAGAAAAATATACTAGTACCATGAGCTTGACCTACAATGTCCTCCTTAATATGGACCATCATAGGCGACCCTTCTTTAAAGTCACCTATCCATACTGCCAATCCCCTACAATTAAGACCTAGCGAGTCAAATAGGTCCTTTTCAACCCAACCATGTAATCAAATATCTTGAGGAGGAAGTAGAGGATGAGTTGTAGGGGGTTTCTTAGGTGTTATGTCTTGCATATATATATATATATATATATATATATATATTCTCATATCAATTTTTATTTATATACATATACAAACACAATATAAATTTATCATACATCAGTATAGACCACTCCCTCTTTGGGCCATGCAACCACGTCCCCTTATGCATCATTTATCATGTCGTGCTCGGGGTGGCCATATGGCAATGCAGTATGCTTTCAAGCATTGTTGACAAGCCTTGGCATTACACAAACCACATCGGCGGGCATTAGAGCACCATGAAACGTGTCACCTGTAAGGGGTGGATAATTCGTGCCCAGTGCAACGATATATCCTTCTAATACAAGATGACATGGCCTCAACCCCTACATATTGTACATAGTGTTATATATATACTCAAACACAAACATATTATACAAATCATTCTAAAAGACTATAATATCACAAAAAAACGTACTCTAGATGTGTTAGCTGGTGGGACCACAAGATTAGTCCCAATCACATCTATCGTAGGGGGGTCCACCTCGTATGCTGGGTGGGGCACCACATACATTATCTAAGGAGGAGCTGAATGAGAAGCATGATATTGTCTCATTGCTTCCTTAATTCACTTTGCAATCACCTCTTGTACCTTCTCTTCTGAGAAACCTCCTTTTTGGACATATTTGCACTTATGCTCTAATGTCCCAAAGAAAGCTCTTATACCGACACCAACGCCAACAACCCTAACACGCCCAGCATCATCTGGATTACCTAGAGAAACTATCAATTCATCCCTTCTTAGGGATGAAGTTGCCTTGTTTCCTTTATTCTTAGAGCTCCTGCTAATTATCATCAATAGTAATTGGTAAGTAAAATATAACAATCAAGTCAAGGTAAAACATAAAATGATTAATAGTAATTGATATGAGAGTTGAATTTTTTTCACATTTTTGCAGCCACCTCAGCGGTTGCAGGGTTGGGTAGTATTGACTCTAGGTCTAAATTGACCAAACTCTAGTTTTGATAATGACTAAAACATTCCACTTATTTGTGTTTAATTCTTCTACTTGAGTGGTTTCAGATTAGGTATAGACAAACTCCAAATGCCCTAATTTGCGCATCTCAACTTGGGGAAAAGACAAGTCAAAATCAATACAAGTGCACATTTTTGGAATATGATGTACATCCATTAGAATCAAGTTGTAAATAACTTGTAATGATTCTATGACTTGTAATTAAGAGTAGAAAAAAATAGGAGCACTAAGATCGAATATTTAAGCACTCAAAAGCCATTTTCTAAAATTCACATCAGGTTGTTCATTGGTTGAGTTGCAAACTCGACCGATCCTTGTTGGATTTTGAAAATGACTTTTGATCGGTTGAGTTTCCATTTCACAGAATTCAATTGATCCCTCTATAGACCAAAACTGATTTATGTGGATTGGTCGAGTTTCCACCAGGACAAACTTGACCAATGGCTTAAATTGGACTTGTCACATAGTGGGATTGGTTGAGTTATCTTTATTGAAACTCGACCGATAGCACAGTACCAAAAAGTGCAGAAAAGTGTTTCTAGCCATTGTGGAGTTTCAAGAATCCAAAATATATCTGTTGCAAGCCACAAAATGGATAGTTTTTGTTCTTAAGTGTTCCCAAAGGTTAAGAGGCATCCCCAACTATAAATAGGACCCTTTGGGCTTCATTCCAAGGTTGAGCATTCAATGCAAAACTCTATATGAGGTTCCTATTTTATAGTTGAGTGTATCCTACAACCTCCTCTCTCTCTAAGCTTAATCACTTGCTACATTCATTAGAATGAGTAGGAGATTTGTAAGAGATCTAGTCCTACATGTATATCTTGTGAGGCTCTCACTTCTACCACCTCCCAATCTGTCTTTCAACCATGAAAATGAAGGTTCTCTCTCTTGGGTAAGAGAGGTGAAGAAGAACAAGGGAAGGAGTCCCTTGGTGAAGATCAAGGTTGAAGGCTTTGATCAAGAGTGGGTAAGCCCTTGGTGAAGGCAGAAGACTCCTTACTCAAGTGGGTAAGTCCTTGGTGAGAGCTTCTCTGAGTGAAGATGAAGTCAAAGATTGAAGATCCAAGAAGAGTGGGTAATTCCTAGAAGGATGAAAACTTGTGTAAGAGTGGGTAAGTCCTTAGAGAAGGATGAAGACTTGTTGCAAAGTGCATAAGACCTTGGTAAGGTTAAAACTCTTTGTATTGGATAGGTAAGTCCTTTGGTGAGTCATGTGTTGTAACTCTTATAAGTGAATATATAGAGGAAGACCCACTTAGAAATCCCACAGGTTGACCTCTCTAGGTAGTGGACTGACACACTCCTAGTTTGGAGTGTGGAATCACTCTACATAGCTTGTCACTTGGTGCTTGTTCATTCTCTCTCTCCCTTGCTATGTCTGTTTTAGTTACACTCAAATTTCCTATTTAGCAACCTTATTTTGTGATATAACTTGAAGGTCTTATGAATTTTGTTTAAGTGCATTCATCTCTATTCACCCCCTCTATAGAATCCAATCACCCATTCTAAGATCCAAAAATTGGTATCAGAGAGAGTCATCTCCAATCATACTTCCACAAGTAGGAGAAGATGAGTGACTACCAAGGAGGGAGATCCTTGATCAACCTTCCAATCTTTAATGGGAGCAATTTTCTCTATTAGAGAAGAAGTCTACAATTCTACATCCAAGGATCAAGTCTTGAGCTATGGCAAATGGTGGACCATCCATACAAGATACCACAAACAAAGATAGAAGAATGGGATGAAGCTACAATAAAGAAAGCTACCTTGAATGCAAGAGCAATGAACACCCTCTATGTCACCATGAACCCCACAAAGTTCAACCAGATTTCATCTTGTGAGACATCTTATGAGGTATGGATAAAGATATGCATAACTTATTATGGGACTCAACAAGTGAAGGAAAACAAAGTCTACATGCTCAAAGGGCTGCTTGAGAACTTCAAGATGGAAAAGGAGGAGAAGATAGCCAACATGTACTCAAGGCTCAACACCATTGTGAATGGTCTTTTGGTTATAGGTCATCCTATGAGTAGAGGAGAGATCAAATCAAAGATCCTTAGAATTCTCCCCAAGAAATGGGAAGCTAAAGTGACTTCCATTGAAGAAGTAAGGTCTCTTGATGATATCCCCATTGAAGAGCTCATTAGAAATCTACAAGCCCATGAAGTCACACTTGACAAGAGAGAGAAAGTTCAAAGACAAAAGGAGAAAGAGATAAAGAGAATGAAGAAGGCTTAAATCAAGGCTCAAGTTGAAGCTATTGTGGGTCAATCCTTTCCATCCTCTCATGTTGAAGAAGATGCCATGTACTCAAAGGACATATTCTATAAAGGCAAGTCTTCCTCCTCCATCTGGTGCCTCAAGTGTGGAAAGAAGGGTCACCTCAAGATAGATTGTCTACAAGGAAAAAAAACTCATCATCACAAGAGAAGAGAGGATAAGTACAAGAAGAAGGAGAAATGGCACAAAAGCTCAAGTTAATCCTCCAGCTCAAGCTCAAGTGAAGAATCAAATGGAGGATCTATCTCAAGCTCTAGCGATGAAGGGGAATACCATTTTGCTCTTATGTCTTCAAAAAGTGAAGACCTAACACGCGTATAACGTGCATGTAATACACAAGTGAACGTATCAAAGTAATAAGGCCATGTGAGGCCTGAGTCGAACACAAGGAAGTGTTTCTCCAGTAGACTACTATTAACTACATATCAATTAGCTAGGCCGATGATTATTGTTTGAATTGAGTTGAGTTATCAAATGAACACTAAAGTAAATGAATTAAAGGTTGAAGTAAATCGGAAATAGAATGAATTCTTTAGGATGGTGGTTTCACCACGGATACCACTAATAATCTATCCCACACTCTAATATATATTCTCTCAATCCCTAGATAAGGAGCTTGTAGCCAGAATTACTTGCTCCCATACTGTAATTCACTACCTAATCTAATGCTAGTCCCACTCTCGCAATTATTGGTTTGATTAGTTAGGTGCTTTATACTTATGCTCTAGGTTTCTCCTCTCATATATTCTCCACTTTTCCCAAAGGGTGCAATATATGAGAAATCATATGCTTTCCAACCCTTAATCCCTCTCCCAAGATGACTAAGCATCTAATAATCCATTCATGGTGATCAAGCACAAAAGGAACATGAAACTTTCATAGAATCATATCCAGTAACAATGAGACAATTTGATATTAATGCATGGAAATCAATTGCAGTGTATATCCGGGCTACTCTTGGATCCTAAAGAATATAGTTTTTTAGCCTAGAATGGTTTTCATCACAAAACATGTAGAAGGGAAGAAGAAAAATGTGGGAAACATAGTAGAAACTAAGATAACCCCTGGATCTTTGCACGTCCAGATGATCCCCTCCGTAGCACATGCATTCTGCTATCTTCTGGCTGTAGAACTGTCCTCCGTAGGTGCTCGGATCTTCCTAGGTGAAGTGTTCATTCCTCTGTCTTTATCTTCTCTCTCTTTCATAGTCGTATGATCAAAATGATGGCTCCCTTAGGTCTGGCCTTTGTCCCCCTAAGTCATAGCAATCACTTATGGTCCAAAATTACGTCCACCGTTGGATTAGAACAGATCTACGGCCGGCTTGATCGGGCAGACTCGGTAGCACCAACTAGGTGAGTCGGTAGTACTGAGTCACTTAGGTTAAGTCACACGATCCTGATCCCATTAGTACCGTCAACTAGGACTCGATAACAATGTATTTTTGTGATTTCCAACAACCTCTCTAATGTCAATTCAGTAGCACCGAGTTGAGTACTCGGTAGCACCGAGTTTTCTTCATTCACATTGGGCTTACTGATGTTATCTCAGAAGCACCGACTATTTTTTTTGGTAGCACTAAAATCCTGCTCGTCTTCAGGCACATCCCTGAGGGTAAGTCGGTACCACCGACTCATACAAGGTCAGTAGCACCGAGCTATGTAGAAATGCCTTGTACCTGAAATCACATAAAAGCACAATGAGTACTTAGAATGCGTAAAATGCTAGTAAAAATGATTGAAATCATATAATTTGATGCATTTAAGGAAATATAGGCTATCAATGACAATCCAGGCATAATAGGTCAAATAAAAGCCCAAACTACACATGAAAATAATGGAAAATGAGCCTATAATAACGACTAAAAACACATGCATCAAACTCCCCTAAGCTTAAATGTTGCTCATTCTTGTGCAACACTCTCTCAGATCTGTTTGACAAAAGTCAGTAAAAGGATAAAACAAATACATTCTCTTCTCAAACAACTCCATCTAGCAAGCCCTGAACTGGCCTTCACTAACCACTGAACCGATAACTTCTCTAAAGTGACCAAAAACTTCCATAAGAGATGTCCACCCTTAGACAATGACACTATCAAGAAAGTAGTTAACATCGTAATTACTTAGGCATCTGCTTGGTGTATTGTGTGATTCCCTACACTAAATTTATGTTTCCTAACTACCAACTAACTGGAAGCAAATCTCCATATAAGCATGTATGCGGAGATAAATCATTAGGGGTGGCCTACCAATAAGAGCAATTAATGGTGAAAGATGGGTGCCAACTAAAAACTCACGAGTACATTCAAGCCATTTATGCATAAGAAGAATGAACCTATAAGGGTGCAAAAGAATGTAACGCATGAATCCTAATGCCTAAAATTGTTTTTCTTTCTTTTATGAGATGATGCATGTAGAATGAGTTGAGAAATTTCTTTTCAACTTAAGAGATTGCACACGTGGATTATACTCTTTCATATTAAAATGATGTTGAACATACTACAACTTTTTTTTTCTTTTGAACTTTATCATCATTTCTTCAGCAAGCCTCACTTTGTGCCTCTTGCTTTCATTCAACTATTAAAGTTGTTTTTTTTATTCTGCATTATTCTTCATAACCTTGAATTTGCAATCCACATGGAATTGGAAATATGCATGCTATGGTTAAATGTATGCAACTATATGAATTGTGTTATGCAAGCTAAGATGGTGTGCAATATAATTAATGTCTACAAATACAATATATTTTTTCTTTTCAAATGCAAGCAAACTACCCAATATGTCCCTAATGTGCTATGCGATGCAATCAAAGGAAATGGCTTGTAGTGCTCAAGAATTTATGAGGTGGTGAGTCAAAATGAATGGATGGAACAGATGGAATCACACAACTAAGAGACAACACCTTTCATTATATTATGATGCATCCCTCTTTAATGACATGTGTTCAAGGTGGTCTAAAGGTTTCTTTCTCATATATTCATTTAAGATCTCATTATGGTTTGGTCAATTTAGACTCAACATCTTCATCATTCACATTCCCAAGTGGATTTAGACTGTCATGTATGTCCTACGTCCTGATGCTAACTAATCCAAACACTTCCTCAAGTAGTGTTACAAAAGGATTTTGCATTTTAAGCTTTTAAGGACATGACCTTCATTTCATTAAACACAACGGAGAGTAAAAAACATTCGAGACTGAAACCATGCAATTACTACTCCACAATTACACTAGATAGATGTGGATCCTACACTTGCACAACTAAAAAATGCAAACAACTAAAATGGCAAATGAAAATAAAGATAAAGATAAAAACTAGGATAGAATGTTGTTCCAGCACACCCTAAGCTTGAATATGACACTATCCTCATAGTCAATACTCTCACCCAAGAGGTGGAATAGTGGTACCATGAATCAGAATGGTGGAGGTGGCATGTTTGGGTCGTGGGGAGAAAGCATCCCCTAGAAAGAAAGATCGGTAGGAGGCATCGACGGTGGATGTGGGTACTCCCTAAAGTATCCACAGTTCCAGTAGTTGTCGAAGAAGGGCTACTGGTACTGCTACATCCTTTGAAAGCACATATGAACATTCTCTTTGTTGGCCAAGAGAAGGCATTCATTCTCATAGATCGCCTGCTGGTTCTGGTACAGCTGCCCTTGTATATCACGTACGCCGACTAAGGCTTCCTGGTGCTACTGCTGGCCAATCTGAATCTACTACAGCATCCCGTACATGACCTGCATGTTGTATGGGTCCTGCTCCTCTTGGGAAGGTGGTGGGGCCGAGGAAGTCAAGGCAGGATACGAACGGGCTCGTTTATGCAGAACTGGTATCCTGCTCATCGGGATGGGAGGCTCCACCTCCTCAATGCCATCATTGTCGCCACTATGCTCCTTGTCATCACCCTAAGTTGTTGCTCTTGGTGGGTCTTTAGGTTCTTCCTCATTCAGTGGACATCTGAGATGTTCCACCCCACGCATGTCGAAAATAGGGTCGGGTAGCCTCCTCTCCCGAAAGATGCCACGACGATTGACATATGCATAAAGAACATCATGATAATACCTGAGAAGATGTGCCTTTTGGAAATGAAGGAGGTCTAACTTTGTATTATTCTCTAATGGCTCAATGGTGGATAGATCAAGGCATAGGTGAAGAGCCATAGGAGTGATGTAACCCCCAAATAGGATCGGCATCTTCCTTCTCACGTTGTGCCTCACAGAAAGCATATGGAGCAATAGAAAGGATCCAAAATTGACTATCTCCCCTTCCAGTAGTCGATATAAAAAGTAAAGGTTGGACCTTCCCTTGAGCTTGCCTGGACCTAGAAAAGATGGTGTTGACACATAGACAGTGCAGCATGCGAGAAAATGGATGCTCAATATCACTCACGGAATTGATGTGCCAGTTGATGCGGAATCCCACAGGCACCTCAGTCAGCTGCTCCTAGGCCCAGTCAAAATTGAAATTGGATGGCATTGAGCATTCTGGGACATGAGCCCAATTGAAGATGTGATTGAATGCACACAGTGTGAGGGAGTAGCTGTTGTTGAATAGGTGAAAGTTGACGTTGCCCTCCCTCCATTCACATCCTATCTTCTGTTCGGGGGCGACGAGGACGTCCAACAATGCCAAGAACTCCAAGATCAAGTTTGGGTAGGTCTATCAATCACTAAAAAAGGGATTGTCTCCCTCTATGGCCTACTATTGACATACCTAGCACATGTACTCTATGAAACCTACCATCTCGATCAGTGTGTGATCGCCATATCTGGTCGGGATGAATTCCCTTATCTACAACTCTTCATAGAGCTGCCTTATCTCTGTAGATGGATGCTAGATGTGAGTTGGTCGGGGGACCAACTCACCCTGTGGGGGAACAACACCTCTTCTGTGAGCCATGTCGTAGATGCAAAAAGGGGATTAGGAGAATGGAAGCTCAAGGAAGACTATCGGTGCCTGGTGTAGCCCTGCTCTAAAGTGTAGGAGGAGTGGGAGTAGAAGGTGTGAAGAAAATGGCTCCACCACCCCTCCTTTTATAACTGCTCATGATGGAGTTGGTACCATCGACTTCTGAGTCAGTGGCACCGACTTGAATAGCACAATATGAGGCTCGGTTGTATCGATGCTTATGATTGGTTGACATACTTGGCGTGGATTGACTTGTGTTGATGGTATCGACGGCTTGTCGGTGGTACTGACATATGCTGCGGATCGGCGCCACTGACCGCTAGTTTAATTGTGTTGTGGCGGTTGGATCTTGATTTGCCCGGATCTCTGACGTGGACATCAGTAGTACCAACATTCATGGTCGGTAGTACTGAGATTTTTGAACTGTCGGTGATGTCGAGAAATTGGACTCAGTATTCCAAACCTGGAAGTGTCCAGAAGTCAGTATCACCAACTGAAATCGTTGGTGGTACTGAGTCCTTATCAGTGAACCTTCGAAAAATCTTCAGAGACTCGATGGTACCGACATTAAGGGTCAGTAGCACCGAGTTTTTGCTACTACTCTGCCCAAAATGTTGACCCCTTCTCAGTACCACTGACTGATAGACTCAGTGGTTCCAACTTGTATTTTTTGCACACTCCACAAAATGAGTCAATGTACCATTTTTACACAAATTTGAATAAAGTGCCAACTTAAAATGAAAAATGAGCCTAAAACAAAGATAATAAAGGTTGGGTTGCCTCCCAACAAGCGTCATTGTTTAACATCCTAGACTAGACAGTGCGTAGAGCAATAAATCTATGGAATGGTTCAAAGTTGCACCTCCTCTATTTGATGCTTTACTTCCCCTCCAAAATAGTGCTTAAGTCATTGGCCATTGACAAGGAACGACCTATTACCATATACAATGTTCACAACACCATGGGGAAGAACTTTGTCAATCACAAATGGTCCACTCCACTTGGACCTTAACTTTCCTGGATGCAATCCCAGCCTAGAATTAAAAAGGAGGACTTTCTGACTAGGGAGAAACAACCTATCTAGAATGTGTCTATTGTGAATTTTCTTAGTCCTCTCCTTATATATCCTAGAGCTTTCATAAGCGTTCATCCTCAACTCATCTAATTCATTTAGTTCCAAAAACCTCTTCCTACCTGCTTCATCAATGTTGAAGTTCAGTTTCTTCATAGCCCATCTAGCTTTGTGTTCAAGCTCTACAGGTAAGTGGCATACATGACCATAGACCAGCCTAAAATATGTAGTTCCTATTGGAGATTTATATGTTGTTCTATAAGCCCAGAGTGCATCATTTAGCACATAACTCTAGTTTGTCATGTTGGTTGAGACAGTCCTTTCTAAGATTTGCTTAACTTCCCTATTTTAAACCTCAACCTATCCTTGCGTGTGTGGGTGATATGGAGTACCCACTTGGTGTTTCACCCCGTATTTTCTCAAAAGAGCTCCAAACTGCCTATTAGTGAAATGTGAGCCACCATCACTAATGATTAGGCGGGGGACACCAAACCTACAAAATATGTAATCCTTCATACTATTTGCACATTACTTGCTTCCACCCACTTAGACACATAATCAACTGCAAGTAAAATGTAAAGGTATGAATTAGATGACACAAACGGGCCCATAAAATCTATTCCCCAAAGATAAAAAACTTCGACCTCCTGAAACACATTTAAGGGCATCTCATGTCGCTTGGAGATAGTACCTGCATGATGACATGCATCACAACGACGAACATAGTTATGAGAATCCATAAACAAAGTGGGCCAATAAAACCCACTTTCTATGACTTTAGCATTAGTCTTGGAACTAGCATGGTGCCAGAGTGGATAGTGTGATAAGATGCTCTCAACCTCACACTCCGGTACACACCTTCTTAACAGCCCATCCCTGCATTGTCTAAGAAGAATTGGGTTATCCCAGATATAAAATCTCAAAGAAAGGAAAATTTGTTTTTTCTCCTGGTAACCCCAATCCGCAGGTATCTCCTTACAAGCCAGGTAATTAATTATATCTGCAAACCAAGGGTCTTTAGTTTCAACTGCAAATAGTTTTTCATCTGGAAATTCCTCAACTATGGGGACAACAACATCTCTTTCATCTGACCTTTCTAACCTAGATACATGATCATATACTACATTCTCCACACCAACCTTATCTTTAATTTCAATATCAAATTCCTACAGCAAAAGAATCCACCTAATAAGTCTGGGTTTGGCATCTTTCTTTTGTAACAAGTATTTAATAGCAATGTGGTCAGTCCAAACTATCACCTTGTCTCCTACTAGGTATTGTCGTAATTTTTCAAAGGAAAACACTACCACTAACAACTCGTTCTCAGTAGTAGTGTAGTTCATGTGCACATCATTCAAGGTTTTCGATGCATACTATATGACAGTTGGAGTTTTATCCCAACTTTGACCCAACACCACTCCCACTGCATAATGTGATGCATCACACATCAGTTCAAATGGGAGGATCCAATCAAGAGACTGTGCAATAGGCACATAAATCATTTTTTCCTTAAGAATTTCAAAGGCTTTCAAACAACACTCATTAAAAGAAAAATCGACATCTTTCTCTAAAAGCTCAGATAGTGGTTTAGAAATATTTGAAAAATCTTTTTATGAATCAGTGATAAAATCCAGCATGTCCTAAAAAACTCCTAATTCCCTGCACCAATGTTGGTGGGGGTAGTGAGGAAATAACCTCCATATTCACCGGATCGACTTCCATGCCTTTGTGGGAAGCCTTGTGTCCAAGAACCATCCCTTCACTCACCATAATGTGACACTTCTCCCAGTTAAGCACTAGGTGAGTGTCCTCAAATATTTACAACACCCTATCTGTTACGACCCCACCTCCCGATAACCCCCAATTAAGGGAGACCGAGAGTTCGGAGCCGCACCCATGACTTCCGGATCAAAGGTTCGGCAATTAACCAAAAATAATTATCAAATTTTAACATATTATACTGAAAAGCTGTAAGAAAAATAAACTTTTGCATACCTTTTTGAAAACTTGGATGTCTAACTTCTATCCACTTAAGTATTCTACTCTAACTAATCCTCCTTGTATTTTACTTCATGTATTTCACAATATGACAATTTACTGCTTGTCCTTTTGGCTTGTACCTAAATTGCCGACAAACAAAACGTTAGTCAGCCGAAGCTGGTATGTGGGGGAAACAATAAATATGCAACTATGATAACAATGTAATCATTCAATTAATCTTTTAACAACCAAGATTACGTTTTAAGCCAAATTACTCAATCCATACCTATCCACAACTCTATGTTGTCCCTGTAAGGACTTATATGGTACCTCTATAAAGGTGACTTGATGGACCTACTCTCTAGGCAGCCAAAGTCATTCATGACCTGATGGACCTACCCTCTAGGTAGCCATGTACTAGGTCAGCCATTACGACACAGAGGGGACCAGGATCTGAGCTAGTAGGCACATATCTTATGTGATAATCGTAGTCACTTTATAGTTGCAAGAAATAAATAAACATCCAACAGTTTAGTTGCATTCAATGCATTTAAACATCTGGGAATCCATCGGGAAACTAAAGCGGTTATTTATAATCGTAACCACATACTTGATTTGGTGAGTCATGCATATTACTCAACATATACTTCATGTGTATACAATCAAGTCAATCAACAGATCCTAGCAAGTAATTCAATCATCACATAAATCTTGAAATAAATATGTACCCTATTTATTACACACTTTATCAAGAATCTACTTTATTGACTTTGATTCACTTTCTAGGGTTTCTAATCCGCATTAAGATTTCATTAATATTCATTAGGGTTTCTTAAATCAATTTCTCAAACTTTATCCTTTTTAAGTTAACAAACCCTAAAATATCCTTTTCCATTTTTATGAACCTTAATTGCTCAACTATTCATTTTAATAATCTTTTATACCCAAATTGACTTAGGATCATCACATCCCTATTTATTCATGGATTTGAATCATTAAAACAATTAAAATACATATTCATCTAAATTAGGGTTTTCAAGCTCATTAGTGCATAATTGTGCACGAAACCCTAAATTAAACCAATTATATAAAAAGATCATCTTTTTAAATCCTATTTTCTCTTTTATTAACAACAGGTTAATATCAGCTTGAATTATCCATCTATCATCAAATCTAAGGGTTTTTCCTTAATTGAATCATTAAAGATGATAACTTTATGCCCTTTTCAAAATTCATGCATATATAGGCACATACACCCTAAATTAGACTAATCACGTGCAAAGTTCTTCCTTTTTATGAACTCAATGTTCCTTTTTACATTTAACAGATTAATATCAACTCTAAAGATCCATTAAACCCTATTAAACACATTAATCATATCAAAATAGGGTTTCTTAGTCTTTAATTCATTAAAGTTGATAACTTACACTACTTTTTGAATATCATGCAAAATTAGGCTTCAAATATATTTTCTTTGTGTTCCTCTTGTCTTTCTGATCAAAATGATATATAGTTTCCCTATATTTGGATAATCCCTCTAATTTCTATGAATTAAATAAAAGAACAACTATTACCTTACACATAGGACACGTGGCGCCTTGCCACAGGTTGTGACTTATAACCCACAAAGCAGGTTAAGTGGGGCACAGTTCTCCCCTCTGGACCAGCCGGCTCAGGAGAATGTGTCTCCTGTTTGCCCGTCGACTCCTTCCTCACGCGAGGGGGTTCCGTCCCCCGCGATCTCTGCCGCGGAGCGGCCAATGGCACGGCGGCTGGGTTCCTCTCACGAACGGCACAACAGCATGGGTGCCACCACCTCGTCTGAGTTCCTCCCCCTTCAAAGCCTCTTCCGGACCTGCCATTGCATCCAGCTTGCAAGATCTATTACCCCGGTCTTCTTCTTCCTCAGGGTCATCCGAAAACCCTAACAGCTCGTCTCCTTGGTTCTGTCGAGCGCGGCCACACCATTGCCCTAGCTATGTATCTCACAGACATGGGACGGAAGGACACGACTGGTCTGGCAATGAGTGGAGCCACCTCTTCCAGTGTGAGGGCACCGTATGGATGTCCACGACCTGCAGTTGCAGTGCGTCAACTTCAGACTTCCAAGCTCTTTCCTTACGGAGCCAAGGACCCCTGCGAGTTCCTCTAGAGGCACTGTTTCTCAAACGTAACCAACCCTTCTTGGTTGATAGGGTGACGTCCGATGTTCAGCCCACTTCCGTGGACAATGGGCGGCGGTTCATCTTATCCGGGGAACAACCACAGGGTCCACGCATCTCTCTCTCTCCCCCAGACATATCCTGGAGATGGTAGGTCTGTAGACGGGGTGAGGGCTTTAGTTTGTATCCCTATAAATACATCTCTTAAGAGAACCCTAATGGTCTCATGATAAGAGAAAAGGGAGGGAGGAGATGGAATATTACGATCTATTTCCTTTTTAGTCAGAAGGCAAAAAGATGATTTTCGTAGAAAACTCAATTTCCTTCCTCTCAAAGCATCCCTTATTAAACTCTCTCCTTTAGATTCTTTCCCTTTTTATTTATTGATCAAGAAAATATATTTCCTTTTTTTTGTAGAAAATACTTCTTTTTAACAGTAACTCATAATTCATTAATTAAGCATCTTATTAACTTGTTATTTGACTTTATTGGCATTTTCTCTTTCCTATTTCTTCATTGGGGCTCCTTGGATCCCAAGACACTCTATTATTTCGAAATTCTATTTATTGGATACTTATTATCCTTCTAGATGCATCTTCATGCATTATTTCACATTATCTTGTTTATTTCTCATTAAAATAACTCTTTTTGAGAATTTATCTTTATTTCTCTTTTATTTACCTCATTGGCATTCCTTTTAATATTAGCAACCTCATAGATACGAAATCTCACCAAGAAATCTCATTTATACATCTTTTCACATATTTTCCACATTTCATCAATGTTTTCAATTTCTTTCTTAATAAAGAAATACTTACTTGATCTTTTCTTTTATTATTGCCTTTTCTTTGCAATCTTAGATTCCTTGGCACCCAAGGAACCCAAGAGGCACAAAATCCTCTTTGGATGTGCCTTCTAGAGGTTTCTATTTCATTCTGTTCTCAAATATTCAATTATTCAATTTCTAATTGAATATTCTTTGTTATTGGGCCCAATAACCAATAAAGCCCACAACACAAACATCAAGGCTATTGTAAACGAAATCCATTTTGAAGCAAATTATATCATTATTTGTTCAATTATCTTTAATATGAGAAATTACATTTCTCACCAAATGATCCCAAAAATTGGGGTTGTAACATCCTTCCCCTCTTATAGGAATTTTGTCCTCTAAATTCAGGCAAGCAAACAAACAATTCAGGATAAGACTTTTCCATGTCCATCATTGGCCCCTATGTGGCTTTGCCGTACTCATGGCATTTCCAAAGAACCTTTATTATCACATATTCTTTTCTCTGAGTTCTTTCATCCTGGCGTCTATAAACTACACAGGTGACTCAGGCCATTTCAGCCTCCCTTGGGGCTCACTAGGTTCATCGCTCAGCACATGGTCGGGGTACCTCACATAGTGCTCTAAATTAGACACATGGAAAACATCTCCCATTACTCTATCCTGAGGGGTCGGGTCAAACCTAACCTTCTCCACCCATCCATCTCTAATGGACCCATGTATCGGGGACTCAGCTCTCTTAGTTATAACTTAGAGGGGTCGGATTTTCATGTCACATTTTCTCCCACAGTAACTTGTATGTCAGTCTACTTTGCATCTGCTCACGACTCTCATCGTCTCTAGGCTCCTTTCAGCCCTTGCACAATCAAAGTGACTTCATCTACACGCACTGTGGTCCTTTTCTAACCATCATGTGGTCCTTTTCTAACCATCATGTGGTCCTTTTCACCAACATCACCTTACTGAAGTGGTGACCGACACAACCTCCCTTACAAAGCTTCTTATAAAACCCGATACTGGCTATGGTGGTTATCTTCACATCTTTCATAGGACAAAAACTGTCTCTAGATATCACCCTGAACGAGCACACATGCCCTCATCAGACCCTTTAGTCTGGACCATAGTTAGGGGTGATAAACTGTACTAACATTGAGTTCTTCATGTACCTACTTCCACTTTATGGAAGTGAACCTTTAGGTCAAACTCAAGAACCTTTGAACTCGCTTCATGGTGTAGTTGAACCATCACTCTCAAGGGTAGTTCAACTAGATCTGTCCCTTAACAGAACTCTTTCTTTCATAAGTCATCTAGGTAAGGCGATCTTCCATAACCCATATTGCATCTCGACCTTCCTCGGTCCAGGGAAGACCTATCACAACATCCATAGTGTTGAGCTCGCATTCCCTCTCAGGGATTCTTTTGTCCTCTATATCGATACATTGGGTTACTGGGGTTTGTCCTTTACCACCTGGCTTGCATGGTCATAAACCACATGCAACTTCATCTTAAGAATCTAAAGTGCTATTTCCATTTTCCATGGTGTATCATGATTTCCTGTATGTCATGATTCTTCCAAGATCGATTCCTCTGAAACCCTAAACCACTCTAGTCGGGGTTTCATCACCTTCTTTTCCAAAGAAGTGCACTTGAGGTTCTACCACCATCCAACCATTAACTGGTTCAACGTATCTTGTTACATCTGAGTGTTATCCAGACACCTCTCCTTTTCAAACTTAGGGTTATCCAAACAACCTCTTCTAGCTTCTAGTCAAACAAGTCTTAACCAGAACATTCATTACCACTTCACATCCTTAGGTATTAGGTAACATTGAAGACATACACTCCCATCATTTCACCTCACATTCTATGTCTATTTGCATTAAGAACATTCTCTAAATTCATCATCATGGTGATCAAACTCAACCGGTTATAACATGTAAGTTCCACATAGCTCATGATAAAAAAAACATCCTCATAAGGTGACTACCTCATTCCTCTTAGCATTTGCAAGCCATCCATGTATCATTCACTTTACCAGGGTAGATTATCTTCTCTATCCCCCATTTCTCATGGCAACGTTCCAACCTACCTCATCTCTTATCCTTGGTGTATGGCATGCGTAATGTCCTATCTCTCACTCCCATAACAAGAGGAAATAAGCATATGGCTGCAGTCCAAATACAGAGTTCTTCATGTTCCAAAAGTAGAGATGGTACATCCCACCTTGCCAATACACCTTTACATCTAAGTTGCAACATGCCACATATGTCTCTACATCACAGACATCATGATATCAAACTAGTCTTGGACCTACTGAGGTTTATATTCTTGATCATCTCTTCTAGGTCTATAGGGTACCGACTCATTTTGGGGTCATACCTCTTCCCTCATGCATCAAGAGAGTGCCCTACTCATCTGCCCTTTGGGTCCCATGAGTTCATAAAGGTGATCAATCACCTAACCCATGGCCCTTAGGCAATGATAGCTGTTACCTCCTGACCCTATGGTCATGTGCAACTAGGGAATTAGGCAACTCCTACTTTCATCGGTCTTATCCCTACCTGACCCTAGGATAGACTTAGGATTCTCCATTACAGTACATGTTCACTTAGAACCTTACCCAAGTCTTCATCATCTCTCTTTCTGCATTCATGGGCTGACTCTCATCCATTCATAGGCATCATGGCAACCTGCCTACCTTGGTCAAGCCCCATACTGGTTACCTCCATGGTAACACATTCACATGCAATGGAGATGGATATCTATGGGTCTGTAGATTCAATCTCATACTATGTACCTTTCACTTAGCTTCTCAAGATCCTATGAGACCTCTTTAGGTTACCTTGAACCAACAAAGTTGATATACACCCTTCCAAAGGGGTCCCTTTCCCAGGATGGGAGGAAACTATCTCTAAGGTCACAAAAGCTCTTAGGTCTAGGGTTTACATCCACACGAGCCTACTTAACCCTAGCAAGCCATTAAGGCACAAGAAGATCACTTACCGAACCATTCTAGGTCATACTTGTCCTCTTTCCTCGACGTTGGATCAAGATCATACCTTTCTTTATCATCAACCTAGTTGTGAGGGGTTCATCAAACATACCTTAAACTTAAAGGGCTCTCCTTTTCCTCTATACATGAGGAGTACCATGCTCGTTTCTATAGGAACTCAATTCTCATCATGAGCATCAGGTATACCACTTCCTCTCTTAGGCCTAGGAACCCTAGGTTTAATTGTAGGTGTCCAACTGCATGCTCTATCTCTTAACTACGAACCAAGCAAGCCAAAGGCATGACATGCACTTCTTGTCATCCTTCAACTCGAGCAACACTTAGGGTTGGGTCCTCCTTAAGGACAACCATCAAGGTACAAGGCCTCATAACCTGTTACAAAACCTTTCTAAGTCTAAGGAACTCTTCTTCCTACCTCAGAAGGTAAGCACCTATACTATAGGCACATAGGCACCATATGCTTCATCTTCACTCCCTAGGGTTTGGTCCCTCTAAAGGCAACCAAGATATCATCAACTGATGAGGCAACCACTATCATCCATTGTTCAGGGTTTTAGGCTTCCAACCTTCTTGCTGGGTTTCCTGCTCTCTCTAGATCTAACCCTACATCCAACCTCACCATTAGAGGTCCTCTCTTCATGAAAGATTAACCTCCAAAGCATTCTCTACATGGGTGAAGCCTAGGTTCCCACTTATGGTTGCTCTAGATCATCCATAACCCTTTATGCTCCATCATAATTCCTTATCCAGGGTTTCATTCTACCGTCTGCAATATGACGTGCCCTAGGTGCCAGCTATGCCCTACTTGCACAAGCCCATAGGGTTTCTATGGTCCTTCACTAACATCGTCATCTAAGGAGCTATCCTTTACCCTAACATGCACGACCCTTCCCAGGGTTGGGTTGCCAAAGGTGCTAGGTCACCCATGGATCATATGGCATCCCAAATGCATGTCCTTTCAAACACTTGGTCCAACTCATCTCTCTCTAACTTTCACTTAGGGTTAGGGTTAGAATCATCCTCAGAGGATGTGCCAGGTCTCTACTTGAAATGGAGATCTTTATCTCCATGACTAACTTATCCTCCTGTCACGAAGGTCTAACCTTAGGTCCCTTCTGGGGACATGACAACTTATGTCATACGACCTAATCATGTATCTATTATTTATTTTGTGCTTAATCTATTAAGCTTATGTCCATGACACCTTATTTACATGCCTTTCATTAATTTAGTGGAGTATTTCTTAAACCTTATTAACCTTACCCATACCTCAAGAGGGTGAGGAGAAGAAAGAAAACCCTAATCCTTTATGTCCTTATTAGAATTTTGTGATGAGAAGAGATGAATAAGATGAGAAGTCCTAAAGGTATCTTATTTCGATTCATACCCTAAGACTTTGGCCAGGCAGTCACACGGATCCGGGATTCCTCATATTACGACTAGCGGTGTGGAGGAAAATCTTGCCAGCCCCCGATCATGATCCTTTTCTAGACACCTCTGTCTTTCGGATACTCCTCTAATAACTCCCTTGGGTTCTATGGAGTTTGTAAAATTTAATAATTATTAATGGTTAACTGAGGAACCTAAGCTCTGATACCAAATGTTACGACCCCACCTCCCGATAACCCCCAATTAAGGGAGACCGAGAGGTCGGAGCCGCACCCATGACTTCCGGATCAAAGGTTCGGCAATTAACCAAAAATAATTATCAAATTTTAACATATTATACTGAAAAGCTGTAAGAAAAATAAACTTTTGCATACCTTTTTGAAAACTTGGATGTCTAACTTCTATCCACTTAAGTATTCTACTCTAACTAATCCTCCTTGTATTTTACTTCATGTATTTCACAATATGACGATTTACTGCTTGTCCTTTTGGCTTGTACCAAAAATGCCGACAAACAAAACGTCAGTCAGCCAAAGCTGGTATGTGGGGGAAACAATAAATATGCAACTATGATAACAATGTAATCATTCAATTAATCTTTTAACAACCAAGATTATTTTTTAAGCCAAATTACTCAATCCATACCTATCCACAACTCTGTGTTGTCCATGTAAGGACTTATATGGTACCTCTATAAAGGTGACTTGATGGACCTACCCTCTAGGCAGCCAAAGTCATTCATGACCTGATGGACCTACCCTCTAGGTAGCCATGTACTAGGTCAGCCATTACGACACAGAGGGGACCAGGATCTGAGCTAGTAGGCACATATCTTATGTGATAATCGTAGTCACTTTATAGTTGCAAGAAATAAATAAACATCCAACAGTTTAGTTGCATTCAATGCGTTTAAACATCTGGGAATTTATCGGGAAACTAAAGTAGTTATTCATAATCGTAACCACATACCTGATTTGGTGAGTCATGCAGATTACTCAACATATACTTCATGTGTATACAATCAAGTCAATCAACGGATCCTAGCAAGTAATTCAATCATCACATTGATCCTGAAATAAATATGTACCCTATTTATTACACACTTTATCAAGAATCTACTTAATTGACTTTGATTCACTTTCTAGGGTTTCTAATCCACATTAAGATTTCATTAATATTCATGAGGGTTTCTTAGATCAATTTCTCAAACTTTATCCTTTTTAAGTTAACAAACCCTAAAATATCCTTTTCCATTTTTATGAACCTTAATTGCTCAACTATTCATTTTAATAATCTTTTATACCCAAATTGACTTAGGATCATCACATCCCTATTTATTCATGGATTTGAATCATTAAAACAATTAAAAGACATATTCATCTAAATTAGGGTTTTCAAGCTCATTAGTGCATAACTGTGCACGAAATCCTAAATTAAACCAATTATATAAAAAGATCATATTTTTAAATCCTATTTTCTCTTTTATTAACAACATGTTAATATCAACTTGAATTATCCATTTATCATCAAATCTAAGGGTTTTTCCTTAATTGAATCATTAAAGATGATAACTTTATGCCCTTTTCAAAATTCATGCATATATAAGCACATAAACCCTAAATTAGACTAATCACGTGCAAAGTTCTTCCTTTTTTTGAACTCAATGTTCCTTTTTACATTTAACAGATTAATATCAACTCTAAAGATCCATTAAACCATATTAAACACATTAATCATATCAAAATAGGGTTTCTTAGTCTTTAATTCATTAAAGTTGATAACTTACACTACTTTTTGAATATCATGCAAAATTAGGCTTCAAATATATTTTCTTTGTGTTCCTCTCGTCTTTTTGATCAAAATGATATATAGTTTCCCTATATTTGGATAATCCCTCTAATTTCTATGAATTAAATAAAAGAACAACTATTACCTTACACATAGGACACGTGGCGCCTTGCCACAGGTTGTGACTTATAACCCACAAAGCAGGTTAAGTGGGGCACGATTCTCCCCTCCGGACCGGCCGGCTCAGGAGAATGTGTCTCCTGTTCGCCCGTCACCTCCTTCCTCGCGCGAGGGGGTTCCGTCCCCCAAGATCTCTGCCGCTGAGCGGCCAATGGCACGGCGGCTGGGTTCCTCTCACGAACGGCACAACAACATGGGTGCCACCACCTCCTCTGAGTTCCTCCCCCTTCAAAGCCTCTTCCGGACCTGCCATTGCATCCATCTTGCAAGATCTATTCCCCCGGTCTTCTTCTTCCTCAGGGTCATCCGAAAACCCTAACAGCTCGTCTCCTTGGTTCTGTCGAGCGCGGCCACACCATTGCCCTAGCTATGTATCTCACGGACATGGGACGGAAGGACACGACTGGTCTGGAAATGAGTGGAGCCACCTCTTCCAGTGTGAGGGCACTGTATGGATGTCCACGACCTGCAGTTGCAGTGCGTCAACTTCAGACTTCCAAGCTCTTTCCTTACGGAGCCAAGGACCCCTGCGAGTTCCTCTGGAAGCACTATTTCTCAAACGTAACCAACCCTTCTTGGTTGATAGGGTGACGTCCGATGTTCAGCCCACTTCTATGGACAATGGGTGGCAGTTCATCTTATCCGGGGAACAACCAGAGGGTCCACACATCTCTCTCTCTCCACCAGACATATCCTGGTGATGGAAGGTCTGTAGACGGGGTGAGGGCTTTAGTTTGTATCCCTATAAATACATCTCTTAAGAGAACCCTAATGGTCTCATGATAAGAGAAAAGGGAGGGAGGAGATGGAAGATTACGATCTATTTCCTTTTTAGTCAGAAGGCAAAAAGATGATTTTCAGAGAAAACTCAATTTCCTTCCTCTCAAAGCATCCTTTATTAAACTCTCTCCTTCAGATTCTTTCCCTTTTTATTTATTGGTCAAGAAAATATATTTCCTTTTTTTTGTAGAAAATACTTCTTTTTAACAGCAACTCATAATTCATTAATTAAGCATCTTATTAACTTGTTATTTTACTTTATTGGCGTTTTCTCTTTCCTCTTTCTTCATTGGGGCTCCTTGGATCCCAAGACACTCTATTATTTCGAAATTCTATTTATTGGATACTTATTATCCTTCTAGATGCATCTTTATGCATTATTTCACATTATCTTGTTTATTTCTCATTAAAATAACTCTTTTTGAGAATTTATCTTTAGTTCTCTTTTATTTTCCTCATTGGCATTCCTTTTAATATTAGCAACCTCATAGATACGAAATCTCACCAAGAAATCTCATTTATACATCTTTTCACATATTTTCCACATTTCATCAATGTTTTCAATTTCTTTCTTAATAAAGAAATACTTATTTGATCTTTTCTTTTATTATTGCCTTTTCTTTGCAATCTTAGATTCCTTGGCACCCAAGGAACCCAAGAGGCACGAAATCCTCTTTGTATGTGCCTTCTAGAGGTTTCTATTTCATTATGTTCTCAAATATTCAATTATTCAATTTCTAATTGAATATTCTTTGTTATTGGGCCCAATAGCCAATAAAGCCCACAACACAAACATCAAGGCTATTGTAAACGAAATCCATTTTGAAGCAAATTATATCATTATTTGTTCAGTTATCTTTAATATGAGAAATTACATTTCTCACCAAATGATCCCAAAAATTGGGGTTGTAACACTATCCAAATTGTGCAGGAAATCATTAAATGACTCCCCATAGATAGAAAAATCATCCATGAAAACCTCTACGCACCGCTCTACCATATCAGAAAAAATGGCGAGCATACATTGTCGAAACGTGGTTGGGGCATTACAACGACCAAAAGGCATTCAGCGGTTTGCGAAAGTGCCATAAGGACATGTGAAAGTGGAATTCTCCTGGTCCTTAGGCTTTATAGAAATATGATCAAACCCAGAATACCCGTCAAGAAAAAGAAAGTGAGAGTGGCTGAATAGACGTTCAAGGTTTGATCAATAAAAGGTAGGGGAAAATGGTCTTTAAGGGTGGTTGCATTTAACCTGTGATAATCAATACACACGCCATCCTGCCACTAACCTAGTGGAAATCAGTTCATTAGCTGCATTTGTAGTGACTGTGATCCCCCCTTTCTTTGGAATGACCTGAGTAGGACTAACCCACATTGACTCAGAGATTGCATATATTATACCTGCCAATAGAAGTTTGATGACTTCCTTCTTTACTACCTCTATCATGATTGGGTTGAGACGCCATTAAGGTTGGACAATCGACTTCGCCCCTTCTTCCAGTCAGATCTTATGTTGGCATAAGGCAGGAGAGATCCCTTTAATATCAGCTATCGACCAACTGAATGCAGCTCAGGGGTTCTTCAACACAGTGAGTAGCTGCTCCTCCTCCTCACCACTAAGAGAAGATGAAATGATCACTGGAATTTTTTCTTCTACAGTGAGGAACACATATTTCAAGTGTGGAGGTAATGGCTTCAGCTCCAACTCTGGTGGGCTCAAAAGAGACGGGACCAATGGTGGGGGTGGTGGTCCTAAGTCTTCAAAGCACATCGCATAGTAGCAAGGTATTGCGTTCAACAGAAAGATGCACTCCTCCAGATAGTTGTTGCTTCTTCCATTCTATTTATCAAGCATGCCTCCAAGGGTAGATATGGAGATGACTCTATCATAGAAATATCCATGGCTTATTCTTTTACAATTGGGTCATAGTCCTCCCCGTCATCTCCTGGGTAGCGCATAGCTTGGGTCAGAGAGAGCACTTTTGTGCTTTCTAGGATGTCCACAACTAGTGTGTCTTTGTCCATCCTGGTCATCCCATGGGACATATCTAGGAATGCATTTCCTAGAAATAACGAGAATGTGTTATCCACATGCTGAAGCATATTGCACTACACCTTATCTCCCTTAGCTTGAGAGTGCTCTGACATCTTTATCTCAAACCTGTCTCAAGTATCATATCTGCAGCAGCTTGAAATGGTCTCCCCAAAATAAGTTCATTGCTATGATCGCCTTGTATCTCCATCACTACAAAATACACAAGGAAGACAAACTTGTCCACCTTTACCAGCACATCCTCACATATACCATATGGCATCACTACTGAATTGTCCGCCAATTGGATTGTCGTGCTGATCTTCCTAGTTTCTTTGAGTCCAAGCTTCTTGAATGTAGATAAGGACATAAAATTGATGCTTGCTCCTAAATCACATAAAGCCTCTCCAAATTTTGTCTTCCCTATAAAGCACGTAATATTAAAACACCTTGGATCCTGTCTTTTAGGTGGCAGTATGCCCAAAATGAAAACACAGACTTGTTCCTTGAGTACTACCACATCAGACTTTAGAATCTTTCTTTTCTTTGTAATGATATCTTTCAAGAACTTCCCATAAGATGGTATTTGCTCTATTGCATCAATCAAGAGAATGTTCACAGGCAACTTCCAAAAGTTATCTAGAAACTTCTTAAACTGCTTGTCCATCTTAATAGCCTTCAAACTGTTTCAGAATGGCACAGGAATCATAGGTGCCCTCTGGTGAGGTGGTATGTAGGCTTGAGTGTTATTGCCTACAACCTCATAAAATTTCTTCTCTACAACTTTCTCTTGGGCTGACGTGTCTGGTTCTTCCACTTCCACTAGTTTAGATTGAGTTTCTACCTCTTTTGGGACTGCACTGTGTGGTGCACTATCCAGTAACTTTTTGCCGCTGTGAAGTAGAACCGCCTTCACATGCTAATTTGTAAAAGGTACATTAGTATTTTTATGGAAAGCCTTGTTGAGTCAGTTTCTTTAAAGCACTCACATCTGTTGCTATCTGGGATATCTGTGTTTCAATGTTGCGAATATGTGCCCCTTGATTCTGAAGGTCCCTCTGTGTCTGTGCAATCTGCAGCTCATTCTGACTCACCAGCTTACCCAACATTTGCTCAATCTTGTCAATCTTCTGTTGTTCTGGTGGATATTGGGCTTGACCACCATACTGTTGTGGCCTTAGTTGTTGCTATTGTGCCTATGATGGATCTTGTTGGAAGTTATTAGGGTCTTTCCAGAAGAACTTGGGGTCTTTCCTCTATGAATAATCATTGTTCCTGTATTGACCCTGGTGCATGTACTTGCACTCTCCTTCTTCTTCTTCAGATGAGCCTTTATCTGGAGCACATAGAGTCTTGTCAATGAGGTCTAACTTTTCGTTTAAAGAAGATATCACCTTAGATTTTCTAACACTCTTCATGGTGGCTGGTAATTCTCTTTCTTCCACCCATGATTGATTCTTAGACATGTTCTTGAGGATTTCAAGGCAACGAGCGGGCTTGTTGTTGAGAAATAACCCTACTCCTATGCTTTCAAGGGTTGTTTCTCCCCTTTGTGTATACCATAATAGAAGATTTTGGTCTGCCCTTGCAGATCAATGCCATGATGAGGTACTTTTCTAAGCATGTTCTGAAATCTTTCCCATGCCTCTTAATATGACTCATCAGCCTGCTGCTTGAAGTTATGAGTCTTCTTTACTAGATCACTCGTCTGTTATGGAGGAAAGTAGCGTTCAAAGAACACATATATCATCTAATCCTATGACTCTATGATCTTGTCATCTAGATTGTCAAACCACAATTTCACACCATTTGCAAGTGGCGATGAAGACATCTTGAGGTAGATTGTACTAGATGGAGTCTTGTCTATCTTCACCATATCACAACTTTCCATGAAGTTTCTAATGTGTGTCATTGGATTTGGATCCTCAGAATGGTGGCCATAGAATGCCTAGGATTTGACTAAAGCAATGAGTCCGGGCTATATCTTGTAGCTTCCCACATTGATAGCTTGTCTTTTGATGGGCCCTTTTTGGGCCGTGGACGATGAAGCCTTTATTCGCTCCCATATCATCTGTTCTTTTGGTTCATCTACTCTATCCCCCATTTCTCTTGGCTCAGGTAATGCTGGTGCCTCTGGTCCTTCAATCACAAAAGGGTTTGGTGAAGTCGTTCTGTTGAACCTGTCAATAGACCTGGCTAGCTCTCTTTCTCCTTGTAAGAACTCTACCTGTCCAAAGCCCAGTGAAGATGGTTCACCATAGTCTAGGGCTCTGGTGCACACCATGCACTAGTATCCCTAAAAAAATGAGAATGGATGTCAAGTCCAGAAGCTTATACTTAATGAAGAAATTATTATAATTTAGCTTCAAGTAAAGAAATAAAGTAAAAAAAATGGCCTAGAGTGGCTGACTGCAACACTCATAGTGCTGGATGTTGCCGCTTCCCCGGCAACGGTGCTAAGAACTTGACACGTGTATAATGTGCGTGTAATACACAAGTGAACGTTTAGAAGTAATAAGGCCCTGGGAGGCCTGAGTCAAACACATGGAAGCATTTCTCTAGTAGACTACTACTAACTACATATCAATCAGCTAGGCTGATGATGATTGTTGGAAGTGAGTTGAGTTATCAAATGAGCACTAAAGTAAGGGAATTAAAGGTTGAAGTAAAAAAAATAGAATGAATTCTTTAGGATGGTGGTTTCAACACTAACAATCTATCCCACATTCTAATATCTATTATCTCAATCCTTGGATAAGGAGCCTATAACCAGAATTATCTACTCCCATAGTGTAATTCACTACCTAATCTAATGCCAATCCCACTCCCATGGTTATTGGTTTGATTAGTTAGGTGCTTTATACTTATACTCTGGGTTTCTCCTTTCGTATATTCTCCACTTTTCCCAAAGGGTGCAATATATGAGTAATCCTATGCTTTCCAATCCTTAATCCCTCTCCTGAGATGACTAAGAATCTAGTAATCCATTCATGGTGATCAAGCACAAAAGGAACATGAAACTTTCATAGAATTATACCCAGTAAAAATGAGATAACTTGATATTAATGCATATAAATCAATTGCAGTGTATATCTGGGATACTCTCGGATCCTAAAGAATACAAGTTTTTAGCCTTGCATGGTTTTCATCACAAAACATGTAGAAGGGAAGAAGAAAAATGTGGGAAACATAGTAGAAACTAAGGTAACCCATGGATCTTTACCCGTCCGGATGATCCCCTCCCTAGCACGTGCGTTCTTCCTAGGTGAAGCATTCGGTCCCCCATCCTTCTATTCTCTCTCTCTCTAGTAGACGAATGATCAAAACTAGGGCTCCCTTAGGTCTGGCCATTGTCCCTCTAAGTCATAGCAATCACTTAGGGTCCAAAATTACATCCACCGTTGGATTAGAATAGATCTACGGATGGCCTGATCGAGCATACTCAGTAGTACTGACTAGGTGAGTCAGTAGTATCGAGTCACTTAGGTTAAGTCGCACGATCCTCATCCCATTGGTGCCATCGACTGGGACTCGATAGAACTGACTTTTTGTGATTTCGAACAACCTCTCTGACGTCAATTCGGTAGCACCGAGTTTTCTTCATTCACGCTGGGTTTACTAATGCTATCTCAGAAGCACTGACTATTTTTGTCGATAGCACTAAGATCCTACTAGTCTTTAGGCACATCCCTGAGGGTAAGTCTGTACCACCGACTCGTACATGGTCAGTAGCACCGAGCTGTGTAGAACTACCTTGTACTTGAAATCACATAAAAGCATAGTGAGTACTTAGAATGTGTAAAATGCTAGTAAAAATGGTTGAAATCATATAATTTGATGCATTCAAGGAAATATAGGCTATCAATGACAATCCATGCATAATTGGTCAAATAAAAGCACAAACTACTCATGAAAATAAGGGGAAATGAGCCTATAATAACGACTGAAAACACATGCATCAAGACCCAAAGAGGTAAATCTAAACTCTTTAGATAAAGAACCTTTAATTGTTGTCACTAATGCTACTCGTGCTTCTCTTAAGTCTTCTAAAAAGAAAAAGCAAAAAGCTTATGAGAATTGTTGATAATATGCATGTAGAAATAGATGATTTTGAACATGTTAATACTTGCTTGCTTGATGATAAAAATGTTTGTCTTAGTCAAGTACTTTCTGTTAAAATTGAAAATACTAGCTTGCTTGACACTTTTAGATTTCTAGAAGCTCAACCTCTTATGCATAATGCTAATGTAAAGCATATTAACATTGTGGATTCTCTCATGCACGATATTGATGTTCTTAAATCTGAAAACAAAAACATAGATTTGGCTTTGCAAGGTTTAGAATTTGAAAATAGGATATATCGTTCTAAGATTTCTTTGCTTGAAAAAGAAAATGCTTCCTTGCTTGCTAAAATCAATGCTCATGAATCTTGTTCTACTTCTACTAGTAGAAAGAATAATGTTGTTTCTCTTCATATTGATAGAGATTCTTATTTGACCAAAGCTATTTGACTAGAAAATAATCTTTTGCATGCTAGAGATAATATAAATCATTTGTCTTCTACTACTGATTCTCTTATGAATGATAATCATAGTTTGAGATCTTATTTGCAAAGATTATTAGTTGGTAAAAAGAATCTTAATGATATTATACATCATGCTACTGAACACATTGGTAGACATGGTTTAGGATATGATAGTAGTCAAAGGAACAACAAAGGGAAAGGACCTCCAATTTTCCATGGAGAATCCTCTAGTTCCAAGGTTGTGGGCACATGCAACTATTGTATTGATATTGGTTATTATTCTACTTGTTGTCCTTTTAGGAAAGAACCCAAGAGAAATTGGACTTGGGTTGGTAAGCTAAGCCCTCTGGACCCAAAAACATGATTGCAGACCATTTCATCTTTCTTCTTGCAGGTAACTTGCAGATGGGTTGACTTGAGATATTGAATTGCAAATTGAATTCTCAATCCACATGAAAGAAGAAAAGTGAGATGTGTAGAGGGTAACAACAAGTGGAAAAGAAATGGTAAGCACTAAGGTAATGTTTTTCTTGCTCATATCCAATCATAGTGTGATTTTCCAAGTTAGTTTGCACTATGCATGTGGTTTTTGAGTCAAAAGTGGTATTTTGTGATTCTCTTCACACTCTTGTTAAAAGACTATTTCTAATGCTTTCATATTGCATTACTAACTTACTTGCACATGTTTGGATATGGCCTATATTTTTAGCATGCCTCTAAATATGTTTTATGAAATATATGTGCTTTTTGACAGCAACTTTGTTGGTCGAGTTTGTCCTGTTAGAAAATCGACCAATATGCACCCATGGGTGTTGCCAACAACTATCATCACCCCGGTTGTCAATACACAAAACTCAACCAACAACACTATGCATAAAATATAAATTTGTCTTATTGAATGAGAATTTCCCTCTCAACTAGATTTTCTCAACTAATAGCTTATTCTTTGGCACTCCCATTTGGTACCTCTATATATTCATATGTCCATGTCCTAGATTGCATGTCTTTCTTACAAATCTATCTCTAAAATTGCTATAATTTGATATTCCATAATTGGTATATTTATATCTTTCAATTACTTTCTTTGAGTTGCTTTATAGGTTTTGATGATGATCTCTTTGGATCTCTTGGTTGTGTCTAAATTGCTTCTGTTGTGCCCAAACTTGCTATGTGTATATAGTTGTATATCTTGCCTGGATACAACCTTGAGGTTCTTAGTGGTAATCATCTTTGAAAATGATTCATATTTACTAGTATGTTATATTCTTTCATGCTTCTAAAATTGCGTATCTCTTTGTTTAGATATATCTCTACAGCTACTCATAGCTTGCTTTTTAACTTTTGTATCATTTGCTATGATCTAGACCCTACTAGTGGTCCTAACTTGTCATATCATCTACTAGTAGCTCATATACATGTAGTTCTAGCTTGTCTCATACAAGCTCAACCTTGTTCCTTGACTTGCATACCTACTATCTTGAGTTGCTTGAATAACATTATGATGCAGGATACATAGAGCTACATTGTATGTAGAAATTGGAGAATCTTTGGATTTCATGCAGATTTTGCTCCAATTTCAATTTTTGGTGCAAGACTAGTTTTTTAAATGTAGAAACGGCCTTCTGAGCAAGACTCATCTCTTTGCCATGATCCCTGGCGATTTTTAGGTGAATTCCGTTATCTTGAGGGTCAAAATTGCAATTAATTATTTTTTTGCAGCTCTTTATCTTGCCTTATTATATGCTAGAATCACATTTAGGGTTGTTCTAATACATGTTTTAACTTGCTTTTCTTTCTATGTTTGGACAAGCCCTAGTTTATGCTCTTCTACTCTCCTTTTATAATATTTTGTTATCTCCTTTCTTTTAACAACTGGTGTTTCTTATCTCTTTATGCCCCCACTTTTTGAAATGACAAAGGGGGAGAAGGTATGTCTTGTTTTGACAAAAGAGGGAGAAGGCATGTCTTACATGAAGAGGAGAAGCATGTCTATGTAAAGGGGGAGAAGGTGAAGGGGAGAAGACATATATGTGTAGAACATATATGAGTAGAAGACATAGTATTCTATAAATGTTATTAGAGCTAACCATACAGAAGAAAACATCAATTAAGGGGGAGTATGAGAAATCCACTCTCATCAATTGAGGAGGAGCATATGAACTCACTTCTATTGAAACCCCTAGGTTTCTCCAAAGGTATGACTTTACTTACATGCTTTTGGGACATTTATGGAATGGTTTATCATCTTCAAAAACGGGGAGAATGTTGACTCTAGGTCTAAATTGACCAAACCCTTGTTTTGATGATGACTAAACCATTCCACTTATTTGTGTCTAATGCTTCTACTTGAGTGATTTCAAATTAGGTATAAACACACTCTAAATGCCCTAACTTGCACATCTCAGCTTGGAGAAAAGACAAGTCAAAGTCAATACAAGTGCACATTTTTGGGATATGATGTAAATCCATTAGAAACATGTTGTAAATCACTTGTAATGATTCTATGACTTGTAATTAAGCTTAGGAAAAATCAAGAACACTTAGATCAAATATTTAATCACTTTAAAGCCATTTTCCAAAATTCACATCAGGCTATTCATTGGTCGAGTTGCAAACTCGACCAATCCTTATTGGATTTTGAAAATGACTTTTGATCAGTTGAGTATTCATTTCACATAAATTGATTGATCCCTCTGCATACCAAAATTGATTTATGTGGACCGGTCGAGTTTCCACCTGGACAAACTCGGCCGATGGCTTAAATTGGTCTTGTCGCATAGTGGGATTGGTCAAGTTATCTTTATTGAAACCCGAGCAATATCACTATATGGAAAAGTGCAGAAAAGAGTTTCTAGCCATTTTGAAGTTGCAACAATCGAAAATATATTTGTTGCAAGCCACAAAATGGCTAGTTTTTGTTCTTATGTGTTCCCAAGGCTAAGAGGCATCCCCAACTATAAATAGGACCCCTTGGGCTTCATTCCAAGGTTGAGCATTCAATGCAAAACTCTATATGAGGTTCTTATTCTATAGTGGAGTGTATCCTACAGCCTCCTCTCTCTCTCTTAGCTTAATCACTTGATACATTCGTTAGAGTGAGTATGAGATTTGTAAGAGAGCTAGTCCTACATGTATATCTTGTGAGGCTCTCACTTCCACCACCTCCTAATCTCTCTTTCAACCATGAAGATGAAGGTTCTCTCTCTTGGCGAAGAGAGGTGAAAAGAATAAGGGAAGGAGTCCCTTAGTGAAGATCAAGGCTGAAGTCTTGGAGCAAGAGTGGGTAATCCCTTGTTGAAGGCAGAAGACTCCTTGCTCAAGTGGATAAGTCCTTGGTGAAAGCTTCTTCGAGTGAAGGTGAAGTCAAAGGTTGAAGATCTAAGAAGAGTGGGTAATTCCTAGAAGGATAAAGACTTGTGCAAGAGTGGGCAAGTCCTTGGAGAAGGCCGAAGACTCATTGCAAAGTGGGTAAGTCCTTGGTAAGGTTGAATACTCTTTGTATTGGATAGGTAAGTCCTTTGGTGGGTCATGTGTTGTAACTATTATAAGTAAATATATAGAGGAAGACACACTTACAAATCCTAGAGGCTGACCTCTTTAGGTAGTGGACTGACATACTCCTAATTTGGAGTGTGGAACCACTCTACATAGCTTGTCACTTGGTGCTTGTTCAATCTCTCTCCCTCTTTCTATGTATGATTTAGTTGCACTCAAATTTCCTATTTAGGAACCTTATCTTGTGATATAACTTGAAGGTCTAATGAATTTTGTTGAAGTTCATTCATCTCTATTCACTCCCCCTTTAGAGCATCTAATCACCCATTATAGGATTCAAAAGGTATTTCTCCAGATTTTATTAGCCTCCCAACTATCCACATATCATGGCGAGGTAGAGATGTAGTAGTAGAGGACTCAATAGTCCCAAGAGTAGGCTGATAAGAAGAAGACACCTCCAAATGTTGGTGAATCCTTGCATAGCCTCCTGGGCCCATATTGTGGTTGTGCACATTCTTTGCACGCCTTTTTTTAGCATCATCAGATCCTAGTTAATCCAAAACATATGTTAGATACATAATAGATAATATATATACATAATACATAATGAAGAGGCTTAATTCCTTGAATTCATCAAATTTTCTCTTAGCACCAAATGCCTCCCATGCCTTTAGGTCTAGATTATTCCATTGTGGAAGGACTGTTTCTTCTTCATGTTCTCATTCATTATGTATTATCTTGTTAGATTTGTCCTATAATTCCTTAGTACCCTCCCACAGTGTTGCATCACCTTTTTACGACACAGTTTTTCATCCAGCTCGAATATGCTTTGCAAAAGTTCATATACTTAGCGGAAAATTCTTAAAAATATAATTGTAAATATCTTTAAAAGAAAAATTGTAAATCATAATATCTCACACATAGTTCCTTCTATATTAATTCTTTCATGCCTTGAGCATTTTATGCCAGGATTATATATTTATATCTAATTTTCTATGAGTAAGATCCCCTATATATTTCATAAAAGAATTGTGATTCTTCCCAATATGATTTCCTTGATCGTCAAACACAACGACCAACTTTGGTCCTTCACTCATTTTCTCTACAAACTTGTTCATCAAGGTGATTCCTCTTATTTTGCATGGTCACGATGCTTCTCAACAAGCTCAACAAGATTCTCATGGTGCACATCCTTAGGGCGTACATCACCATGCTAAAATTGACAAGAAACACATACAAGCCATAAAAATGTAACTTATAAATGTGATAAACATTTTAAAATACAAATCTATGTAATAAAACAATACAACTTACACCAGTGTCATCATCATGGTGCTCATCCTCACGGTAATCATCCTAAATCTCATCATACTCACGGTTAGATGTCATCTGAAAAATGTGATAACACTTAAAAATAGTCAAACAATAAAATATAAGTGATAAAGAATGGTAAATGCACATCTAACATTTAAAAATACAAAATGCATGCGTCTAGTGTTGATTGGATCATGTAGATCAATTAATATTCCTTCTTTGTGATCTCCATGCATATATAAGTCAGTGTTAGATTCAAAATTTGGT
This sequence comes from Alisma plantago-aquatica, assembly GCA_963693085.1. Lineage (NCBI taxonomy): Eukaryota > Viridiplantae > Streptophyta > Magnoliopsida > Alismatales > Alismataceae > Alisma > Alisma plantago-aquatica. Next base: position 583,073,603 of record OY856413.1, read on the forward strand.
GTTGGTAAGCTAACTGATAATGGACTTGAGTCATCATACTTGTCATAGTACTCTTCTTCATCTATAGGATATGCAATGAACTTCCTTTTTCCATGAAGAACCATTGATCATTTTAAATTTGCAGGATCATCGATATAAAATATTTTCTTTGCCTATGATGCCATTATGAATGGTTTACCCTTCTTGCCAATATTTCCACAATTTACTATTATGAAAACCAATTCACCCACCACAACTCCTTTGGTGTTATCGACCCAATTACACCTGAAGACTGGAACTCTGAAATCTATGTAGTCAAACTCCCATATATCTTCAAGGGCACCGTAATATGATATTTTAGCTTAAGTGAACTCTTATCCTTCACACTAGAAAAATACAATGAAGACACTTGAAGGGTGACCCAACTATTTTGGACAACACTCTTATCATCTTGATGCTTTGTGTAATATGAAAATCCATTTATGTCAAACCCTTCATAAGACATAACATTCATTTTTGGTTCAAAGGTGAGGCATTTGATATTTTTAGCAACATTATTTGGTGTTTGACATAGTTGAAGTAAGAATTTATCTTCAAACCACCTAATAAGTGTCTTATTATGCTCTCTAGAAAACCACATTGAATTGGATCGAGGATGTTTTGTCTTGATGGAATTGATATGTTTGGTGATAGAAATACTCACCATCAATGTTGTGTAAAATATATGAGTGTTCTTGTTCCCACAGCTCACGTCTGATTACTTTCATTTGTACTCCTAAAGTTGCTAGAATAGTCATCAATATTCTTTTCATTTCTAAGAGCTTCATTACAACTCAGAAAGTCATTGCAAAAGTCTATAACCTCCCTAGCCATATAACCTTCAATAAATCTTCCTTCATGCTGATAATGGTTTCGAACATCACCTTTAAAAACACTCATGTACCATTCAAAAGGATACATCCAATGCAAGAAAACTAGTCCTAACATTTTCACATTCCTAGTCAAATGGACAACAAATGTACTGTGATATCAAACAATGAAGCAAGAAAATACATCTCAAGATGTCATAGGGTAATGACCACTTCTCTTTACAACTTATTGAGATTCTTAGGATCAATAACTTTGCTTCATGGAGTGTTGAAGAAGAAACAAAGCCTGGTGATTGCAAACCTTACAAGCTTTGGTAGTATGGATCGAATTGTCATGGGATTTTTTTTTGCATTAGAGTGTGACAACCATGAGATTTAAGACATATCAGCTTCAGATCCTTCATTGATACCAATTTACAAATACTAGAAGAGTATCCTTGTGGTACCTTAACCTTAATAAAGCACTCACAAAAAGTTTTCTTCTCCTTAGATAACATCTAACAAGCAGGAGGTAGATATGTTTTTTGATCACTACTAACTTTTGTTGTTAATTCTTTCCTTATGCCCATTTCATGTAGGTCCATTCAATATTTGATGCCATCTTTAGTCTGACCACGTATATTCAAGAAAGTACCAATAATGCTATCACAAACATTTTTCTCAATATGCATGACATCGACATAATGCCTAACTGCCAAAGAACTCCAATACGGAAAATCCCAGAATATTGACCTCTTCTTGTATAAAGATTTGTCACTCTATGTGGGAATAATATATTGAGATCTCTCACTGAATGAATTGACAAAGTCTTTTACTCTTTCATTAGCAACCTCCCCTGATATAGGCTTAGGGGCACTCCATTGCTCATTTGATCCATGAGCACTTTGTGCAACCTTCAATAAGGATGAACTTTTGGAAGAAACCTTCGATGACCAAGATATATAATATTGCCGCCATATTTTACTCGTATTGAATCAATGTTTTCCTCACATATGGGGAATGCTTTGGATCCTTTTACATTGTATCTAGACAAATTGCCAAATGCTGGAAATTAATTAATACTGCAAAACAACATAACACGCAAATGAAATGTGTCTTTACATGAAGCATCATAGTGTTGGTATGTATGCCCAGAGAGACAATCATATGATGATTGTGATGTCATATTACATAAAGGATTTTATTAATAATCATAAAGTCAAGCTTCCAATTCACTCTATTTCACTCAGTTACGAGATAATGAGGAAACATAATGAATGTCTAAAGAATGACAATACTCAATGACGTATGTCTTCAAGTACGTGACTTCAAAAATGAGATCATAAGGAAGTGAAGTGTATGTACATTCTTATTATGTCCCTAGTTGTATGTTACTATGGAAGGTAGATACACAACAACAACACTAAAGACTAGATGGTGTGTTGGTTGATGATAGAATCTCATCAGTCATGGTATATGATATCAAACCAAGCACACATATACTTGTTCGAGAATAGTGTATCGGATAGACCCACTTTGAGAGTGATGCATGGAAACCATAATTGGTGGTCATAGTAATCTCTCATTATGAAGGTGGCGATTGTAATTCTTAGACCTGAAGTCACTACACTCATCACTTGTCGTTCAATATACTTTGACATCATCCAACATAACCTTGAATGAGGATTGCCATTACGGTGATGATTGGGTAGTTGTGACACATGGGGATTGACTATGAGTGATGTAGATGGGATTTTTCCCTGCTACTGGAGTTTGATATCCTGGCCACTTGAGAAGCGAGATTGAGAAAGGCATGCACATACACATGGGGATCCATATATGATATTGAGGTCACATATTTCTCAAACAGTCTGCTCTAGGTTCAAGGAACATGGAATGAACATTGAGAGGATGATGATTCCATGCCTCAAGTTCATTCTGGATATCAGAGATAAAGGAATTATATAATCACTATAACACCTTACACAGATTGTAGTTCAAGTTGTTCTCCAACTTTCCATTCACTTGGGTAGCACTGATGTGTGACTAGGCACCATTCTTTGCTTGTGATCTCGTAAACTAGATATGGACATTCACTGTCAACATGATATGGGACCAATAGGGTCACACACATAGGAATTCAACTATAAGTTGAGTCTAATTGTGTATGATAATTGAATTGATTACTAAAGTGTTTAGGTACTCAATTTGAGCAAAATATTAGATGTTTGGACTCCCAAACGATCGGCTCAAGTGTTGAACTGACCGATTGGACTGTCAAGTTGAATATAATTTATATTGGCTTTGTTTAGTCTGAACCAGGGAACGAGTCAACCAGTTCACCTAGTGAACCAATCAATTGGGGTCGTGAGAGAAAGACACCCAGTTTGTGGAGAAATTTGATTAAATCAAGGCTTAGTGCTGACATCATGATGTTCATTAATTGGATTTGAATTGACAATTCATATGTGATTGAGAAACATGGTGAAATGACCAGCTCACTGAGTGAACTGATTGGCTCACATGCAAATTGACCGACTCACTGGTGAACTGACTGGCTCGCTTGTGAACTGATCGGTTCTTCACTCACAGGTTGTGAAAATTCATGATCTTTCTATCCCTTCCACTCTCAGACAGACTGTGAACCCTGACCCTAACCCCTCTATAAATAGAGGGGTACTGGGGGCTTCTCATACACAAATCAATTATCTCTGATAATGGTTGTCCTCTCTAGTTGTGGTACCTGAACAAGTCCTACCCGATAAAGGGAGGGATAACAAGGGAGAACAATTGTAGGAAAGCAAGTTGGTGACTAGTACACCAACGAGAGGGACAATTCCTTCCTATCATCTCTAGTAGAATGACGGGAGTTCTAGGTGGTCCATGTGGACTTCTCTAGAGGCGAGGAGGCTATTGTCTGTAGCTAGGAGGACAATGGCAGCCTACAGTATGTGGTGGAGCTGTTGCAGACGCCGTATGAGTATGTTGTCCAAAGTGGAGACAAGGAGATGTTGTAGATGAGTCCCAATGCAACTAGGAGTGTTGCACTACTACAACGACTTATAGTCTCTAGACTTGCTCTAGGACCAGGTATTAACTCATTAAACCATACTTTCATTACATAGTTGTTGACGCAGTCTTGCTATTCTGGGGAATATGGATAGATATATTTTTTTGTTTCTGCTGCCTACTCTATGCCCAGATTTCCCAGTAGTGGTATTAGAGTCATGTCAATTTACTATGTTTTGGGATAATCAATATGATTGGATTTTTGGTTTTCTATCATTTAGTTTTTGCATACAATGCGAATACATAAACTAATATTGTGTATATCCAATAAAAGAACGAATATAATCCCAAATAATATATATATGTATATATATATATATATATATATATATATATAAATTTACATGAATTGCTCTGAAATCGAGTTTTAATGATGGATGTGTAGTGTGGTTATGCCCAATAATATTAATTATCTGTGCAAGGTGGTTGTGTGTTTAATTTCCTATTATATCTCAATTGCATACCAAGCCTCTACTTTATTCTTCCCAATGTAAAAGTATTATTCTTTCCTTCCTTTGTTCTCGTCAAATGTAACTCGAGGTTTATCATTACGACATAATAAGCTCAAAAACAATAGGATAGTTTCTTATCTTGAAATAGTTTCTTATCTTGCAACGACGAAGATGATGATCAGCGTTAGGTGAGACAACTATTTCACATGACGAGCCGACCGACTAGAGGACTGAGGAGGGCAGACCGCAAAAGGAGCAAATTGACTAGCTGGTGGACCCTACCGACTGTCTGGAGGTGTCCAGACATCGGTTGGACAGGAGGCCAACTGATCGTTTCAGACGACCAACCGGCTGGACAAGAGGCGATACGACCGGTTCAAGGGTTGAACCGATCAACCCAGATTTACAAGCACATATCGTCATCAACAATAGGTTTCTGCATTAGATGTAGACCCTAGGTTGTAGTAATTCCTTGTGTCTCCAAGGAATTACATTAGTCTGACTATAAACATTGCTTTTTGTTTTATATTTCATGTTTATGTTGTAGGATATAACTTGTATATTATACGTTCTATATATATGTGGTGATTTGTTTATTTTTATATATATATATATATATAGTAACACCCCTCCCTAGGGTTACATACATAACTAGCGGAAGCAGAGCCTAATCCCCAACATTATCCATAATGTGGGGGTACTTGGCATTTTTTTTTAAATTAAGCCAGGGGTTGCTTTTATTCATCCCACACCCCTCTTGTGGGCACAATCATCTAAAAATTACAGCTCCTGCTTATATCAAATGCAGGTAAAAACAATAAAAACCAAATACATCACGTTTCAATCTCCTCTCATGACAACCTAACCATCAGTACTCTGCAATACGATGTAAGGGACTCGACATTTCTCCAAAGCCGCCATACCTTTTATTCTACGTGGCATATTCAGTGTATCTGAAGCAACAAATGGCTCATTCAACCTGCTGCCCCATTTCCCTAGTTCACGAGGTATCGAGTTGATGACCTTGTGAACCAAGGATCCATAGATCATAGCAGAGTCAAATTCCTCTCGCAACTCCCTAATGAACGGTGACGTCTTCCATGGTTCCTTCCCGTTGTTCCATAAGATGTCATACACATATGCCTCATCAATCTCAATACACGAAATGACCAAAGCATGATCTCTCGCTAACTTCAACCCGATAGCACACGCTTGCATATATGCAAGTATGTAATCCGTACTCCTGAGCCACGCTCTGAATACAAGGAAGATATTAGCCCTGTGATTTCTAATAATTCCCGCCGCCCACCTTCTAGGAACTCCTTGGTTGTCTCTATCTCTCCTGATCGTGAGGTTGAGCTTAAGATTATGCAAGTTAGGAGTCTGCCATCTCAATAGCTTGATATGTCTCATCATGACTCTCGGTTCGATCAAATTTGCCTCCCTCATTCGGGCATAAATGTTGTTATCTGTATCGATCACAAATGATCTACTCTTTAGCTGAACGTTCAGTGCCCTAATAACCCAACCCCATTCATAAGTGAATGGTCTATGTTTCTCCTCATATCTAGCTTTGCACCTCAAACACCATATACTGTACGGGATCAGAACCGCCAGGTTTCCAGCTAGCCACTCCTTTAGTTTCTTCCCCTTCCCCAAAACGCATGTATCTATTAGGGTTCTTACGTCAGTAGGTGGATGTATGTCTGTCAGCTCAGCAAATTTTCCCCAAAAGAAACCCGCAAATTGTCCTTGGAATATCATGTGTACAATGCTCTCCTCGTGCGGCTCCTTGCAGCAGTTGCATCGAGATGCTAAGGGAATGCAACATCTAGCTTTAATATTATCATCTGTTGACGTGGCCCCTCTAACAGACTTCCAAATGAAGGTCGCCGCCTTAGGATAGTTAATATCCCAAATCCACCCCAGCCCAGCATGACCTTCCCTTCCGTCTAACATCAGTAGCTTTTTAAGCGATCTCATAGAAAATATTCCTCTCATCCCCGGACTCCATACCATTCTATCCTCCTCATCAGCGATCCATATGTTAGATTCATAGATGATATCCAAACCATCATCGTCAACTATCATCCTCAGTAAATCCCAATCCTATCCCTGGCCATCAATACAGAAATCTTTAATAAGAAATGGGTGTCTTCTATCACTAGCGAATCTAGCATGATTTGCCAAGCACTGCTCGCACCACCTCGAGTCCCAAAAAGGAATTTCACCTCTCCCTACCACCCATCTACACATAGGGAACACCCGTGGCATCATATCCCATATTCGTTTCCAGTACGGAGAAGGAGAAGATCCCAGCTTCAAGGAACCGGGATAGACATTATCACAACATGGTACCACATTGGCATACTTCCACCTGCAAAACCTGGCCCATATTGAATTTGACATCAACACCTCCCAACAAGCCTTCCCAACAAAAGCATCATTTATCAACCAGAGAGATGGAATCCCAAGCCCACCTTGAGATAGAGGTCTTGCAACTCTGTGCCAACTGAGCCATGCCTTTCTGTGTTGTTCATCTCTGCCTGCCCACAAGAATTGAGAAAGTTTACTCTTAATGCAGTATGCAATCCCCACTGGAATGCCAATCGCAGCCTCCGTATATACAGGAATGGATGATAGTATGTGAGCGATTAGTAGTCTTCTTCCCGCAAAGGATAGGAGCATGGATCTCCAAGTTGTGAATTTATTAACAATCTTCTTCATCAAGAACTCGAAGTCGTTGAGTCTCATCCTTCCTTTAGTTATAGGGATACCCAGGTATGTGATAGATTCCTTCGTTGCCCCCATATCCAAAAAATCTACCACTTTATCGATCATCTCCACATCTTTCCCACCTACTATACAGATGGATTTATCCTTATTTATTCGTTGCCCCATGGCCCTTTCATACGCCTCAAATGTATCTCTAACCTTCTCCATCGATCTCTGATCAGCATTGAAGAATAAAGCAATGTCATCCGCATATAGAAGAATGCTTGGCGGAATCGCCTCCTCCCTTATCTTGAATCTCGAAATGAGTCCCTCCTCTTCTATCTTTAGAAATTTTCTACATAGAATCTCCTAAAAAAGAATGAACAAGAAAGGGGATAGCGCACAACCTTGCTTGAGGTCTCTACTCATCAGGAAAAATCCCGCAGTTTCTTCCCCAACCGTGACGGTGGCCCATGTATTAGAAAAGAAACTTAAGCACAACTTCACCATTTCCGTATTAAACCCAAATTGCTGCATCACTCTCCACAGAACATTCCAATCAGTCCTATCGTAAGCTTTCGACATATCATACTTCAGAATCACATTGGGTGTCCCTTAGCCTCTATTGATGTCATGCATCAGCTCCTTTGCAAGCCTGAAATGATGAGTGATGTCGGAGCCTTTAACAAAAGCACCTTGTACCTTGGAAATCAATCTCGGCATCATGGGAGCCATTCTATCACTGAGAATTCATGCAAGGATACAGAGGGAAACATTTTCAATTGATATTGGCCTGAAGTCCTTTGGTAGTCTCTTTGGGAAGTCCACCTTCGGAATAAGCAGAATTCGGCAGCAGAATAGGCCCCTAAAACAAGGTTGTCCTCTAAAGAAAGCCTCCGTCAGTTTCATAAAATCCCCGCCAATGATGGACCAAGCAACCCGGAAGAACATCCCAGTGAACCCATCCGGACCTAGAGCCGCTAAGGAATCCATCTTTTGTAGGGTCTTCACAAACTCCTCTTCATGGGGGACAACGAGAAAGGAAAAATTTTCATCCATAGATACCAATTCCGGGATATATTGCAAGAAATCCTCCATGTCAGGTTCATTTGTTTCCACCACCTCAATGAAAAAATGTTTATAGTAGTCAGCCGCCACCTCCGTCATCATCTTTGGATCTGATATACAAGTGCCATCCTGCAAGACCACGTTGTTAAGCCTCCTTTGCTTCCTTCTTGCTTTGACGGTAGCATGATAAAATTTCGTATTACGCTCCCCGTCTTGAAGCCAACTTATCCTCGCTTTCTCCTTCCACATTGCTTCTTCTTCATCCAACAATTGTTGCAGTTCTTTCTCAGTCGTCCTCAGGTTAGCTTCATTCACCATAGTTGGGTTCCCATCGAATGCAACCTGTGTAGTAAACACCACGTCCTCCAAGTCTTTGATACACTGTTTGATTTCTCCATAGGACTCTTTGTTCCATCGTCACAAAGCTGTTCTAACTCTCTTAAGCTTGTGACAAAAAATGGAGGACGGGTGCCCAGTCACCGGTTCACTCCAAGCCTGTTCAATCACCTTTAAGAAGTCTTCGTGCTCAAGCCACACCTTCATAAAAACAAAATGTGTCTTCTTTCGTTCTAACGCTTGATCACCTGGAATCGTTACAATTGGACTGTGATCAGAAACCCTATCTCTGGTTAAGTGTATCAATCTAGTTGCGGGCCTTGCCACCATCCATGCCTCATTCACTAACACCCTATCTATTCTCTGCCACATAGTAGGTGTAAGAATCTGCTTGTTCACCCAGGTGAATTGACTACCTTCAAACAGAATCTCATCCAAAGTAACATCCACAATTAAAGTGTTGAAATCCAGTGTGTCCTGATATCTTGGAATGTTCTCGCCTCATCTCTCCCTTATATTACGTGCCACATTGAAGTCACCTGCGATCATCCATGGCTCATCACCTATATGTTCCGCCATTGTCATTATCTCTATCCACAAAGACCTCCTCTCAAGGTTATCACAACTGGCATATATAGCTGTAATAAAGAACTTTGACCCATCGCTGGCCTCCAACCTCACCGTGATGTGCTGCCTATGTCTCCTGAACACAGAAGGAGTCATATCTTTGTATGTGTAGAACCAAATCTTCCCTTCCTCCTCTTGATTATCCACCATCCAATCAAGCCTCACAATGTCCATGAGTTCTGCAGCCTGTTCAGCACGGAGAAACGGCTCAAACAAACAAACCACACCTGGATTAAATCTACCACAAATTCTGCTCAGAACTCTCCTTGTAGGATTATTAGATGCCCCTCTGATGTTCCAAAAAATAGAAGTAAAGTCCATATTCAACTTTGTGCCGCCGTCAACAACAAAGATGAGATCGATCAGGGGTTGTATCCCCCTTCCAACTCCGACCAGTATCCATCAAAAAATTCTCCGTCGTAGTCTGAGTTTCTTCTCCTGGAATGATAACGTCTGTGGTATCGACTATCATCACCATCTCTTCTATGTCTGCTATGACTCCTTCTAGATGTCCTCCTATTTTCAGCATAGTTACCCTCAAGGAATATGAAATCCTCCAGTCGTATGTTCGACAAAAATATGTTGTTGCCCTCTCTATCCACGACCATTCTCCTTGGTGATCTATGGTGCTGCCTGACCGGGGACGGGCTCCGCGCCTGAGGGATCTCCCTAGAGTCTGAGGTTCTGTCTGACACAACCACCATGGCATTAGATACAATCGTCTTCTCCTGCATATTTAAGGCCTCCCGAGGTATCCCTGAATCTCTCCCAAACTCAGTAAGCTACGTGCTATTTGATCCCACCTGCCCTCTCGCCAACATGAAGAACTACACAAACGTCCGACGCTGCCCGTAAGTAAGAGATACAAATTGAGGGACATCTTCACTGAATGCCTCTACTAGGATAATCAGGCTAGATAAGTCATCTTTTTCCTTCTGCCAGTCTGAAATGTACCTCAGTTTTCCGAAAGGTGATATAATCTTCTCCATTGTATCATCATCTCTACAGGTAATAGGGATGTCTGCTACCCAGAACCATAAAGCCTCCTTCTGTTGGTGTTGTTCGCCATTACTCATGTGTTGCAACTCGATTTTTTCCCACATATATCTGGTACACCCTTCTCCTTTACTTCGTTCGCCTCCTTATCGCATGAGGAAAAAACAACAGCCTTACGCTCCGCAAATCTGTATAGATCTGCAGCATTGGGCCAACACTACCGCAAGAACGGGCAAAGCTCCGTCCATTGAACACCATAGGGCCAAGATATCTCCACCGCCTTCTCTAGCGCCGTCATCTTCACTCTGCGCATCTCGTCGTCAGGACTGACATCAATAGCGATACGCTTAGGGACGTGTTGCGGACCGCCCCTGGCCGGGATGCTTGTCGGAAATGGTGGAAACACCGTCCTTGAGTGTACGTTCGGTGGCCTCGGTCTCGGCGTATACTGTGTGCATCTAGCAGCCACATGACCCGGTCTACGACACTTATAGCAAACCTTGCTTCCTCTACATTGTGCTTGCCAATGGCCTCTCCCCATACATCTGAAGCATGTGTCGTGGGGGATCCCGTATAGAGGTGTCTTCCTCTGGGGCCGTAGCGAGGCAACTTGTTGCGTAAGGGGTGTCGGATCAGGCTCCACCCTAGGGTTAGGGACTTCAGCTATCTCCTTCGTTCTAATCTCAGATGACCGTGTCGCTTGATTCACCAGACCAGTATGGGCAATCGGCGGGCAGTCTGTCTCGATCACCATAGGTGTTGAGCCTCCTTCCTCCATCGGTGGCGGCGGGGGCGCCCCAGCTTCATCAGGGTTCAGCATAGCTTCCTACGGCTTCATCATCGGTGAACTACTAGGCGCAGGATCCTCCGTCCGCTCGGGCCCAGTACCTTTGGGTCTTCCATCACTCCGTTCTTCATCCGCAGAAGCCCTAGACGGCGAGTCATGCAGCGTATCTTCATTAGACATCACAACCCTAACATCAGGACGCACCTCCTCCAATGAAACGGCAGTCCACATCGGTTTGTTTCTCCTCTCCACAACTACCTGTTGCATCCCATGATCTCGCGTGTTCTGCCTTGTCACCCTGTGTAAAAGAGGTGAGGGCAACATCGTGATTGGGGGCTTAACAACGAGTGATGGTGGCCTCCGGTAGGCGGAGTGCCTAGCCGGAGTGGATGGCAGCGGCGCCGCCAAGGGCACGCACGTCCAAGGGATCACCCCCGATCGCCTCAGAGATCGTTTCCCTCGTTGTCACAATCATGATATTCATTGCACAAAATAGAGTTTAAATAAACCATCACAGGGTCAAGATTACAATTTCTCATTCACAAATCTTAACAAAGGTTACATGTACATAATCATGGTAGAAGGGAAAAAGGTCTATAAATTGGGTATGGTTGGCACCCCACCAAAGCTCTTATCCTTGTAGGTCCTTGAGCTAGGGTTTCCTCCTTAGATGGACTTCCCTCCTTAGCTAGCTTCAAACCTGTGGCATCACGCCCCTAGCCATGCATCAAACAAATGGTAAGTGGATTGAACATATTATAACATTAATAAAACTTGAAACTGAAGTAAACATACATTTGAACATTTAAAAGACATGCATTTCCTTTTAGATCAATTTTGTTTATCTTAACCTATATAAGTGTCCTCGGGTTTGCACAGATGTGCCTCTTCTCTTATGCACCAAAGTGCCTCTTAGGTTGCACCGAGGTGCCTCTTTTCTTATGAGGAACTTATATAAGTTTCATTTTTATCATTCTCTTTCTAATAATGCTCTTATCTCTACTTTAAACTTTATTGGTAACAATTATCATTATGGTTCATGAAGGTGATATCATACATTATAAGCAACTTAGAATATATTAATATTACTGACTTTAACAATTAGAAACAGTAAATAACATAAACATGTAAGTCATTGAAATTCATACATGCATATTAATTTAAAACAAAATAACTATATGTTCTATTACATGGACCACTTAATTTTTCACTTGGAGAGTGAATTCTCTCTCTTCTGAGGTTGGGTAAAACCCTAATCACATCCTGGGTCAGAGAAACCCTAAATATCCTATTTGCAACATATATCACATTATTATACATTTTATTCACCAAATAAAACCCTAATTTCCATTTCCTATAAAAGAAACGATTGGTGATTTAGAAACAGTCTCTAAAAACTACATATTCGGATTCCTCTCTAAAAACCATTTCCAAAACATATTTTTGCTCATTTTTCTGAACATCGAGTGATTTACTATGAATTAATGAAAATGGCCCAATTAGAAATTAGAAAAAAATGCCACATGGGCCAATGAGATCCCGCCATATAGGCGTGGGTCTCGCCTAGGCGGATAAGTGGTCAATAAAAAGCAAAAGCTTGAAAACTCAAAAATACCCCTACAATGTTAATCGATTTATCAAAACAATGGGGGCATCTAGGTCTTTTTGAGACTTGGATTATTCACCCCCATTTTTCCCTTGACCCAGCGATGAACGTAGGTACCTGGAGATCAGTTCTCTGATCAGAGCTCACGGAGGGAGATCCCAATCGAGAACCCAAGAATTTGGGTGGCTTCCTGGATCCAAGTCGAGGCCAGCGAACCAAGCCTTGGGGTTTGGCGACCACAGGAGCTCGAGGTTGGGCTCCAGCCATGACTGTTGATCACCACCAGGACACAAACCTGACAAAAAGGCTGTCAAGGAAGCGAGAAACTAGGTGAAAGGGTCCACGAGACAACAAATGAGTTGGGGTAGCTGTCGCTTGAGGCAAAAAGGCCAACGAATAGTGAATGAAGCGGGGAACAAGGAAGAACAGGGGAAATGAACTGTGATCAAAACTACTGCAAACAAACAGAGAAACCTCAACTAGGGATCTCTAAGACACTCGCGGAGGCAAGGCGAGGTCAATGCACATATTTCCATGGTCGGAGGGGCCCTAAAGAGCCATGATGGCACCTCAATCGAGCTCTATAGGACACAACGTTTGGGGTCATCCTAAGCCAAAACGACGATGCGAAGACAAAGGACGGAGGTCAAGGATGCTCACCACACTTCCTATTGATCTGAGGTGGACCGAGGAGACCGGGTGAAGTCGGGGTCTCCGGAGGGGAAGGAGGAGTAGGTCGGGGAGTTACGGGTTGCGGGCAGAGAAATTGAAGGTGGAGGAGGTCCATGCAGAACTCGGTGGTGCTCTTGAGACCCTGAGGTGAGGAGGGAGGATGGCGGCAGCTACGTAAACTAGCGGAGAGAACAGTCATGAGACCTAAAGGGTGTTTACTATATACTCCATGAGAGAGGGAGTTCTATGGTATGAGAGATGTGCGGGAGTGAGGCGGATTCGAGGGAGAAGAAATCACGAGCAGAGATCAAGTAACGAATGAGGAATCTGTCGGGGAATAAATGGCTAGGTCGGCGCCCCATTGCCTAAATAGGCGGGAGGTAGAGGATGAACCGGCTACCATCAGATCAAGATCGTGAGGCCAGAAATCATTCGTGCATAAGGAAGTGGTAACGCGTGACAGAGATATAAATCTAACTTTAGGGAAATCAAAGACATTAAATGTAAATCCTATTAAAACTATATTCAAATCTTTCCTAATTTAATTGGAGGGTCAAACAAGCTCTAAATGAGTCCAAATTTGGACCATTGACTAATTATATGACCTAGAATATTCCTAGCCAATTAGATTTAGGTTTTATCAACGTTTGGTCCATGTTTTCTATTTTTGTTCCTTATCTTAATTTAAGTGTACACACTAATTAAATAAAAGATGGGAAACTTTCCTTTGTGGGATTTTACTCCAAAATTCGAGTTTATGACTATTCATCTTATTTAAAGTCATGGCCTACTCATTTATTACCTTTTTATGTACTTTTCTTGGAGGAGAGAGAAGATGAACATTAGAGGCTTTATTTTAAAATCTATAAAAAGGAAAAACACATTAATGTATAAATTTTGAATTGTTGTTTCTTTTATTCCTATTTCTCTTTCTCTTCCATTACTTTTAGATTTATTTAATAAAAGAAAAGGGGAAAACATATTATCATTATTACACCTATTTGCAACACATTAATGTAAAAGAAACTTATTTGGAGCCCTTTCTTATTTCTCTTTGTATTAAAATCCTAGAAATACAACTAATTTGGACAAATTGCATTAATGCTCTTAACAAAATATTATTTAAAGAAAACTACATAAAAGGTTTTATTTTACTCCTAAAAATAGGGATGTTACATTACTACCCACCTTAATTAAATTTCATCCTTGAAATTTTGTTAGGCTACCCAACTTAGAAACTTTCATATCTTTAACATAAAACATTGATATACTCTCATTACCATGTAAAACCATAGTTCCATACATTGCATGAAAGATAAAGTTATGAAAAGAAATGAACTATACTACTAGACTCTACTCGGTCTTATCATCCTCACTATCATCACCATAGCAAAGACTCTAGCATGTCTCTTCTCTTTATGTGGCTAATTGGCATTGGGCTCTTTCTTCTGGAACTTGGGGAAGTTAGGCCTTATGTGGCCCATTTCACCACGTGCATAGCAAACACCCGTTCCAAACCTGCATTCACCTAGGTGATATTTGGAACATTTAGCACATAGCTCTCCTTCTTCCAAGCTCATCCTGGGTGATCTTCTAGTTCTAGGGCAGCATCTAGGGCACTCTGGAGTGTACGATGCCCACGTCCCGACAAGGAAAAGCTAAGGTGTGGCTTGAGACTGTGAATGAACTTCTTGGTTTTGCGACTTTCATCATAGTCGTAGAAGTACTTCTGCAGGATCCGAAACTTCATCGCATATTGGGTGACCGTCATGTCACCATGTTGACGTAGGTTCTGAAATTCTTCCTATTTCTTCTCGATCATGGCCTCGGATATGTAGTGGTTTTTGAAGGTTTCAAAAAATTCCTCCCATGCGAAAGGAGGAGCATCAGCTTCACGAGAACATAGTAGGTTCTCCCACCAAGTCCTAGTAGCACCCTTCAGCATATGCGTCCCAAAATGGACCTTGGAGTGGTTGGGGCAGTGTAAGTCATGGAAGCAATGTTCCATGTGCTGCATCTGACTCTCAGCTTTTCCCACCACCTCCACCTCTTCCTCCCCAGCAAAGGAGTCAGGCTTGATCTTCAAAAAGTCGACTAGGGAAAGCTAGGGGTTGACCCTAGGGTTGTCCACTTGACATTCTGCTCTCCCCATGGCAGTGGCTAGAACTCTAACAAGGACATGAAAGGGAACCATGGGGGTTTCTTGATGTGGAGATCCTCGTTGTTCTCCCATGCTAACATATTCACCTTCATCCCCATCCATGGCTACCTTTCTATTCTCATGTTTCTTCTTAGGAGCCATTACTGTGAAAAAGACATAAGCTACATGAGATCATGAGAAAAGCCTGGTGGCCAACCTTATTTTGGATCTGATACCATTATTATAATACTCCTCCCTAGGGTTACATACATAACCAGCAGAAGCAGAGCCTAATCCCCAACATTATCCATAATGTGGGGTACTTGGCATTTCAGGGAGGGATTGTCACAATCATGATATTCATGGCACAAAATAGAGTTTAAATAAACCATCATAGGGTCAAGATTACAATTTCTCATTCTCAAATCTTAACAAAGGTTACATGTACATAATCATGGTAGAAGGTAAAAAGGTCTATAAACTGGGTATGGTTGGCACCCCACCAAAGCTCTTCTCCTTGTAGGTCCTTGAGCTAGGGTTTCCTCCTTAGATGGACTTCCCTCCTTAGCTAGCTTCCAACCTATGGGCATCACGCCCCTAGCCATGCATCAAACAAATGGTAAGTGGATTGCACATATTATAACATTAACAAAACTTGAAACTAAAATAAACATACATTTGAACATTTAAAAGACATGCATTTCCTTTTAGATCAATTTCGATTATCTTAACCTATATAACTGTCCTCGGGTTTGCACAAATGTGCCTCTTCTCTTATGCACCGAAGTGCCTCTTCTCTTATGAGGAACTTATATAAGTTTCATTTTTATCATCCTCTTTCTCTTAATGTTCTTATCTCTACTTTAAACTTTATTGGTAACAATTATCATTATGGTTCATGAAGGTGATATCATACATCATAAGAAACTCAGAATATATTAATCTTAGTGACTTTAACAATTAGAAACAGTAAATAACATAAACATGCAATTCATTGAAATGCAAACATGCATATTAATTTAAAACAAAATAACTATATGTTCAATTCCATGGACCACTTACTTTTTCACTTGGAGAGTGGATTCTCTCTCTTCCTAGGTTGGGTAAAACCCTAATCACATCCTGGGTCAGAGAAACCCTAAATATCCTATTTACAACATATCTCACATTATTATACATTTTATTCACCAAATAAAACCCTAATTTCCATTTCCTATAAAACCAATGGTTGGATATTTAGAAACAGACTCTAAAAACTACATATTTGGATTCCTCTCAAAAAACCATTTCCAAAACATATTTTTGCTCATTTTTCTGAGCATCAAGTAATTTACTATGAATTAATGAAAATGGCACAATCAGAAATTAGAAAAAAAATGCCACATGGGCCAATGAGAGCCCACCATATAGGTGCGGGTCTCGCACAGGTGGATAAGTGGTCAATAAAAAGCAAAAGCTTGAAAACCCAAAAATACCCCTACGATGTTAATCAATTTATCAAAACAACGGGGGCATCTAGGTCTTTTTGAGACATGGATTCTTCGCCCCGTTTTTCCCTTGTCCCAACGATGAACGTAGGTACCTACAGATTGGTTCTACGATTAGAGCTTACAGAGGGCGATCCCAATTGAGAACCCAAGCATTTGGGTGGCTTCTCGGATCCAAGTCGAGGCCAGCGAGCCAAGCATTAGGGTTTGGCGACCACATGAGCTCGAGATCGGGCTCCGGCCATGACCGTTGATCACCACCAGGACAGAAACCTGAAAAAAATGTCGTCAAGGAAGCGAGAAACTAGGTGAAAGGGTCCGCGAGACAATGAGTGAGTTGGGGTAGCCGTCGCTTGAGGCAAAAAGGCCAACGAATAGTGAATGAAGCAGGGAACAAGGAAGAACAGGGGAAGCGAACTGTGATCAAAACTACTGTAAACAAATATAGAAACCTCAACTAGGGATCTCTAAGACACTTGCATAGGCAAGGCGAGGTCAAGGCATGTATTTCCGTGGTCAGAGGGGCCCTAAAGATCCATGACGGCTATCTCCGATGAGCACCTCCACCGAGCTCTATAGGACACATCGTTTGGGGACAACCTGAGCCAAAATGATGATGTGAAGACAAAGGACGGAGGTTAAGGATGCTCACCACACTTCCTATTGATCCGAGGTGGACCGAGGAGGTCGGGTGAAGTTGGGGTCACAGGAGGGGAAGGAGGAGTAGGTCGGGGAGTTACTGGTTGCAGGTAGAGAAATTGAAGGTGGAGGAGGTGTGTGCAGGGCTCGGTGGTGCTCTTGAGACCCTAAGGTGAGGAGGGAGGATGGCGGAAGCTGCGTAAACAGGTGGAAAGAATAGTCGTGAGCCCTAAAGGGCATTTCCTATATACTCCATGAGAGATGGAGTTCTAGGGTTCGAGATATGTGTAGGAGTGAGGCAGATTCGAGGGAGAAGAAATCACGAGCAGAGATCAAGTAACGAGCGAGGAATCTATCGGGGAATAAATGGCTGGGTCGGCGCCCCACTTGCCTAAATAGGCGAGAGGTAGAGGATGAGCCAGCTACCATCAGATCGAGATTGTGAGGCCAGAAATCATGCGTGCATAAGGAAATGGTAATGCGTAACAGAGATATAAATCCAACTTTAGGGAAATCAAAGACATTAAATGTAAATCCTATTAAAACTATACTCAAATCTTTCCTAATCTAATTGGAGGGTTAAACAAGCTCTAAATGAGTCCAAATCTGGACCATTGACTAATTATATGGCCTAGAATATTCCTAGCCAATTAGATTTAGGTTTTGTCAACGTTTGGTCCACATTTTCTATTTTTGTTCCTTATCTTAATTTAGGTGTACACACTAATTAAATAAAAGATGGGGAACTTTCCTTTATGGGATTTTACTCCAAAATTCGAGTTTATGACTATTCATCTTATTTAAAGTCATGGCCTACTCATTTATTGCCTTTTTATGTACTTTTCTTGGAGGAGAGAGAAGATGAACATTAGAGTCTTTATTTTTTTTAGGTAAGTCAGGAGATCTTCTTATTCATCCTACTCTCCTCTTGCAGGCAAATTTAACGAATTAAGCATACAAGGAATAGATTGTGAAGAAAACATGGTAGTACTACTACCATTACATTTGCCTTTTTCTAGCCAACTGAGGATCGCCTCGGGTGGTCTAGTGTAGTGAAATGACCCTTGTTTATTTCTGACCTGATACTTTGCTAGACCATCCACGGCTTCATTACAAGTTCTCTGAATATGGGAGAGTTTCCATTGCCCATGTCTGGCCATAATCTGTTGACAACCATGGATGATCCGCATATGTCTGGGGTGCTCGACAGATTGTCACATGACTGCATTGATTGCCAGCTTGCAGTCAGACTCTATATACAACTCTTCCAACCTCAGCTCCCCCGCCTTCTGCAACGCGTAGAGCAAAGCCAGCAGCTCACTGTGAAGAGGTGATTGAACATTGGATGCCAGCATGCCAAAACCCCACTTCCAGTCACCAGTATCGGTCTGTAGTATCATAGCTGCCACACTTTTCCTTCTGAGAATGGTTGCATCTACATTTAATTTTATTCTCCCAGCAAATGACTTTTCCCAACAAGCTTCAGTACTTACGAATGGTTGTCCCATCAAAACAGTATCCTCTCTCTACCAGACCCTGACCATTGCAGCAACCTCTGATAGAATGACACGGCAG
The DNA here is from genome assembly GCA_963693085.1 of Alisma plantago-aquatica. Lineage (NCBI taxonomy): Eukaryota > Viridiplantae > Streptophyta > Magnoliopsida > Alismatales > Alismataceae > Alisma > Alisma plantago-aquatica. The sequence continues at coordinate 583,092,599 of OY856413.1, forward strand.
ATATGTTTGTCCCCTGCTAGCCGCATCCCTTGAGTGATCCATGGGTGAGTGTCAGTCGTGAAGAAGGAAGGGGACATGTCACCCCTAAACAGTTTCTCCCACACTATTTTAGAGTGTTTGCAGTCTCAAATTGCATGAAGATTGGTCTCCTCAAACGCCTGGCAGCGTGCACACCTTGAATTAGTAGACATATGGCACTGCACTCGCTTCTGGTTAGTAAGAAGGGCTCCATGCATCAGTAGCCACATGAAGTGTTTGATCTTTGCCGCCACCCTAGATTTCCATAAGATGTCCCACTCACCTTCAGTTCGTAGATCACGTGGTTGTCTCAACAGCTTGTATGCTGACTTGGTTGAAAACAAACCATCCGTGGTATCCCTCCACACCAAAGCATCCTTCTCATCCTATGGTTTGGGAGCAACGATAGTCGTGACCATGTCAACACCATTCTTGGGGAGCCAGTGCTCCAGAAACTCCATGTCCCATTCTCCATCGTCCAGGATGACGCTGGCAACTTGCAGATCAACCAGCTCAGGTGGAATCGGACGGACAACCATCTCTTCTAATCTGTTCTCCTCAGAACACCAGCGGTCTCTCCAGAAGTTTGTATCCATACCATTCATCACCTCCTTGTAGGTGTGCTCCTTGATGAATGTCTTTCCTTTTAGCACAACCTTCGCCAATCTGGATACATTGGGAAGGTTACCGCCTGTGTATTGGTCATATTTTGGTTTCATATATCTGCACCACATAGTGGATCTGGCTATCGACACTTCCCATGCGTTATTCATTAAAAGAGCTAGATTCCATTCCCTCATAGTTCGTATGCCCAAACCGCCATCCATTTTCCCACAAGTCACTTTGTTCCACGCAACAAGTGGTATAGGATGCACATTCTGACTTCAGCCCCATATGAATTTCCTGATGGTGCCATTGATTCTATCACAGAGTCCCAGCGGAATTTGTGCAGTCTGCATGGTGTACGTGGGGATGGACGTAAGTGTGGCCTTCCCCAAACAGCATCGACCTGCAAAGGAGAGACTTCTTGCTGCCCAACTATTTATCCGACTGTCGACTCGGTTCAGAATGTTGGCATATGTTCGTTTGTTGACTCTCAAATGGATGATGGAGACACCGAGATATCTTCTGAGATCTGATGTTTCTTTGAACGAACCTATTCTGATTACCTTCTGTCTTGTACGTCTGGAAACACTAGCAGAGAAGAAGATATGTGTTTTTTTGATAGATATGGATTGGCCCGACACCTCCCCGAACTCTTTGAAATAGTTTTTGATGACTCTCATCTGCTTGCTCGATGCCTTACTAAAAAGTATGAGGTCATCCGCGAAACATAAGTGGGATAATTTCAATCCACTTCTCCCAACAGATACGAGCTTCCATTTCTTACTGTCGATGAGCTGTTCGATCATTTGACTTAGACGCTCGATGCACAACACAAATATATATGGCAGGAGGGGGTCTCCCTGGCATAGACCCCTACTCGCTTTAAAAGCCTTTGTGAGATTGCCGTTCCAAAGAAATGAACACTCCCCGGTTGTTATCAAGTTCATAATATACCGTGCAATGTTTGGAGGAATAGTAAGCTTCTGTAAAGTGTCAGAAATAAATTCCCAAGACATCCTATCATAGGCCTTAGATAAATCAACTTTGATCGCCATGTATTTACCCCCCTTTTTCTTCTTCATATTATGGATGACCTCCTGGGTCATAGCAATATTATCCGTAATCCGCCGACCCGGTACAAAGCTGCTTTGGGATGGTCCAATCCACGTCTACATGAAACCTTTGAGGAGTTCCACTATGATTTTGGATGCTAATTTCAGACAGATGTTATTTAAAGAAATTGGTCACAGATGCTCACACGATTTGGGGTTAGGAACTTTAGGAATCAGCACAATTGTTGAATTGCATAAATCCTTACTCAGCGTTCTCCCTGCTAGTACGTTATTCAAAGTGTGTAGCACTGAGTTCTTGATAATCTGCCAATTCTTCAAGACGAACAATCCATTGATTCCTTCAGGCCCAGCGGACTTATAAGGATTCATGTCCTTGAGAATGGCAAATGCTTCGACTTCACTTGGTTTGGCTCCTACTCGGTTCTGTTGGCCTTTGTCAAGATGAATAAAACTGCCTGGTATTTCCATCATGTGTCTGCTACAATTAAAATCTGTCTCCGTAAGTAGTTGTTGGAAATGATCACGAACCAAATTTTGAAGGTCAGAATCAGTGGACACCCATATGTTGTCTGTATTTTTGAGTTTGGCAATGGAATTATTTCTCTTTCATTAGTTGATGTAGGCATGATAGAACTTGGTATTCACGTCCCCATTCTTCAACCAATTCAAATGACTTTTTTGCTTAAGCTCTTCTTCTTCCAACTTTAGAATGTCAGATAGTTCAGCCTCCATAGATATGTAAATATCATCAGTAATGTGGTTGTATGCGTCAGCGAGCTCTTTTTCCAGGTTACTGATATTTCTAATAAGGCGGGATTTCTTCTTTCTCTGATTTTCCTTTGCAGTATGGTCCCAACGAATGATCTGCTCTTTCACGCACATTAGGGAATTGTTGAACTCATTTTCACCTTGCCAAATAGCTTGCAGCAAAGATTTAAAGTTCTGATCAGAGGACCATGCGGCTCTAGCAATGAAGCACTGATTATTACTCTTCTTTCTGTTAGACTTGATAAGAATAGGGCTATGATCCGACGATGCCTGATGTAGATGAATGACCGAAAACTGGGAATACTGTTGAATAAAAGCATCGTTGGCCACCTCTGTATCAAGGCGTTGTTGTAGCACTCCTCTTTTAAACGTGAACCTGGATCCTGAGAACCCCAGATCAGTAAGACCAGCTTGCAGCAAGGTTTCGTGAAACACCCTTGCCTCATTGTAATTATAGTGGTCTGACCCACTTCTTTCCTCTAGGTTCACAGTAGTATTGAAGTCGCCAAGAGCTACCCATGGTAACTCGAAGCTGTTCCCCATCTTAATAAGGTGTTTCCAAATGAATTTTCTCATAGTGATATGTGGACTCGCATAGATAAACGTGACTAAGATCTCCTTGTTCAGGAAGTAGGTAACAAACTGTCTATGATAGTTGACAATCTCGATGTTGCAATCATGGTTGTTCCAACATATCCAGATCCCGCCAGAAAAACCTCGAGCCTCCACTCTAAAAGAATTAGAGAAGCCAAGTTGTTTATAGTTCTGGTAGCTTTTTCTCCGCTAATCCAAGGCTCCAGATTACGTATTATGTTGGGCTTATATTGTTTAATGTGTTTCTTCAGGGCTCTTTTACTGTCTTCTCTGGCTATTCCTCTAATATTCCAACACAGAATATCAAGCATTAAGGATAGGCTTTGATCAGTTCCTATCTGGCTTAGGACGTGTTCAGAGGATTCTGGTTTTCCTTATTTTGATCTTGGTCTTCCTTCTCCATCTGTACCTCCTCTTCTTCCATGCTTAACTCGTTCTCCAGATTAGGCTGCACCTGCTTGCTCCGCCGTCGTGGGTTCTCTTTTGGAAGAGTGTGTCGTATTCTCCCCTTCCGCTTCATTTTGGTCACATTGCCTCTTGTTCTACGACCATCCGTGATATGTAAGGATGCTATCGCATTGTTAACCTCCGCTATTTTGGATGGAAGCACTTCCTCCGCTCGCTTTTGTAGACTCTCACATGTAACAAAAGTTCATCCACCGGTTCGACATGAATAACCTCCACGACTTCATCCACGCCAGGATTCACAGCTGCATGACTCTATGTATTAGCCAAGGTGTCCACCTGCATGTTGGTAATATTCCCCAAAACCTTCCGTGCTTTAGTTGGGGCCTCTGCCACTTTCTTCTTCCAAACTTTGGTACTACGTCTAATGTTTTGGCTGCCTTCTATCTGGTTTTCTGTATTATTCTCTGTCGGGATCGATTCTGTGCTGTCTTCCTCACCTAATGTGGCAAAACAGTTTGCTCCTTCCAGATTTGCTACTGTTGTTGCATTGTCCACCCGGGTCAAGCGTAGTTTCCTTCTACCCCTTTTCCTCTGTGTCTGGCATTGTTAGACCTCCTGTGGTTGCTCATCCAGTTTCCTGTTGGCTTGCTGCTCCCCTTCTGCTCTCAGCGTCGGCTTTGTTGTTTCCTCATATCTGCAGTCCTTTGAGACATGACCTTCATCCCCACATTTTGCACATGCCCACGGGAAGCCCTCATACTCAATGTCGTACTCCACCTTGTTGATGAGGATAAATGGGATAAAAGGTCTCATGGTGTCGATCTCAATAGCTAATCTGGCAAACTTGCTACACGAGCGGTTAGACGTGTGGATGTCGACCTTGATTAATTTGCCCAGCGCCCTACCGATGAAGTCGAATATAGTAGGAACATATAGGTGGAGGGGTAAATCTAGAATTCGTACCCACATAACAATTCGTACCGGTGCTTCTCCTTTTAGCTTGAAAGTAGGGAACCAGTCCCAAACCAAAAGGTTCCGTCCGAAGATCTTCCATGGACCGCCGGTAAGTGCTGCTTCGTAATCTTGTTTGCATGATAGTTGCACCACAAAATGTCCCAGTCTGAGCTCATACATATTAAATCTTCCCACGATCCTCCAAAGGACCTTCAGTCTATCACACAGGGTCATATACCCTATTTCCGCCCCCAGCAGCCTCACGACAACTGCGTATCGCCACGGCACGACGAGGGCGTCTTCTACTTCTGGTAATATTGACATGGAAGGGACTCCCTCCACCGTCGTTAGGGATACAGCCTCCTCCGCAAGCCAGTCTTCAAAAAGCTTATCCATGAATCCACTTTAGTTGCGAGGATCGATTTGTCCCGAGACTACCTTGCTAAACGAGGCTTGGAGCGGTGTGTCGTCGCCGGCCCATGTGGCTATTCCACCGCTTGCTTGCTCCTTGTCCATACTCGACTGGCTCTTCCCGGGGCCCTCCTTAGTAGGAGATCGGTCCGTTTGGTTGCCTTGGGCAGTCTCTCCAGACCCCCACATGCCTGCAACATGGAACTCGAAACCCAGTTTCGATATAGACATATCTGTCATCGGCCTCCTTTCCATCTCCGCCGCAGCATGATTTCCCTGGCTCCTACTCGCGAAACTCCCTTCGGGATCCATTTCCCTGGTGTCACCAGTGCCGCCATCGCCACCCTCGCCACATCCCCCTCGTCCCCCTCTCCCCCTAGGTTTCCCCATCGTAGTTTGATAATAACTTAGAGGCTTTATTTTGAAATCTATAAAAAGGAAAAACACATTAATGTCTAAATTTCGAATAGTTGTTTCTTTTCTTCCTCTTTCTCTTTCTCTTTCTCTTCCATTACTTTTAGATTTATTTAATAAAAGAAAAGGGGAAGACATATTATCATTATTACACCTATTTGCAACACATTAATATAAAATAAACTTATTTGGAGCCCTTTCTTATTTCTCTTTGTATTAAAATCCTAGAAATAAAACTAATTTGGACAAATTGCATTAAGGCTCTTAACAAAATGTTATTTAAAGAAAACTACATAAAAGGTTTTATTTTACTCCTAAAAATAGGGATGTTACATTACTACCCACCTTAATTAAATTTCGTCCTTGAAATTTCGTTAGGCTGCCCACCTTAGAAACTTTCATATCTTTAACATAAAACATTGATATACTCTCATTACCATGTAAAACCATAGTTCCATACATTGCATGAAAGATAAAGTTATGAAAAGAAATGAACTATACTACTATACTCTACTCGGTCTTATCATCCTCACTATCATCTACCATAGCAAAGAGTCTAGCATGTCTCTTTTTCTTTATGTGGCTAATTGGCATTAGGCTCTTTCTTCTGGAACCTGGGGCAGTTAGGCCTTATGTGGCCCATTTCACCACATGCATAGCAAACACCCATTCCAAACCTGCATTCACCTAGGTGATATTTGGAACATTTAGCACATTACATCTTCGCATTCTGGTTTGCATGTTGGTTTGGGATAGCTTCAGTCAGTGCCTTCCTCTTCTTCTCATTGTGGTGGTTGGAGTTGTGGTTGTTGTGGTAGCTCTCCTTCTTCCAAGCTCATCCTGGGTGATCTTCTAGTTCTAGGGCAGCATCTAGGGCACTCTGGAGTGTACGATGCCCATGTCCCGACAAGGAAAAGCTAAGGTGTGGCTTGAGACTGTGAATGAACTTCTTGGTTTTGCGACTTTCATCATAGTCGTAGAAGTACTTCTGCAGGATCCGAAACTTCATCGCATATTGGGTGACCGTCATGTCACCATGTTGACGTAGGTTCTGAAATTCTTCCTACTTCTTCTCGATCATGGCCTCGAATATGTAGTGGTTTTTGAAGGTTTCAAAAAATTCCTCCCATGTGAAAGGAGGAGCATCAGCTTCACGAGAACATAGTAGGTTCTCCCACCAAGTCCTAGTAGCACCCTTCAGCATATGCGTCCCAAAATGGACCTTGGAGTGGTTGGGGCAGTCTAAGTCATGGAAGCAATGTTCCATGTGCTGCATCTGACTCTCAGCTTTTCCCACTACCTCCACCTCTTCCTCCCCAGCAAAGGAGTCAGGCTTGATCTTCAAAAAGTCGACTAGGGAAAGCTAGGGGTTGACCCTAGGGTTGCCCACTTGACCTTCTGCTCTCCCCATGGCAGTGGCTAGAGCTCTAACAAGGACATGAAAGGGAACCATGGGGGTTTCTGGATGTGGAGATCCTTGTTGTTCTCCCATGCTAACATATTCACCTTCATCCCCATCCATGGCTACCTTTCTGTTCTCAGGTTTCTTCTTAGGAGCCATTACTGTGAAAAAGACATAAACTACATGAGATCATGAGAAAAGCCTGGTGGCCAACCTTATTTTGGATCTGATACCATTATTATAATACTCCTCCCTAGGGTTACATACATAACCAGCAGAAGCAGAGCCTAATCCCCAACATTATCCATAATGTGGGGTACTTGGCATTTCAGGGAGGGATTGTCACAATCATGATATTCATGGCACAAAATAGAGTTTAAATAAACCATCATAGGGTCAAGATTACAATTTCTCATTCTCAAATCTTAACAAAGGTTACATGTACATAATCATGGTAGAAGGGAAAAAGGTCTATAAACTGGGTATGGTTGGCACCCCACCAAAGCTCTTCTCCTTGTAGGTCCTTGAGCTAGGGTTTCCTCCTTAGATGGACTTCCCTCCTTAGCTATCTTCCAACCTATGGGCATCATGCCCCCAGCCATGCATCAAACAAATGGTAAGTGGATTGAACATATTATAACATTAATAAAACTTGAAACTGAAGTAAACATACATTTGAACATTTAAAAGACATGCATTTCCTTTTAGATCAATTTCGTTTATCTTAACCTATATAAGTTTCCTCGGATTTGCACAAATGTGCCTCTTCTCTTATGCACCGAAGTGCCTCTTAGGTTGCACTGAGGTGTCGCTTCTCTTATGCATCGAAGTGCCTCTTCTCTTATGAGGAACTTATATAAGTTTCATTTTTATCATTCTCTTTCTCTTAATGCTCTTATCTCTACTTTAAACTTTATTGGTAACAATTATCATTATGGTTCATGAAGGAGATATCATACATCATAAGCAACTCAGAATATATTAATCTTGCTGACTTTAATAATTAGAAACAGTATATAACATAAACATGTAATTCATTGAAATTCATACATGCATATTAATTTAAAATAAAATAACTATATGTTTAATTGCATGGACCACTTACTTTTTCACTTGTTGAGTGAATTCTCTCTCTTCCTAGGTTGGGTAAAACCCTAATCACGTCATGGGTCAGAGAAACCCTAAATATCCTATTTGCAACATATCTCACATTATTATACATTTTATTCATCAAATAAAACCCTAATTTCCATTTCCTATAAAACCAACGTTTGGAGATTTAGAAACAAACTCTAAAAACTACATATTCAGATTCCTCTCGAAAAACCATTTCCAAAACATATTTTTGCTCATTTTTTGAGCATCGATCAATTTACTATGAATTAATGAAAATGGCCCAATCAGAAATTAGAGAAAAATGCCACATGGGCCAATGAGAGCCCGCCATATAGGCCCAGGTCTTGCCCAGGTGGATAAGTTGTCAATAAAAAGCAAAAGCTTGAAAACCCGAAAATACCCCTACGTTGTTAATCAATTTATCAAAACAACGGGGGTATCTTGGTCTTTTTGAGACCTGGATTCTTCACCCCATTTTTCCCTTGACCCGGTGATGAATGCTGGTACCTGGAGATCGGTTCTCTGATCAGAGCTCATGGAGGGCGATCCCAATCGAGAACCCAAGCATTTGGGTGGCTTCCTGGATCCAAGTCGAGGCCAGTGAGCCAAGCCTTAGGGTTTGGCGACCACATGAGCTTGAGGTCGGGCTCTGGCCATGACCGTTGATCACCACCAGGATAGAAACCCGACAAAAAGGTCGTTATGGAAGCGAGAAGCTAGGTGAAAGGGTCCACAAGACAACGAGCGAGTTGGGGTAGTTGTCTCTTGAGGCAAAAAGGCCAACGAACAGTGAATGAAGCGGGGAACAAGGAAGAACAGGGGAAACAAACTGTGATCAAAACTACTGCAAACAAACAGAGAAACCTCAACTAGGGATATCTAAGACACTTATGGAGGCAAGGCAAGGTCAAGGCACATATTTCTATGGTCGGAGGGTCCCTAAAGAGCCATGATGGCTAGCTTTGGTGAGCACCTCTACTGATCTCTATAGGACAGATCGTCTGGGGACAACCTGAGCCAAAACGACGATGCGAAGACAAAGGACGGAGGTCAAGGATGCTCACTGCGCTTCCTATTGATCCGAGGTGGACTGAGGAGGCTGGACAAAGCTAGGGTCACTGGAGGGGAAGGAGGAGTAGGTCGGGGAGTTACGGGTTGCAGGCAGAGAAATTGAAGGTGGAGGAGGTCCGTGCAGGGTTCGGTGGTGCTCTTGAGACCCTGAGGTGAGGAGGGAGGGAGTATGGTGGTGGCTGCATAAATTGGCAGAGAGAATAGTTGTGAGCCCTAAAGGGCGTTTCCTATATACTCCATGAGAGAAGGAGTTCTAGGGTTTGGGAGATGTGTGGGAGTGAGGTGGATTCTAGGGAGAAGAAATCATGAGCAGAGATCAAGTAACGAGTGAGGAATCTTTCGGGGAATAAGTGGCTGCGTCGGCGCCCCACTTGCCTAAATAGGCAGGAGGTAGAAGATGAGCCGACTACCATCAGAGTGAGATCGTGAGGCCAGAAATCATGCACGCATAAGGAAATGGTAATGCGTGACAGAGATATAAATCCAACTTTAGGGAAATCAAAGACATTAAATGTAAATCCTATTAAAACTATACTCAAATCTTTCCTAATTTAATTGGAGGGTCAAACAAGCTCTAAATGAGTCCAAATTTGGACCATTGACTAATTATACGGCCTAGAATATTCCTAGCCAATTAGATTTAGGTTTTCTCAATGTTTGGTCCACTTTTTCTATTTTTTGCCTTATCTTAATTTAAGTGTACACACTAATTAAATAAAAGATGGGGAACTTTCCTTTGTGGGATTTTACTCCAAAATTCGATTTTATGACTATTCATCTTATTTAAAGTCATGGCCTACTCATTTATTGCCTTTTTATGTACTTTTCTTGGAGGAGAGAGAAGATGAACATTAGAGGCTTTATTTTGAAATCTATAAAAAGGAAAACACATTAATGTCTAAATTTTGAATTGTTGTTTCTTTTCTTCCTCTTTCTCTTTCTCTTTCTCTTTATCTTCCATTACTTTTAGATTTATTTAATAAAAGAAAAGGGGAATACATATTATCATTATTACACCTATTTGCAACACATTAATATAAAAGAAATTTATTTGGAGCCCTTTCTTATTTCTCTTTGTATTAAAATCCTAGAAATAAAACTAATTTGGACAAATTGCATTAAGGCTCTTAACAAAATATTATTTAAAGAAAACTACATAAAAGGTTTTATTTTACTCCTAAAAATAGGGATGTTACATATACAAACTTTCTTGAATAAAATAATAAGTCTTAGATGATCTCCATTAGAGGAACACGTGAAAATATTCGACTAAGCGTGGCACCCCAAGGGTGGTGTGCTGTCTATCTTGTGGAAGTGTGATCATAATGGTGTGGTCCTGCCAAGTAGGGTGCATTATTATTGTTTTGGCTTTGTCGTCAGGCTTAATTGAGTGACCTTGATGAGATTAAGTACTAGAGGCATACATATGACCATGATGAAGAGTTGCGCATTCCATCTATCAAAGAATTGCATAAGATGCAATTGATAAATGTTGTCTACCTTAATAGTTGACTATGGACGCTAGCGTTTGCCAAGTAATAGTTAAAATATTTTGGATCTTGTCTCACTAGAAGATTGTACGCTACAATATTCTAAATTGATATGTGAGGACTATCAATTTGAATAAAATAGTGAGAATAATAGGTAATCAAAGATTTAATTAATATCATCAATTTAATCAAATCAAATCAAACAAAATGAGTTTTTGATAAAATTGCAAATATATTTTGTAAGATTAAATGGTAACACACAACAAAAAATTTTCCCTGTGATTAGTCCTTGAGAAGGACAAGTTAAATGGGAATAACTTCCACGACTAGTTTAGGACATTGAGAATCGTTCTCACACAGGAGTGCAAGCTCTATGTCCTAGAGACACCAGAGCCAGATGAACCCCTTCCCACTGCACCTAAGGCTGACAAGGATGCTTACAAGAAGCATAGTGAAGATGTCGTTGATGTCAAGTGTCTGATGCTATGCAACATGAACTATGATTTTTAAAGGCAGCATGAGAACATGGATGTTATTGAGTTGGTCACACATCTTAAGAACATGTTCTAAGATCAGGCAAGATAGTAGAAATTTGATGTCTCTAAGGAACTATTCAAATGTAACATGGTAGAAGGAGATCTAGTGAGTCCTCATGTACTCAAACTCATTAGGTATGTGGAGAACCTTGGTAGATTGGGATTCCCCTTGGGTCAAGAGTTGGCCACTAACGTAATTATACAGTCTCTTCCAGAATCAAATAGTTAGTTTGTCATGAACTCCAACATGAATGATTTTGACAAGCCGTTGATAGAGTTAGTAGGCATGTTGAGAATAGTTGAGACACAAATGAAGAAAGATAAGCCCAAGTCAGTGATGATGATCAACAAGACAAAGGGAAATTATAAAGGCATAGGCAAAGCTAAGAGTAGTTCTAAAGCTATCCAGAAGCCCAAGTCCTTAGATCTCAAGGCAAAGGGAGGAACAAAGAAGGGACGCAAATGACACCACTGTCACCAGGATGGACACTGGAAGAGGAATTGCCCCCTCTGGTTGGAGGAACTAAAGAAGGAGGAGGAGATAGAGATCTCCACTTTAGGTATATATGTTATAAGATAATTCTAAATTACTTCTTCATCATGGCATGAGATACCAGATGTAGATATGACATATGTTGATGTGCATGATCTGACAAGAAGTAAAGCCTTTGTCAAAATGAAAGAGTGGAATGTGCGGAGTAAGAGTTGCTGCAACTTTAGTACACATTTAGAATTTATCTTAGCCCATTGGGCATGTAATAGAGTTAGTTGAACTGCTATATCATTATGCCAAAATAGAAACATATTACTTTGGGCATATTGTTTGACATGGATGATAAACCAACAAAGAGTTGTTTATGATTCTATTTCAAAGATGTGATCTTGTATGGAAATGCCCCAATATCTAGTGATCTCTATATAAAAGGATCTAAAGATTCATGTTAATAACATAAATACCAAATGGATTATAATTTGATAACTCAAACAATCAGTATCTATAGCATTGTCATGAAATGCACATATACATAAGAAATGCATATATATAATTCATATTGATGATTATCTAGAGTCTTTTGGTTGTTGAACCAATGAGAGACATGCAAGTCTTACTTATGTGCAACATGACAGAACACCCTTCACTGAGTGTAGTGGGGGGATATGGATTCTAATAGGAGTTATACATAATTATGTATGTAGACCTGTAGAATATATGCTAAAAGAAGTTACAAATACTTCTTAATATATATTGATGATATCAATTAATATAGGGATTGTATTTGGTAAAATACAAACATGAATCTGTTGAAATGTTTGAGGAGATTGCAATGAAGTATAACTTTGATAAAAGTATTAAGAAAAATTGATATGATAAAAGTTGAAATACTTCACATCAAGAGTTTTAGGTCCTTTTGGAAAGAAATTGATAGTGTATCACAAGTCAAGTCCACCTAAAACATGATGATGTATCAGTAAGGAGGAATCACATCATGATAAATCTGGATATGATTATCATTTAATCTAATCTTCTAACTTCCTTTAGAAATATGTTTTACACTAAAATGATGTACCATATAAATTGGTTTCAAAGACATCATATGGGATATGATATGGGAATGTATCGATAAGTCTTAAGAATTGAAACCTATATAAATAAGTAGTTTTTTGGAAAAGATTTATCCACAAATCATAATTTTTTGAATACTACCTGTAATCCCAAATACAATGAAAAAGGTGTTTGTTGTTAGGATAATTGAGTTCCAAAAGAATCAGTGGGCGTAAAAGTAGAACTAAAAATTTTGGAGGTCGAGAAAAAGGTAAAACGAGAATAAATGAGAATAACAAATTGATGTGGAATGTCAAGTTCCTCGTATAACACAGAACCTCATAGTTCTAGTAGAACACATATGAGATTGAAAGATTGTGAATCTAATAACTCAGATAGGTTGGACACAAGATGATCAACTAGAAGCTATTGAGAACCATATATGAGAAGTGGCTTAAGGCCATTATGGAGTTCATGTACACTTACAAGGTATGACCTTGCTAGTACCACCTAAAGGGGTAAAACCCATAGGGTGCAATTGGATTTTCATTGGGAAGACCAACACAGATAACATAAAAGGATAGACTAGTTGTGAAGGTTTTAAAATCATTCAAATTGTTGAACATGAAGAAATTCCTTTACCAAATGGCATGCTTGTTGTTGTAACTAGTATAGACTATGAGATTTGGCACATGAAGATTGAAATCAGATTCCTTAAAAGGAATATTTGAAATTAAGGATGTGTATATGACACAGCCTAAAGGTTTTATAACTTCATGAATGTAAATAAATTCTATAAGCTACAAGGTTCTATATAGATAAATAAACAAGCATCTCGGGTATGGTATCTTTTAACTTGACAAGGCAGTCAAAGGGTTTGACTTGAATCAAGATAAAAGATGAAATATTTGATTACAAAAGATTTTGTGGGAGCATATTCCACATAGTGATGGGGAATGACATCTCAATAATGTAAATATTGAATCATGGAATGAAAAAGGCCTTCAACAATGAAGGATTAGGTGAAACATCCTATGTGATTGGGATTGATATCTATATAGATAGTTCTTGAAGGTTTCTTAACCTAATTATGAGTAATAGCATGATGCTGAAAGAGTTCAACATGAAGGATTCAATGAGAGAGAATCTGACCATGATTCATGGTATTAGTTTCTCAAGAACCTTGTTCCAATTCTTATGAAGAATGGAAAACTATGAGTGAGATGCCATATTCACTAGCAATTGGATCTATCATGTATGCTAATGTACTCACCCCATAGTGTTGTATGTAATGGACATGACAAGATAATACTAGTTTCCAATGAGGGTCATTGAATGCCATTTAAAGATATCTATTAGTAGTTGAGAAGCACAAAATGATAAGTACTAGACTATAGCAACAAGGAAGAGTTGAGTGTAAAGGGTTACACTGATGAAAGCTTCCAGAATGACAAAAAGTGACTGTGATATAAAATATCTTTCATTTTAAGAAAAGAGTTGTTAGTTGGAAGGGTACCAAACTACTGTCCATTAATTCAGTTCTACAATCAAAGCCGAGTATCTTGGTGTTATGGACATAGGAGTGGATACTATATGGATCTAGAAGTTCATATGGATGAACTTAACGGTGTTCCAACCAATGATGACATAGTAGAGATACGGTGACAACAATGGAGCTACTTGTTAGGCAAGGAATATCAGATAGCATATTAAGGCAATTTCATCTCACAATGAAGAGATGAGAAACATGCAATATGTATAGACTAATAACAAAATGTTTCTAACCCGATGGATCAACACTTGCACAACAGAAACATGATGGACATGTCTAGATCACTAAGAATAAGATTCGTGGGTGATTAGCTCTAAGTGAAGGTGGGAGTATGTTGGTATGTATGCCCAGAGAGACAATCATATGATGATTGTGATAGCATATTCAATAAAGGATTTGATTAACAATGATAAAGGAAAGCTTCCAATTCATTCTATTTCACTCAATTATGTGACAATGAGGAAACATAATGAATGTCTAAAGAATGAAAATACTCAATGACATATGTTTTTAGGTATGTGCCTTTAACAATGAGATCATGCATATGTTTAGATTATGTAAATTCTTATTATGTCCCTAGTCGGATGTTACCATGGAAGGAAGATAGACAATAGTAACACTAAAGACTAGGGTGTGTGTTGGTTGATGACAAAATCTCATCAGTCATGATATGTGATATCAAACCAAGCACACTAATACTTGTTAGAGAACAATGTATCAGACAAACCCACCTTGAGAGTGACACATGGAAATGATAATTGGTGGTCATAGTCATCCCTCATAGTGAAGGTGGTGTTGGTGATTCATAGACCTAAAGTCACTACACTCATCACATGTCATTTGGTATACTTTGACATCATCCAATACTACCCTAAATAAGGATTGTCATAGCGGTGATGATTGGGTAGTTGTGACACATGGGGATTGACTATGAGTGTGTAGATGGGATTTGTCCCTCCTACTGGAGTTTTATATCCTAGCCACTTGATAAGAGATATTGAGAAAGGCATGCACATGCACATGTGAATCAATATATAATATTGAGGTCACATATATCTTAGATAGTCTCTCAAGGTTCAGGGAACATGGACTGAATATTGAGAGGATGATAATTGCATGCCCCAAGTTCATTCTAGATATCAGAGACAAAGTAATTATACAATCACTATAAAACCTTACACAGATTGTAGGTTGAAGTTATTCTCCAACTTTCCTTTCATTTGTGTAGCACTGATGTGTGACTAGGCACCACTATTTGCTTGTGATGTCATAAAATAGCTATGGATATTCATTGTTAACGTGATATGGGACCTATAGGGTCACAAACATAGGAATTCTCATAGAAGAGGAGTTTAATCATGAATGGTAATTGAATTGATTACTAAAGTGCTTAAGTACTCAATTTAAGCAACAAATCAGCTAACTGGAATTCTAAATGATTGGCGCAAGTGTTGAACTGACCAGTTGGAGTGTCAAGTTGATTAGAAATTGTATTGGATGTGTTCTGCCTGAACCATGGAGCGATTTGAGGATTAGGTTGTGTTTTGCCTGAACAAATCAGCTATTTGATTGCATCAAGGATTAGTGCTGGCATCATGTTGTGCATTAATTGGATTTGAATTGCCAATTCATATGCAATTGAGAAACATGGTGAAATGACAAGTTTGATGAGTGAATCGATCGGCTTGCATGTGAATCGATGGACTAGCTTGAGAATCGATTGGTTCGTCACTCACAGGTGGTGAAAATTCATGATCTTCCAGTCCTTTTCACTCCAACACAGATTGGGAACCCTGAACCTAACCTCTCCTATAAATAGAGGGGTACTGGGGGCTTCTCAGACACAACTCAATTGCCTTTGACAATTATTGTCCTCTCTTGTTGTGGTAACCAATAGAGTGCCCGAGAAAATCCTACCCGATAAAGGGAGGGACAAAAAGGGAGAACAATTGTGGGAGAGCAAGTTGGTGACTAGTACACAAACATGAGGGACAACTCCTTCCTGTCAGTTCTAGTAGAATGACAAGAGTTCTAGGTGGTGTGTGTGGACTTCTCTAGAGACTAGGAGGTTGTTGTATTCCACTAGGAGGACAAAGTTGGCCTACAATTCGTGGTGGATCTACTAAAGATGCTGTCTGAGTCTGTTGTCCGTGGTGGAGACCAGGGGCTGCTGTAGATGAGTCCCAGTGCAACTAGGAGTGATGCATTACTGCAATGATTTATAGTTGTTGGACTTGCTAAAGGACCATGTATGAACTCATTAAACCATCCTTTACATTACATGGTTGTTGAAGCGATCTTGCTATTATGGGGAATTTGGATTGATAAATTTTTTGTTTATGTTTCCTACTCTATGCCCATATTTCCCAGCACATAGGTCATCACACCC
The DNA here is from genome assembly GCA_963693085.1 of Alisma plantago-aquatica. NCBI lineage: Eukaryota > Viridiplantae > Streptophyta > Magnoliopsida > Alismatales > Alismataceae > Alisma > Alisma plantago-aquatica. Next base: position 583,108,944 of record OY856413.1, read on the forward strand.
TTTCCCCAAAGTTTCTTAAGTCGTCAATCAAAGGTTCAAGATAAATATCAATGTCATTTCCAGGTTGTTTAGGGCCTGATATTAACAATGACAACATGACGTACTTTCATGCACAATTAGGGAGGAAGATTTTTAATAACAATCATAACAAGACAAGTGCTATGTTTACTACTCAATGTGTCGTATAAATTCATCCCACCGGTACAAAGGCCAAGTGTTAGATTCTTGGCTTCTTCACCATATTTGGGGTATAAGAAATTGATTTTCTTCCATGGTGGGGAATTAGACGTATTTCGTAGGATCCCATCATTTTTCTTTGTCTCTACATGCCCCCTTAAAATCTCCCCATCCATGGTATTAGCAAACAAGCATTGAAATCGTGGTATTATACAAAGTCATCATTTTATATCGTGACACCCCACATTTTGGACCATCTTTCTAATCGACATAGTACTTTTGAAATAAGACACAGTCATTCTGGCATGAATGTGTCTTCTTATCCTTCATTCCTATTAGGAACAACATTTTCTTTAATTCGAATGTTGGGACAACAATGGCGTGAACCTTTTGTTGCTCCATCTATTGTTAGCCTTCAGAGTATACATTCTCAACACAATGCTCAACTTTGTAAACTTAGTACAACCTAAGTTTAATGGTCTATCAGTATCATGCACAATGTTTCTAAATAAGGAAGGTGGAACATTATGATCTACCTCACAACTACTAGCATCACATCAACCATGTATATGGAATCAGGTCATTGACATCTACATCATCGTCAAGAATTTCTTCATAAACACAAGTACTTTTATTGACATCTATTGATCTCATAGTAGGAATCTCTTCATGCCAGTAAAATTTTGTATAGACCTATATAATCTCGTTGCACATGGCATGACTTTTGATTTCGTCAACAATCTCGACTTTTAATTTGTTACTACAATTCTTGCATGGGTAATAGAACCTGTCTCCAGGTCGTTTCCTATGTTCCTATATAAATCTTATAAAGTGGTCAAGATGTATAACTAATGATGAGGTGCAACCATTTGGAATGGACGTCTGTGATCAATCCATTCTATGATAAGAGAGAAAACAAGTATTGAATCAGGTGTTCAGATATTAGGATTTAGAGATTAGGGTTTATCATTTAGGGTTTACATATTAGGGCTTAGGGTTTACAAATTAGGATTCAGGTTTATGATTTACAAATTAGGGTTTAGGATTTACATATTTGGATTTAGGGTTTATGATTTACAAATTAGGGTTTAGGATTTAGTAATGAATGTGTGTACCGCCTGGCCCATTCTTGAACACCTATAATCTCACTAGTAGGTGTATAATGTGACATCTTGCTATCACACAGACAATCAAATGCCATGTGAAAATGTGCGGAACATCCATAAAACACATATCACCAAAAACAAGGGTTAATTAAAACTGATTGTGAAAAGTAGATAAACAAAAAAACTATTACAACCAGATCCTTATCCTATAAGGAAACATGTTATATAAACATAAATAAACCTTGATATGTGTCCACAGCTTACAGTATCCAGATGTCACATAGGCACAAAGAGTTCACCACCTATTTATTTACAGAACAGGCCATACCAGGCCAACAATAGGATAAACAAAACTACATCAGCTATACATCGTGAAACATCGTCAAAACACCTCCAAGGACCTGAGAGTATAGGGATGACTCTAGGACTCTACTACCAAACAACCAAAATAGCAACATATCTATATCTTTCCTCCTACTGCTCTTCCTACTGCTCGACCGCAACCTCACGACCACCACCACGTCTAGCACGATAACTTAAAAAGGTTTAAAACCAGCGGGGTGAGACACACAGTCCCAACGAGAAACATAACCCCCACTGAAAACTATAAAACCTCAAAGGAGAGATAGAATAGATAAAGCAGGTAACTGATATATAAGCAACTCATATATATGGTGTACTGAATAGAACTAGCTTACCAAGATATCCAGGAGGCATATAACCAAATATTTCTTTATGGAACATGATTGACAAGATAAGTTTTATAAGAACTTATCACAAGATATGAGGAACGTTCAATTAACTATAAGATATAACTATAGCAACTATACAAGAAAGGCCTCAACCAATGTTCTGTGTTTTTCCTTAAGCAATATATTCTATACGGTTGGATTACAATTTATTATGCCCTGAGGAAGTAAGCCGTCCCGCTCAAATCCAACCTTCGGCTGTGAAGCCCAAAATCGGTGCCATACAAGGTCATTGGGAAAGCCAGACTCCATGACCTCACCTCTTCGTGGTTAGTGCATGAAAACCAAAGAAGGATCACAATCTCATGCTTAAGTGGCCTCAGCCACAGGGTCAGCTCTGCAAGCTACCCATATCTCTAGCCCGCCTTGGTACAGGTCTCGACGCTAGTATACCTTGAGCCATGGGCCTGATCATCGTGCTCGGAGCCATGAACGCATTCATGCTCTATCACACTGAGCCATGAGCCTGTTCACCATGCTCCAAATATCCTAAGTCTGCAACCGCAGTTGCACTCAAATCCTCCTATTTTTTGGCTAGGAGAAACCACACATATTCAACAATATGCGCTTCTGGGTTAACCCACAGGAGAACCTGTTTCACCATCACCAGCTTCTGACGATGATGGATCTATGGCCAGGGAAAACTACATGATATGTTTCACTATAATTAATTAGTATATTTTAAGTGGATTATTGAGGCAACCAAGTTGTAAAACATAAACAACATTGAGTTACATTATTACTATCATTATCACATTATCATGGGATCTCAATCCCTCATCATAGAATGCCACTGCCTCTCAAGGCTTACATCATCACCATGGGATAGAAATCCCTTATCTCAACATCAGAGGACTTCACCTCAACTAGGCTCTCAGCGTTTATCAGATCCACAGACCTTTCACATCATACTGGTGATACATGTTATCTCATCCACAAGGATTATCATCATTTAGTGTTGTACAAAACACATTCACCTCATAGCTCTTACCTAGCTATGAATTCATTTGATACATCTGCATGGTTAGTATGTATATCAGGAGAGAAAACTAGATCACCAAACATAGATCTTAGAGAACATAGTATTATTATCATGTCATTAAAACTTAGGGAGCATATATCAAGAGAGATATAATTATGCTATTGGATGAGTATATCTATGCATGACATTATCGTATATCACTTTCTCAGTCGAGCATTAGGATTACCAAAAGAACATGGGATGCAACCCTTATCCTAGGTATATCGGGTAAGGGATAACCCTCACCAAAAGCATCACAACCCTCACTAGAGACATCAAGTTCCTCATCGTAGGTATATTGGTTAGAGCACTACCCTCACTAAAAGGGTATCGAGTAGGGCACTATCCTCCACACAAAGGTATCAACCACTACCAAACCCTAGAATGCCAAGCCCCACGTCGGGCATCCACCATATCGGGCAACTCCCAACAATGGGCAGCGCTCAACCTATGACCCCAAGCAACACAACATCATGTCGTGCAGAACCATAACGTGCAACGCCTAAACAACACACCTTTGTCACCCATCCACATCAACATAGCATAACGGGAAAAACACACGCCATATCGTCCAGCCAAAGGATCAACAGGCATCCTATCATGCAATGTTGTGTCATGCTATCTGTATTAAGTAACACCCCAAGACGGGCAACATTGAGACAGGAAACACACCTTCATGAGGTAACATGCATACTAGAACCAAAGGTGCATCATGCAACCATGAACTAAGATTGTATCATGCAACCAGGTGCAGGTGTAACGGGTAACACTTTCACTCTAACGGCCAAAACACCCTATCACCTAAGCTAGGATTAGGGTTTCCATACTGGCCAACCATCAAGACCATGTCACCCACAGCCATAACTCCCAAGGTACAAAACAAGGATATCTATCAAGCATCATGTTGGCCAAAGGAATAACACCCAACAACAAACACTATCTAAGGCAAAGCCCATATCAGTCAAGAAGGCCAATAGAACACCATCTAGGATATCCCCCAAGACTCATCCCTAGAAGAGGGATATCGGGAAGAACACATCAAAGGGGGGTATCGTGCAGGGGTTCTAAGACCATGATGGGTGGGTCATCTTCAACCTTAAGACAACCACCAAACCCTAAAAGATCAAGAGAGTTGGCTCACCACTCAACAACTAAGAGAGGGGGGTTTTGCACAAATTCCATCACATATCAGGCAGTAAGGTGGGTCATCATCATAATGGTCATCCTTCCAACCTCAACTAGGTCAACACCAACCAAAGGCCTACCTCTCAAGCCCATGGTAAGAGAGGGGTATTTTCCAAGTGACTAGAGCATAGACTCACCTCTCAACAACCAAGAGAGAGGGGTTTTGCCTACACCACTAGAGCTCGAACTCACTTCTCAAAACCAAATGGAAGAGAAAGGGGTTTTGCCCCAAGAACACACAACACACACCATGGAATTAGGAAACCCTAGGCTCACCTCTCAACAACTAAGAGAGAGGGGTTTTTCCCAAAGAATACTAAACCAAAGGTTCGGCTAACAAGGTCCAAGAACACCTCTACACAACATAAACATGACAACATATCCCACAACATAAAGGGTACATACTAGAGCAAAAATATCTCCAACAAGATAAACATGGCCGATCAAGATAGCACATAAACAAGAAACATAAAGAGATGGTAATATAGCTAGGGTAGGAGTTATGTAACCCGCATTAAGAAAGGTCCAAGCTCCTAGAACCAAGATTCCAAGCTCCAAGGCACCACCTTCGGCCAACACAAAGAAGAGCAACATGTAACCACCATGGCCGAAGAAGAAGGAAGAAGAAGAAAGAAGAAGAAGATGAAGATGCCATGGAAGAAGGGAGAGATACTCACCACAAGAGAAGAAAGAGAAAGGAACTCTCTAGGGTTCAACCACCACTAGAGGAAGAAGGAAACTAGATCTATGTCACCCACCAAGGAGAGAGTATCGACCACCAAGCACCACCAAGGGGAAGTGTATCATCCACCAAGGAAGAAGGAAAGAAACTAAAGAGCTAAAGGGATCCCAAGCTAGCAAAGAAGGGGGTATATAAGCAAGAGGGTTAAGTGGGCATCCCCTAAGGGATAGCTCCACATGTGCTCACCCAAACCACCACATGTCCAACGGTTATGCCACATGTTGGCATCCTAAACCACTTGTCCATGACTTTCCACCCACTAGCAAGGCAACGACCACTTGTCCCAAGAAGGTGGCACAAATGAGGCTAGGTCAAGTGGGTTGTGTGTCGCCCAACATGGTAACCTGACACACCTACCACCACCTTGGCCAATCCACTTCCTTGGCCGATACACTTCCTTGGCCAATACAAGGCACCAGGCTCACACTTGCCCGATACCAAGCCTCAACAAGGAAAAACAAAGCCCAACAAGGCTCAATAAAGCCCAAAGCAACTCAAGCAACGAGCCCAACCCATCCTCTCAACTCTAGAGGATGCAAGGAGAGAGAAAGACATCTCTTAAGGTGACAAACTTGCAAACCAACCCTAAAACTTGGGTAAATTGCAAGTTGCACCTCCTCCTCTCAACAAAGCACAAACAAACCCTAATCACAACTCAGGTGATTAGAAAGCATCTAAACACAAAGTTTAGGCAAAGCAAACAGGGTAAGCCCAAAATGAAGGTCAGGGTCCTTACAAGCCATAAACCTCTATAAAGGGATTTTTCCCTCGAAATCCGAAGAGAAAAGTGAGGGATACTTCCTTCTCATCTCTTCCTCAAGCTCTCACGTGGCTTCCTCAATGCCACGATGATGCCAAAGAACCTTCACAAGATCCAATTCCTTCCACTTTAGCTTCTTCATTCTTCTATCGAGGATCATCACTAGACCTTCTTCATAGGTCACATCTTCATCCATCTCGACCTCAACCGGTTGTATCACTGTCTCTGTGCCTGGATGACTTTTCTTTAGCATACTGACATGGAACACTGGATGTAACCTGTGTAACTTTGGCAGTAGTTCTAGCTTGTAAGCTACCTTCCCAACACGTGCTATTACCGGATATGGCCCCATATACCTGGGTGCCAACTTGCCTTTCCGGCCAGCATGCCTTTCCATGGTGAGACCATGAGATACACCTTGTCTCCCACCTAGAATTCTAGAGGTCATCAACGATTATCTGCATATGACTTCTGTCTGTCCTGTGCCATTTTCAACTATTGTCGTATCACTTTGATCTTCTCAGTTGTCTGCTGCAGTAACTCAGGACCCAAAAGCTGATACTTTCCCGACTCATACCAGCACAAAGAAGATCTGCACTTCCTGCCATATAAAGCCTCATAAGGAGCCATGTTGATTCTCCGCTGGTAACTATTATTGTAGGAGAACTCTATCAAACTGAGATGCACATCCCAACTGCCTAGGAACTGCAAAACACAAGCTCAGAGAAGATCCTCCAAAGTCTGAATAGTCCTTTTAGACTGTCCATCTGTCTGTGGCTGGAAAGTGGTACTGAACCTCAACTGCGTTCCCAATGCTTTGTGCAACTGTTCCTAAAAATGACTCATGAACTAGGGTCCTCTATCAGAGACTATCGTTGCAGGCACACCGTGTAAAAGCACTATCTCATCCACATACACCTGAGTAAGCTTCTCTGCCGTATACATTGTCTTCGTAGGTATGAAATGAGCAGACTTTATCAATCTGTCCACTATCACCCAGATGGAATCATGATTCTTAGCTATCCTCGACAGACCAACTACAAAATCCATGGTTATATGATCCCATTTCCACTGTGGTATCAGCATGGGTTGCAACATACCTACTGGCTTCTGATGCTCAGCCTTGACTTGCTGGCATACTGCACACCTAGCCACAAACTCAGCTACATCTCTATTCAAGCCAGGCCACCAATACATATCCTTCAGATTATGATACATCTTGGTGACACCTGGATGTATGGCATACATCGATGTGTGTGCTTCCTTGAGAACTAACTTCCTCAAATCATCAACATCTGGGACCACCATTCTGTAATGATAACAAACTAGTCCATCCTCAGACTCATGGAAGCCATCCCGCTTCTCACTGCTGAACTCCGATTTAATCAACTGAACTGCAACATCTTCCTATTGCACTTCTTTGATCTGCTACCTCAACGTAGGCTTTACTTGCATCCATGCCAACAGTCCAGTCAATAGGGAGACTTCCAACTGTATGCTCATCTACCACAAAGAAATAAACATATCCTGCCTATGGCTTACCAGAGAACTCAACTGTTCCTTCTTCATAGGAAGAGAAGAAGACTTCCTACTAAGCTACCACATTTGCCTTACCAGTATGATAATCAATAGTGCAATCATAATCATTGATCAGCTCCATCTAGAGATGTTGTCGCATGTTCAGCTCACTCTATGAGAAGATATACTTCAAGTTCTTATGATCCGTAAAAATCTGACTCACTTCCCCATAAAGATAGTGTATCCAAATCTTTAATGCATGGACCACCGCTTCTAGCTCCAAATCATGTGTCAGATAGCTCTCCTCATGTTTCTTAAGCTATCACAAAGCAAAAGAAACCACATGATCTTTCTACATCAGCTCACAATCTAAGCCTTTCTTGGAAGCATCGCAGAAAACAACATAGCCTTTCCCAGGCTCTAGCAGCACCAACACTGGGGCACTAGTCAACTTCTCCTTCAAACTTTAGAAAGCTTGTTGATAACGATCATCCCAAACAAAAGGTACATCCTTCCTAGTCGGTTTTGTGAATGGTAACACGATCACACTGAAGTCCTTTAAAAACCTTCGGTAGTATCCTGCTAAACCCAGAAAACATCGAACTTCAGTCAGTGTCTTCTGTTGCCCCCAGTCCGAAACTAACTCCACCTTCCTGGGGTCCACTCTAACTCCTTCTGTGGATATCACATGACCCAAGAAAGTCACTTCTTTTAGCTAGAACTCACACTTACTGAACTTGGCATACAACTGATGCTGGCGAAGGAGAGTCAACGCTTGTCGAAGGTGTTGTTCATGTTGTTGACTACCTCGACTATAGATCAAGATGTCATCTATGAAGACCACAACAAACTAATCTAGAAATGGATAGAACACCCTGTTCATTAGATCCATGAAAGCAGTAGGTGCATTGGTTATCCCGAACGATATAACCACAAACTCAAAGTGACCATACCTCATCCTAAAAGCTGACTTTGGTATGTCCTCCACCTTGATCCTCAACTGATGATATCCAGATCGTAGATCAATCTTTGAGAACACCGTAGCACCACACAACTGATCAAACAGATCATCTGTCCTCAGTAAAGGGTATTTGTTCTTGATCATGACTTTGTTCAACTTCCTATAATATATGCATAGACGCATTGATCCATCCTTCTTCTTTACGAACAGAACTGGAGCACCCCACAATGATGTGCTCAGTCTGATGAAACCTTTATCCAGCAACTCCTATAACTGCTTCTTTAGTTCTGCCATCTCAGTTGGAGCCATCCTATACAGTTTTTGAGCAACTGGTTGTGTCCCCGACACTAGATTGATCTCAAAGTCATTCTCTCAAGGCGGGGGAACACCGGGAAACTCATCAAGAAACATATCCTCAAACTCTATGACAATAAGAACCTCCTCAAGGCTATGACCTTTTGCCTTGGTATCCACAACATGAGATAAGAATGCCTTACATCCTTGCCGCAACAACTTCTCTACCACCATGGCTGATAATAAACACGTTGGAAGAATCTTCCTCTCTCCTTGGAAGATCCACTTCTCACCATCATCAGCAAACATCGCTTGCTTGGAACCACAGTCCAACACAACCTTATACTTTTCTAAGGTATCCATCCCAAGGATCACATGGAATCCATGCATATGAAGTGGTATAAGATCTACTTATATCTTGTGTCCCGAAAACGATAGAACACAGGACAGACACACCTCTCGAAGCATTGAGGAACCATCAAGAGGGGTTTCTAACAATAAGCTATCCTTCTTACAACTAATAGGTAAAAGACAGCAATCAAGCATACTACAAGCGATAAAAGAGTGTGTAGCACCCAGGTCAACCAAAACAGATATAAAGCAAGAAGAAGAGAAATCAGAATGAAATAACTCCATCTGACCTGCCACCACTCGCGGGTTGACTATCGCTTCCGGCTGACTCATAGCATAGAATCGAGTCATTGCTTGTTGTCCACATCCTTTTATTCCTTGAGTAGATGATCCTGCTTATGATGCTTGACCGCGTCCTCACCCTCGGGCACCACTAAACTGTTGTCTATCTGACCCCTATTGATTCTGCCTCAGCTGCTGCGTCACTTCAACATCTTTCCTTGGGCAATTTGACTTCAAATGTCCGGTCTGTCCACAGAGATAGCATGACATGTCCTCTAACTATGGCCTAGATGGCCCTGTCACTACTAATGAAGCTATGATATAATCTCTGGACGGAGAATACCCATGCCCTTTTCCTTTACTTGGTGACCACTGCGATGGTACACTAGAACCTTGCCTCACAGAAGGTGCAGAAAACCTCGGCTTCTTGTGGCTACCAAACCCCTATTTCTAAAACTGAGCATGCCTTTTCTTGGTCATAGTCTCTCTCTTCTCTTGGACTGACCATTCAATCCTTCGGACAGACTCCACAAATGTGGAAAACCTCTCTCAATTTTCCTGAGCAGCAGCAGGTGTCGATAGCTCGACACTCAAACCTTTCCCAAACCGCCTGATTCTTTCATCATCTGTCATCGCCATGTGAGGACAAAACCTCAATAGGTCCATGAACTTATCTTCATACTCAGTGATGCTCATCGATCCTTAGTGCAGATGCTCAAACTGGTTGATCTTCTCATCCATATAGGTCTTCGAGAAGTATCGACTTACGAACTCCCACTGGAAGACATCCCAACAGATCACCTCACCAGGTCGCTTCTCCTCCTCGATGGCCCACCAGTGGCCAGCACTACCTTTGAAAAGGTAGACAGCATGCTTGACTTTGTCTGCTTTGGGGAAGTAAAGGATCTGGAAGGCCTTTTCAAGACCTGTCAGCCAGAGATATGCATCTTCTAGATCAGCCGTTCCAGCATAATTTGAAGCTCTGACTCAGAGAAGCTTCTCAAAGGTCTTCCCAATACTCGAAGATTCACCATGGGGAGCATGTGCTCTTGGCAGAGGCACTGGAAATCTATCAACCATGTGATCTGTCGTTGCCATTACCTGTCCCATAAGGTGCTGATAGGCAGGGTTCTCAAGAATGGTTGGGTCGATTTGGAGGACCTCAGGCACCTGATCTTCATGTTCCTGCACTCATGCTCCATCAATAGATGCAACAACACTACTCTTGGAAGCATGTTCTTCATGATTTCTAGACATCTTTAAGCTTTATCTTCTATTGGGGGTAGAAGGTTATTATGAGAAAATCTGGAAAACTCACAAGAACAAACACAAGCCTAGTCCTAGATCCCTGTAGACTCAGCAAACCTAGAGCTCTGATACCAAAAGCAATTGTGACATCCCGCTATCACGCAGACAATGAAACGCCATGTGAAAATGTGCAGAACATCCATAAACCACATATCACCAAAAACATGGGTTAATTAAAACCGATTGTGGAAAACAGATAAACAAAGAAACTATTACATCCAGATCCTTATCATGTAAGGAAACATGTTATATAAACATAAATAAACCTTGATATATGTCCACAACTTATAGGATCCAGCTGTCACATAGGCACAAAGAGTTCACCACCTGTTTATTTACAAAACAGGCCATACCAGGCCAACAACAGGATAAACAAAACTGCATCATCTATACATCACGAAACTTCGTCAAAACACCTCCAAGGACCTGAGAGTACAGGGATGACTCTAGGACTCTACTACCAAACAACCAAATCAACAACATATAAATATCTCTTGCCTCCTACTGCTCTTCCTGCTGCTCGGTTGCAACCTCATGACCACCACCATGTCTAGCATGATCACCTAAAAAAAGTTTAAAACCATCGAGGTGAGACACACAGTCCCAACGAGAAACATAACCCCTGCTGAAAACTATAAAACCTCAAAGGAGAGCTAGAACAGATAAAGTAGGTAATTGATATACAAGCAGCTCATATATACAGCGTACTGAACATAACTAGCTTACCAAGATATCCAAGAGGCATATAACCAGATATTTCTTTATGGAACATGATTGACAAGATAATCTTTATAAGAACTTATCACAAGATATGAGGAACATTCAATTAACTGTATGATATAACTAGAGCAACTATACAAGCAAGGCCTCAACCAATGTTCCATGTTTTGCCTTAAGAAATATATTCTATACGGCTGGATTACGATTTATTATGCCCTGAGGAAGTGAGCCATCCCGCTCAAATCCAAACTTCAGTTGCAAAGCCCAAAACTGGTGCCATACAAGGTCATTGGGAGAGCTGGACTCCATGACCACACCTCTTCGTGTTTAGTGCATTAAAACCAAAGAAGGACCGCAGTCTCATGCTTAAGTGGCTTCATCCACATGGTCAGCTCTGCAAGCTACCCATATCTCTAGCCCACCTTGGTACAAGTCTCAGTGCTAGTATACCTTGAGCCACGGGCCTGATCACCGTGCTCTGAGCCATGAACACATTCATGCTCTATCATACTGATCCATGGGCATGTTCACCATGCTCCAAATATCTTGAGTCTGCAACCGCAATTGCACTCAAATCCTCCTATTTTTGGCTAGGAGAAACCACACATATTCAACAATATGCGCTTCCGAGTTAACCCGCATGAGAACCCATTTCACCATCACCAGCTTCTGATGATGATGGATCTATGGCCAGGGCAAACTACATGATATGTTCCACTGTAATTAATTAGTACATTTTAAGTGGATTGTTGAGACAACCAAGTTGTAAAACATAAACAACATTGAGTTACATTATTACTATCATTATCACATTATCATGGGATCTCATTCCCTCATCACAGAATGCCACTGCCTCTCAAGGCTTACATCATCACCATGGGATAGTAATCCCTTATCTCAACATCAGAGGACTTCACCTCAACTAGGTTCTCATCCTTTATCAGATCCACAGACACATCATACTGGTGATACATGTTATCTCATCCGCAAGGATTATCATCATTTAGTGTTATAAAAAACACATACACCTCATAGCTCTTACCTGGCTATGAATTCATTTGATACACCTACATGGTTAGTATGTATATCAGGAGAGATAACTGGATCACCAAACATAGATCTTAGAGAACATAGTATTATTATTATGCCATTCAAACTTAGGGAGCATATATCAAGAGAGATATAATTATGCTATTGGATGAGTATATCTATGCACGACATTATCGTATATCACTTTCTCAATCGAGCATTAGGATTACCAAAAGAACATGGGATGCAACCCTTATCCTAGGTATGTCGGGTAAGGGATAACCCTCACCAAAAGCATCACAACCCTCACTAGAGACATCAAGTTCCTCATCGTAGGTATATAGGGTAGAGCACTAGCCTCACTAAAAGGGTATCGGGTAGGGCACTATCCTCCACACAAAGGTATCAGCCACTACCAAACCCTAGAATGCCAAGCCCCACCTCGGGCATCCACCATATCGGGAAACTCCCAACAATGGGTAACGATCAACGTGTGACACCCAAGAAACACAACATCATGACGTGAAGAACCATAACATGCAACTCCTAAACAACACACCTTTGTCGCCCATCCAGATCAATGTAGCTTAACAGGAAACACACATGCCATATCGTCCAGCCAAAGGATTGGCAGGCATCCTATCTTGCAATGTTGTGTCATGCTATCTATATCGAGTAACGCCCCGAGACGGGCAATGCACTTTCAACCAAAGGTGCATAGTGCAGCCATGAACCAAGAGTGTATCGTGCAACCAGGTGCAGGTGTAACGGGCAACACTTTCAATATGACGGCCAAGACACCCTATCACCTAATCTAGGTTAGGGTTTCCATACCGGGCAACCATCAAGACCGTGTTGCCCACAGCCATAACGCCCAAGGCAAAAAACAAGGATATCTATCAAGCATCATGTCGGCCAAAGGCATAACGCCCAACAACAAACACTACCTAAGGCAAAGCCCATATCGGTCAAGAAGGCCAACAGAACACCATCTAGCATATCACCCAAGACTCATCCCTAGAAGAGGGATATCGGGCAGAACACATCAAAGGGGGGGGTATCGAGTAGGGGTTCTAAGACCATGACGGGTGGGTCATCTTCAACCTCAAGACAACCACCAAACCCTAAAAGATCAAGAGATTTGGCTCACCTCTCAACAACTAAGAGAGGGGTTTTGCACAACTTTCATCACATATCGGGCAGCAAGGTGGGTCATCATCATAACGGCCATCCTTCCAACCTCAACTAGGTCAACACCAACCAAAGGCTCACCTCTCAAGTCCATGGTAAGAGAGGGGTAATCCCCAAGAAACTAGAGCATAGACTCACCTCTCAACAACCAAGAGAGAGGGGTTTTGCCTACATCACTAGAGCTCGAAATCACTTCTCAAAACCAAATGGAAGAGAAAGGGGTTTTTCCCCAAGAACACACAACACACACCATGGAATTAGGAAACCTTAGGTTCACGTCTCAACAACCCAGAGAGAGGGGTTTTGCCCAAAGAATCCTAAACCAAAGGTTCGAACAACAAGGTCCAAGAACACCTCTACACAACATAACCATGACAACATATCCCACAACGTCAAGGGTACATACTAGAGAAAAGATATCTCCAACAAGATAAACATGGTCGATCAAGATAGCACATAAACAAGCAACATAAAGAGAAGGTGATATATCTAGGGTAGGAGTTATGTAACCCGCCTTAAGCAAGATCCAAACTCCTAGAACCAAGATTCCAAGCTCCAAGGCACCACCTTCGGCCAACACAAAGAAGAGCAACAAGTAACCACCATGGTCGAAGAAGAAGGACAAATAAGAAAGAAGAAGAAGATGAAGATGCCATGGTAGAAGGGAGAGATACTCCCCACAAGAGGAGAAAGAACAAGGCACTCTCTAGGGTTCGGCCACCACTAGAGGAAGAAGGAGACTAGAGCTATGTCACCCACCAAGGAGAGAGTATCGGCCACCAAGCTCCACCAAGGGGAAGTGTATCGGTCACCAAGGAAGAAGGAAAGTAACTAAAGAGATAAAGGGATCCCAAGCTAGCAAAGAAGGGGGTATATAAGAAAGAGGGTTAAGTGGGCATCCACTAAGGGATAGCTCCACATGTACTCACCCAAACCACCATATGTCCAAGGGTTAAGCCACATGATGGCATCCTAAACCACGTGTCCATGCCTTGCCACCCACTAGCAAGGCAACAACCACTTGTCCCAAGAAGGTGGCACAAATGAGGCTAGGTTAAGTGGGGTGTGTGTCACCCAACATGGTAACCCAACACACCCACCACCACCTTGGACGATCCATTTCCTTGCCCGATACACTTCCTTGGCCGATACAAGGCACCAGGCTCACCCTTGCCCGATACCAAGCCTCAACAAGGCAAAATAAAGCCCAACAAGGCTCAACAAATCCCAAAGCAACTCAAGCAACGAGCCCACCCATCCTCTCAATTCTAGAGGATGCAAGGAGAGAGAATGACATCTCTCAAGGTGACAAACTTGCACACCAACCCTAAAACTTGGGTAAATTGCAAGTTGCACCTCCTCCTCTCAACAAAGCACAAACAAACCCTAATCACAACTCAAGTGATTAGCAAGCATCTAAACAAAAGGTTTAGGCAAAGCAAATAGGGTAAGCCCAAAATGAAGGTCAGGGTCCTTACATATATGTATGTTTAGTTTTCAAGAAACGTTTAAGCAACATTTCTCCACAGTTCTCCATGTACACCGATGTAGACATGTAAATATCCACCTACATATGTACTTAGAGAACAAATGGGGAAGTGTTAACGAAACATCTTGAAAACTGAATACACATTATACACTTACATCCTAAGTGAGATTAAGTATTCAAGAACAGTCCCCATTGGGGAGTATCTAAGATTTACTTCTAATGAGTAAATCTGAGATGGGTTTCTAGGTTGAAAAAATATATGTATGTTGTCATTCCTATACCTATGATCCTAGTTTCATCATTCATATCCTAGGTTTTATGTAACAACATTTAATTTAATTTATTCTTCCATTTGTGTTAGTTCATTCATGCTTATATTAGGTTTCTAGAGCATGGTTTGATTACACTAAGGAATACAAGAAAATACAGAAGGAAAATGACAATCAAATTAAAAGGCCCTACTTAATCAATGCTAATAAACTATAGAATCTCGAAGAGTAATTGAACAAAGTTAAATCAATCACTAATAAGATGGAAAGTAAGCAATATTAAATAATTAAGATAAATGAGTAATTGAACTAAAGAAACAAGCAAGAAAAAAAGTAAGCAATCAATTATACAAACCTAACTTAAGAAACTAAGAAAGAGATACTCACTCTGATTAAAAATAATTTCCATGAACAAGGCAAGCAAGCTAACTAAACAAAGACAATTACTAGAAAGAGAAAAAAACAGGGTTTAAGAAAGTACTTGGGTAGTGCATTTTTAGGGGATATGCAAAAATCAATCACTAAGCAAGCCATTTGACTAAGTGTATATGGAAAAGCATACTGAGTCGCTCAGATCTCTTACCTAGGACTAGTAGAACCGGAGGTAGAGAGTAGCAACGTCCAAGCTCCAAGAGGCGACTCCAAGTGGTGGCATCCAAGCTCTAGATGCAGCGACAATAACAGAGCAGTAACAAAAGATGGCAGTGGTAATAGAGAGTCAGACGGAGACAACGACCATAATCTTCAAATCTAGGGAAATGTATCGGCAGAACAATGAAACATAGATTGAGGGAAAATTAGTTTCACGGATGCAAATAAGTTAGACATAGTCATTAGTGTTCATAAAGATGACAACTAAGCACATATTCATTGGTTAGATAACCAAATAGACACCTAAGTTAAGGACTTAGACCTCAATTTACTCAAAGAAACTGATGTTAGAGGCCCTTAACCAAACAAAAAAAAATCAGCCTGAGAAAGGCCTTAGTCATTGGTTACTTACTCAAAATCGACACCTAAACTAAAGAGTTAGACATTGGTTTTTTGAAATAAATGATGCCAGAGATGATCTAAATGAAAAATGTCACCCTGAGTAAGGTCTTAGTCTTCGATTTTCTCTTGACAAACGGATAATAGAGAGAAATTTGGGGGGGGGACAATTTTTTCACGGGGACGTGGTATGAATCCTCTATTGTCAGTTTCTCTAAAACAAACCGACACTAATTGCACAATTTTTTCGTAGTTTTTTGTGAGCATCAACATCGGTTACTTAAATGCCAAACTGACTCTAGAAGTATTTTGGAGGCAAAATTTATTTCACACAAATGTGTTTATTGTTGATTCGATGGCAACCAACACTAATCTTAAAATTTTTGGGGGAAATTTTTTTTCCCTAAAAATTTGTATTCTGTGCGTTGTTTTAGATGTCATTTTTTTTTAAATATAACTGATGTTGTAGAAAAAGTGGTAATCGTGTATTTTCTTAATCATTAGGACTTGATCAATGGTGACGTTTATGCTAAAGAATTGATGTTGTTTACTTTATAGTGTCATTTTTTCTTTGGAACCAACGTCATGAAAAGTGACATTAGAGCTCACAAATGTACTAGTTATAGTGCATTATTGATTGTGATGATAGTAGCTTTTATAACTGTTAACCCTTTTTTCATGTCAACTACTAATCAATTATAAATTCAAGGTGATAAATCATAAATGTGAAATGGTTTTTCTAATTGTTAACCCCACTTTTACAACACTTACAAATCCGTTACAAACTTATGGTGATCAATCATAAATAAGATAGTTAAGATTTTCATCATCAAAATCCAAAGCAAAATATTATATTGTTCAAGATATGAAGATGCACAAAGTTAACATCGGGATACTATTCAGCCCTATTTTAGGGCTTCATCTTGTGTCATATTGCATTTCAATCACATATATACCCGTTAGATTACATGTTATTTCCCTCAATATGCATATTTGTGTAAAATACACTTATGTACATTATTTGCATGTTTTTTAGGCATATGGACCATGCTTGATGAAAGAGAGAGAGAAGGAGTGATCCTAGGGTTTCTATACCCTTGGAGAGACCTTTTTTTTGGTCACACAAAATCCTGTTACTATGAAAAACCAAAACTGTGGGTACATAAAGAGCCCCTAAGAAGACTAAAAGATCCCCAATCCCCACGCAGGGGGATAAAGAGAGATCTGACCAGAGAAACCTCCAAGCTGAAACAAGTCAGAGGGAGAGACATAAGATACAAACCACATAGACTCAGCAGGAGGACAGAAGCTACATATAGGACCTTTGAAGAGACCTAAAGTGAAGTTTGATCATCCCTCAATCAAACCCTAATGGCCAAAGATCCATTGAAGCAATGATTTCCAAGAAAATCCAAAGAATCAAGTCCAAGTGCTAATCCATAGACTAGCACAGTCGTAGTACCACAAAACGGCTGTGCTAGGACACTTGCAAATCAACAGAGTCATCCTCAAGCAAAGATAGAACCACCATGGCCGTGCCACATAGAATGGCCATGGTGAACTGACCTAGAACGGTTTTACCCTTGCATGGCCATGTAGCAACAGAGTCAGAACGGTTGTGGAGTAGAAAATGGGCTATGCATTTCGAGCCACCACGACCGTGCCACCTTCAATACAAAATCAACCTATTCCCTGTGATTTTTCACCCTTTCTCACCACGGTCGTTCCCATCCATCATAGCCATTCTCACCCCTCCCCACCACGACAGTGGTGAGCACCATGGCCATGCTACCTACAAAAACCTAGCTACTTTTGCACTATTTTTCCCATATTACCCCTACTTGACCTAGTACTTCACCCACACCTATATATACCTAGGTGGTGGCTCCATCACAAGAGTAGCTACCTTCTATCACCTCTTAGCTCCCCATTTTCACCCCTTAGCTACTCCACTCCATTTCCACCTCCATTTCACTCCATTTCACCATTTCCACCACCAAAACCCTAGTTTCCTCTCATTTCGAACTATTTCCACCGTCACCCCATGCCACTGCACCTTGGAGGAGAGAGGAGGATGCCCTACTATAGCTAAAGTGGAGGAATTCTTCATCTACACTGAGCTCCATGGCTTCTTCTACCTCTTTCTCCTTTCTTTTTGTATTTTGCATTGTTATGATTATCTAGGCCCCTTGGGTGGGCTGTTTGGGGTGTAAAATGTTACTTTGATACCATGTTGGGGGAAATGATATGTAAACTTTGTAATTCTATTTGCCAATGATTATGTTATATTTCTATCTCACTCTTCATAAATTGCTTGTTGGTTTGTGCTTGAAATCACCTAGGAATTTAGGGAAATTGATTATCTGTGTGAATTTTGGGATTTTCTACTAGGTCCAATTCTTGGATCCCTAGCTAGCTCCATGTGACGACCCACCATCAAACCGACAGCCAAATCACCACCAGTAATTATGCAAAATAATGATTAGTAGCAGATTAACAAAAATCACTAAAATTTAAAACCATTTCCATTTTGCCAAGAGATCCATTGCTAGGAAGCTCTTATATAAAGAACCAAAACAATGTATATACATCATGGTTCACATTGTACCTATGTTGTACCATTCCATCTTGATGACATCATATACCAGTTGCTTTGCCCAAACATATACATAAGCAACGTAAAACCTCGAGGCAAATAAGCCAAAATCTTAGATCGTTTATAAAATCATTACGTACTAACTCCCAAGGACCTGAGAGTATAGATATGACACATAGGACTTCTATCTACAAGACACAACAGACAACACACTCAACCTGAGTTGTTACTATTGTCCCTATTGTTGTTTTCCTTCCTCTACAGTACGGTCTCTACCTCCTCGTCCATGTCCACCTAAAAATTCTGGATCCCACATGGTGAGACAATTGTCCCAGCGAGAGATATAACTCTCTACCGACAATATTATTATCACAGGTAAATAGTATAAAATTGAGCAGATGATATTTTATGTAAATAAGCATGTTAAATCATTATTTAATTGCAGTACAAAACAACAACATTGTCTAAGCAATTCAACTATCTATTACAGAGCTATAGATCATCTATTTGCTTTATAAGGAATATGAAGAACATGTATAACATGTACCAATCTAAGATGTATAAAAGTAATGAAGCATCAACTAATGTTTCAGTATTCAATTCTTAAGGAATACGCTACACGACTGATTACATGTTCACAATCACACTTATGCCCAAATGAGATGAGGTATACCACTCATGCTCCAACTGACCTCAGCTACGTAAAGCATCAGTACCATACAAGGTCAATGGAAGAGTCGGCTGCCATGACCTCACCTGTCTAATTCAATACAAGACCACTAGCAGTGACCACATGTCAAACTGCAACTAGCTTGTCAGGGTATAGTGACATCTTCACTAAAGAGCTACAGTCACAACATGCACTCTCTTTGAGGAGATATTACATCAATCCTCAATACATTTTAATTAGGGCGATCACATGGCAACCCTAGAATTCATTGGGGAGATAATACATCCATCCCCATTTGGACATAAGGATATGTTCGTCCATCACCCCCACATATTCAAAAATATGCTCTCTGAGTTAAACTTATTTCACCATTCAACAAATCCTAACACTGAATGGATCTATGGCCTGGGAACTACATGATAATATTCCACTCGATTATTAGGTGTATTACAATATCTTTTAGCATCAAACAAGTTACAAGCATGAATTATAACGAATGCTACAAAGAAATATATAATACATTTATCAAGTACTATCATAATATTTGAAACACATTGAATGTATAACACTCCGGATCTTAGTCCCTTATCACATTACTGGGAATTCTCATCCCTTAACATTACCATCATCATGATTTCTAGATTTGGGTATTCAAACCCTTAGTTCATCACTGAACATTATTACCTCTTATCAGGTAACTATTACCTCTAGGTCCTTAGACCGAGGTATACATAATACTTGTTGCACAAGTATTTCATATGGCTCACAAGTCCCATTTAATCTGTATCATATGAAACATCATAGCTCATACTTGACTATGCTCATCATCTCATGATACCTACATGGTTAGTATTTTATAATAGAAGCAATATCAAGTACATATAATTACCATGCAACATAAGAGAAATACAACTTTTCCACTATTACGGTTAGGGTTTCTCTTTTCACCGATTAGGGTTAGGGTTTCCCTCTTTAGTCGATTAGGGTTTCGAGTTCATGTTATCAAGAATCAAAACCCTAATTCATATTATCAAGAATCAAAACCCTAATGCCTAGCTCTACACATATAGGGGTATCAATATATGCTCATTGAATGATTGACACACAAAGTATGAATTCTCTCTCATCCTCACATAGATAGTGATTACATCATACTTTATTAAGTTGGCTCAATCCTTCTCTCAAGGTACATTGGCCTACGATTATCAAAATGCATTGAACTCTATACATCTTAATGTATCATTTGACATAACATACTTCATGTGTTACTCAATCAAGTATATTGGATTGAGGTGCTTCCACCATATCAGGAAAAAAGGAGTGTGTGTGCTTCACACCATATCGGGCAAAGAGGTGTGTGTGTGCTTCACATCATATCAGACAAAGAGGTGTGTGTGTGCTTCACACCATATTGGGAAAAGAGGTGTGTGTGTGTGTATTTCATACCATATCGGTCAAAGAGGTGTGTGCGCTCTTCACACCATATCGGGTTGCTCAAAATTATGGTTTGCATATCGGGTTAAACTCTTATGCTCATACCTCTTCAAACCTTCATGGTATTGGCCTACCCTTAACCATGGGTTAAGTGACAACCTAGACAATAGGTTAGTCTAAACCAAACCAAGTGTAAACACCAATAGGGGTGTGGGGTTCTAAGGTATGTTAGGTTTCATATTACCATGTTGGACTACAACACCATATCGGGTTAGAGGGACTTCAACCCGATATCGGGATGTGCCATGATGATGCCATCATCATCAAGCTCTAGACTTCGTTCCTTACTATTCTAGTTCATGGACAACAATCCTATGTCACTAATAGAACTCATGGATTCATCAATTATATAAGAAAACTCAAAATTGAAAGTAGATCATCAAGTATGACAAGATTTTGTCATATTGATGGTGAATAATAACATGATTGGGTTCAAGTTATATAACTCGCCTCAAGAACACCTTCAAAGCTCCAAGCTCCAAAGCTTCATGTTCCCAAGGTTGAAGATGATCTTATCATAGATCCAAGACTCGTTCACAACTCCTCTACATGCAAGCAATCACCATAGTTAAGAACTTGGTGAAGAAGAAAGAAAGAAAGAATCACAACCTGAGATTCATGCTTTATCCAAGGTTGAAGATGACCATGGCTTCACCTTGAGCTTAATGGATCAAGCTCCCCCTTGCTCTGTACTTCCTTGCATGATATATAAGAGAAACGGAGTGATAGGGTTTGAAAAGATTCACTAGTAGGTGAAAGGAGTGGTATATATAATTAAGTTCATGAGAGAGGGTGTATAAGAGGTATCATCTTTTTACACTACTAGGTGCCACGTGTCCATGCATGGTTGACACATGTCCTTGAATGCATATTTATCTTGACATGAAAAACTCTTGATGATAATCTAGGGATAAGATTTTGGCCCTTAGTTATCTTGTTGAGCAAGATATTTCAACTCCTCATCACTTTATTCACTAACCGATACACTTTTTCTAAGGAAAGTTGCAAGCCGATATCCATCACCTTCTTGAGGTGCTTAACCCATCATGGAAAAGGACAAGAGTTGAAAAAATGATATGGGACCTCCTCTATGGCTCCTTGGCCAATAGGCATCCCCATATAAGCTCTTCAACTCGATACAACCCAATACAACTTAAATTAGAGTTTCAATTATACATCTCGTCTTGGTCTTTTCATCTCCAAGAATACCATCACTCAAATATGATTCAAACATTGTGCCTCCTTCTTTCTCTCTCCTCTATATGATGCCAAGAGAGAGTAGGGACACTCTAGTGGTGTATTTTGCATATCAACCCTACATTTTGGGTAAATTGTAAATTGCACCAAAACTGGTATACAAGGCGCAAACATTATTTAAACAAGTTCCAAATTGGAGCTTTAGGATTTCCACAAGACACCCCTTAGCATCATTCTCTCTCTTATGATGCTAAAGCACTTGAAGTGTGTTCAAAATGTGACATATTGCAATATAACCCCTCATCTTGGATAAATTGCAATTTACACTCAAACTATCATATAATGCACAAATAGCTTGCAAATAAGCTCAAACTTGAAAATTAAACTCAAGGAGAGTCTTAATTACTTTTAATAAGATTAAAACAAGTTTATACATAACTTACTTAAGCAAAACTTCTAGGTTATGTCATAACCCAGGTCTGGGATGTTACAGTTATCAACCCCTAATAGGGATTTCGTCCCCGAAATCTCAAGAGAAAAGAGAAGGGTACTTCCTCCTCATTTCTTCCTCCATCTCCCATGTGGCTTCTTCAATGCTATGGTGATGCCAGAGAACTTTCACAAGAACTATGTGTTTCTTTTTCAACTTCTTGATTCTTCTGTCAAGAATCATCATAGGACCTTCCACATAGGATATATCTTCACTCAATTCTACCTCTACATGTTGCAACACCAACTCTGTATTAAGATGACACTTTATCAGCATAGATATATGAAACACTAGATGTAGCCTATGTAGCTCAGGTGGCAACTCCAACCTATAGGATATGTTTCTAATCTATGTTGTTACTAGGTAAGGTCCCATAAATCTAGGAGATAACTTACCCTTCTTCCCAAATCTGAGAACACCTTTCTAAGGAGAGACCATGAGATACACTCTATCTCCAACTTGGAATTCTAAATGTCTACGACATTTATCGACATATGACTTCTTTCTATCTTGTGCAGCCTTCAACTATTGTTGTATTACTTTAATCTTTTCAGTTGTCTATTTCACTAATTCAGGACCCAGAAGTTGGTATTCTCCTGTCTCATACCAGCATAATGGAGATCTACAATGTATACCATATAAGGCTTCATACAGTGCCATATCAATACTAGTCTGATAACTATTTTTGTAGGCAAACTCTATTAAGCTCAAGTGTTAGTCCCAACTTCCTACAAACTGAAGAACACATGCCCTAAGAAAGTCCTCCAAAGTCTGTATAGTCCTTTCATATTGTCCATCTATCTGAGGGTGAAAAGTTGTACTAGACTTTAACTACGTACCCAAAGCTTTATGTAGTCGTTCCCAAAAATGACTTGTAAACTGGGGACCTCTATCGGATACAATTGTGGCTGGAACTCCATGCAACTGCATTATCTCATCTATGTAGATATGTGCAAGTTTTTCAACAATATATGTTGTTTTAAAATGTAGAAAATGTGCTGACTTAGTCAACCTATCAACTATCACCCAAATGGAATCATGACTTTTGGCTGTTCTGGGTAGACCAACCACAAAGTCCATTATCACGTGATCCCATTTCCATTTTGGTATAGGTAAGGGTTGCAATGTTCCTGCAATCTTCTAGTGTTCTACTTTAACTCACTGACATACTAGACACTGCATAACAAACTCAGGCCCTAGATGCATTCCATACATGGACGAATGATCTTCCTTCATAAATATCTTTCTTAAGTCATTAGCATTAGGTACTACCATCCCACCATGGTAACAAACCACCTCATCCTCTAACTCATGGAAACCATCCCGTTTCTCACTACCATACTCTGACCTGATCTGTTGAATCACAGTATTAGCCTATTGTGCCTCTTTAATCTGTTGTCTCAGAGTAGGTTTCACATGCATCTTAGCCAGTAATTTTTCTAACAAAGATACTTCTAACTGTACATTCATTTGTCTCAAAGAGACAAACATTTCCCATTTAAAGCACATTAAAGAATTCAAATGTGCTTTATCTATGGGTGGAGATGAAGATTTTCTACTTAGTGCATCTACCACTACATTAGCCTTTCCTGGATGGTAATCAATTGTAAAATCATAGTCCTTGATTAATTCCATCCAGCGGTGTTGTCTCATGTTCAACTCATGCTGTGAGAAGATATACTTTAAGTTTTTATGGTCTGTGAAAATCTAACACATTTCTTAATAAAGATAATGTCTCTAGATCTTCAACACATGGACCACTAAAGCTAATTCTAGATCATGCGTTGGATGATTCTCCTCACGCTTCTTAAGCTTTCGGGAAGAAAAAGAAACTACATGATCACTCTACATCCACACACCTCCTAGACCATTCTTAGAGGCACCATAGAAATAATGTATCCTTTTCCCTACTCAGGTAAAACCAAAATAGGTGCACTAGTCAACCTTACTTTCAACAACTAGAAAGAACGCTGACATTTGTCATTCCAGACAAAAGGAACCTCCTTCCTGGTCAACCTAGTTAGGGGTAATGCTACAAAATTGAAGTATTTAATAAACCTTCTTTAGTAACCTTCTAAACCTAGGAAATTGTGAATCTCAGTTGGTGTCTTGGGCTGTTCCCATTCCACAACAGACTCCACTTTCTTAGGATCAACATGAATACCTAAAGAGATATAATGTGTCCTAGAAAAGACACTTCGGACAATCAGAACTCACACTTGCTAAACTTAGCATATAGCTTGTGCTGTCTTAGCAAAATCAAGGCTTAACGAAGGTGTTGTTCATGTTGTTGACCATCTCTACTGTATATCAGGATGTCATCTATGAAGACCACTATGAACTGATCAAGGAATGGTCAGAAGATTTTATTCATCAGCTCCATGAATGCAGTTGGTGCACTAGTAAGTCCAAACGACATAACCACGAACTCATAATGACCATACCTTGTGCTAAAGGCTGACTTAGGTATGTCATCCTCCTTGATACGTAACTAATGATATCCTAACCTTAGATCTATCTTAGAGAACACTGTTGCACCACATAACTGGTCAAATAGATCATCTATCCTTGGTAGAGGATATTTGTTCTTTATAGTCACCTTGTTAAGATGTATATAGTCTATGCATAATCTCATAGACCCATCATTCTTTTTAACAAAAAGAATTGGAGCACCCCATGGAGAAGTACTTGGTCGAATGAAACCTTTCTCAAGCAACTCCTATAACTATTTCTTGAGTTTTGCCATCTCAGTAGGGGCCATCCTATAAGGTGTTTGGGCTATGGGTTGCATACCTGGAATTAGATTAATCTTGAAATCAATCTCTCGAGGTGGAGGAATATCTGGATATTCTTCAGGAAACACATCCTTGAATTCCCTGATAATAGGAACTTCAGAAGACTAGGACTTTATGCTTTGGTGTCTAACACATGTTCCAAGAATGCTTCACATCCTCACATCAGTCTCTGAGCTACCATTATTGATACTAGACATGTTGGAAGAATCTTTCTATCCCCCTGAAAGACCCATGTTTTATCACTATCTGTGAACATAGTTTGCTAGGAACCACAATCCAAGACAACCATATACTTTTCTAGGGTATCCATCCCAAGAATTACATCAAACCCGTGCATCTCAATTGGTATAAGATCCACCTAAATGTTGTGTTCTGAAAAAGAAAGAACACATGGAGAACATACCTCCTGCAACACTACAAATCCAACTAATAAAGTTTCTAATAATAGATTATCGCTCTACGAATAACAGTCATATTGCAGTCATGAATCACTTCTCGAGTGATAAAGGAATGTGTAGCACCCGGATCAATCAAAATAGATATGAATGAGGATGAAGACATATCAGAATGAAACAATTCCATCTGACCTATCACAACTTGTGGATTGACTACTGCCTCTGGCTGATTCATAGCATAGAATCTTGTCATTCCCTATTATCGACTTTGTGCTCTGTAGTTTGGTGTGGATGAACCTGTTTGGGATGCCTATCGACGTCCTTGTGTTCCACTGCTGAACTTTTTCCTCTGAGAGCCTTATTGACCCTACCTCAGTGGTTGGGTTACCTCCATGTCTCTAACTAGACAATCCTTTATCAGATTTCCTGTCTGCCCACACTTGAAGCAGTCTCTATTCTCCCATTGCTGCCTAGATGGTCCTATCACTGACATTGATGTTGTGGTATGGGCTCCACTTGGCAGAAAACTATGTCCTTTACCTTTGCTTGACATCCATTCTGTCCGAGCACTAAACCTCTGTGGTGTTACTGGTGTAGGAATCCTTGGTTTATTGAAACTTCCAGACCTCTATCCCTGGAACTAGGCAGGTACTTTCCTACTGTTAACCTCATGTTTCTCACTCACATACCTCTCTATCCACATAACTGATTCTATGAAGGTGGCAAACCTCTCTCTATTCTCTAGAGCAGCTACATGTGTGGTTAACTCAGCATTCAGACCCTTCCCAAAATGTCAAATCCTCTCCTCATTCGTAATAGCCATGTGTGGAAAAAATCGTAGAAGCTCCATGAACTTTGCTTCATACTCACTAATCTTCATTGGTCCTTGTCTAATCCGCTCAAACTGCAAGATTTTCTCATCTAGATAAGTCTTGGGAAAGTATCCACTGACAAACTCACATCAAAATTACTGCCTTCTGACCTCAACACTAGGTCTTTCCTCTTATTCAATGGCCCTCCAATGGCCAACGCTTCCTTTTAAAAGGTAAACTTCATACCTAACTTTATTAGTTTCTGGGATGCTAAGGATTCTAAAGGCTTTCTCCAGCTTAGTGAGCCATGAATCTACGTCTGCTGGGTCAGCTATATCAGCATATTCAGTGGCTCCTACCTGGCATAACCGCTCAAAGGTCTTACCAAATCCATGTCCCTCATTGGGAACTGGTGCCCTAGGTGCTGATGCTGGCATCTGATCAGCCATATGCGTCATTGTGGTCATAAACTGCCTGAAAAGAGCATGAAAGGCTGGGTTTTCTAGCATGGCTTGATCAAGTTGAGGATTCTCAGGCACTGGTTCCTCTCTAGCATGATCCCTTGCACCTCCTCCTGGTGCAGCAACACTACTCTCAGCAGCATGTTCTTTGTGTGCTCCAACCATCTTTCATCTTTACTTCTTATCCTATATGAGAAGAAGTCACTATAAGATAAACTAAAGGACACTAGAACAAACTCAACAACCTTAATCCTATGTCTTTGTAGACTCAATGAACCTTAGGCTCTGATACCAAAACTTTGTGACGACCCACCATCAAACCGATAGCCAAATCGCCACCACTAATTACACGGAATAACCGTTAGCAGCGGATTAATGAAAATCACTAAAATTTAAAACCATTTTCATTTCACAAAGAGATCCATTTCCAGGAAGCTCTTATATAATGAACAAAAACAATATATACATCATGGCTCACATTGTACCTACATTGTACCATTCCATCTCAATGACATCATATACCAGTTGCTTTGCCCAAACATGTACATAAGCAACGTAAAACCTCGAGGCAAACAAGTCAAAATCTTAGATCATTCATAAAATCATTACGTACTAACTCCCAAGGACCTGAGAGTACAGAGACGACACATTGAACTTCTATCTACAAGACACAACAGACAGCACACTCAACCTAAGCTGTTACTATTGTCCTTCCTCTGCAGTACGGTCTCTACCTCCTCGTCCACATCCACCTAAGAATTGTGGATCCCACGGGGTGAGACAATTGTCCCAGCGAGAGATATAGCTCTCCACCAGCAATATTATAATCATAGGTAAACAATATAAAACTGAGCAGAGGATCTTTTGTGTAAATAAGCATGTTTAATCATTATTTAATTGCAGTGCAATGAAATAGCATTGTCTAAGCAATTCAACTATCTATTATAGAGCTATAGATCATCTATTTGCTTTATAAGTAATATGAAGAACATGTTAACATATACCAATCTAAGATGTATAAAAGTAATGAAGAATCAACTAATGTTTCCGTATTCAATTCTTAAGCAAATATGCTACACGGTTGATTACATGTTCACAATCACACTTATGCCCAAAGGAGATGAGGTATATCGCTCATGCTCCAACTGACCACAGCTACGTAAAGCATCAGTACCATATAAGGTCAATGGAAGTGCCGGCTGCCATGACCTCACCCGACTCAGTCACTACGAGACTACTAGCAATGACCACATGTCAAACTACAACTAGCTTGCCAGGGTATAGAGACATCTTCGCTAAAGAGCTATAGCCACAACATGCACTCTCTTGAAGGAGGTATCACATCAATCCTTGGTACATTTTCATCAGGGCGATCACACGAAAACCCTGTCATTCATTGGGGAGATAATACATCCATCCCCATATGGACGTAAGGATATGTTTGTCCATCACCCCACATATTCAAAAATATGCTCTTCGAGTTAAACTCGTTTCACCATTCAACAAATCCTGACACTGAATGGATCTATGGCTTAAGAACTACATGATAATATTCCACTTGATTAATTAGGTGTATTACAATATCTTTTAGCATCAAACAAGTTACAAGCATGAATTATAAAGGATGCTACAAAGAAAGGTGTAATATATTTATCAAATACTTTCATAATCTTTAAAACACATTGAATGTATAACACTAGGGATCTCAGTCCCTTATCACATTACTGGGAATTCTCATCCCTTAACATTACCGACAATCATCATGATTACTAGATCTGGGTATTCAAACCCTTAGTTCATCACTGAACATTGTTACCTCTTATCAGGTAACTATTACTAGGTCCTCAGACCCAGGTATACATAATACTTGTTGCACAAGTATTTCACATGGCTCACAAGGCCCATTCAATCTATATCATATGAAACATCATAGCTCATACTTGGCTATGCTCATCATCTCATGATACCTACATGATTAGTATTTCATGATAGAAGCATTATCAAGTACATATCATTACCATGCAACATAAGAGAAATACAACCTTTTCACCAATTAGGGTTAGGGTTTCCCTCTTTAGTCAATTAGGGTTTCAAGTTCATGTTATCAAGAATCAAAAACCTAATTCATATTATCAAGAATCAAAACCCTAATGCATAGCTCTACACATATAGGGGTATCAATGTATGTTCATTGAATGATTAACACACAAAGTATGAGTTTCTCTCTCATCCTCACATAGATAATGATTACATCATACTTTAATAAGTTGTCTCAATCCTTCTCTCAAGGTAAATTGGCCTACGATTATCAAAATGCATTGAACTCTATACATCTTAATGTATCATTTGGCATAATATACTTCATGTGTTACTCAATCTAGTAAATTGGATCGAGGAGCTTCCACCATATCAGGAAAAGAGGTGTGTGTGTGCTTCACATCATATCAGGAAAAGAGGTGTGTGTGTGTGCTTCACACCATATTGGGCAAAGAGGTGTGTGTGTGCTTCACACCATATCGGGCAAAGAGGTGTGTGTGTGCTTCACACCATATCGGGCAAAGAGGTGTGTGTATGCTTCACACCATATCGGGCCAAGAGGTGTGTGTGTGTTTCACATAATATCGGCAAAAGCGATGTGTGTGTGCTTCACACCATATCGGATTGCTCAAAATTAGGGTTTGCATATTGGGTTAAACTGTTATGCTCATACCTCTTCAATCCTTCATGGTATCGACCTACCCTTCACCATGGGTTAAGTGACAGCCTAGACAATATGATAGTCTAAACCAAACCAAGTGTACAAGCCAATAGGGTGTGGGGTTCCAAGGTATGTTGGGTTTCATATTACCATGTTGGGTTTCAACACCATATCAGGTTAGAGGTACTTCAACCCAATATCGGGTTGAGCCATGATGATGTCATCATCATCAAGATCTAGACTTCGTTCCTTATTATTCTAGTTCATGGAAAACAGTCCTATGTCACTAATAGAACTCATGGATTCATCAATTATATAAGACTACTCGAAATTGAAAGTAGATCATCAAGTATGGAAATATTGATGGTGAATAATAACATGATTGGGTTCAAGTTATATAACCCGCCTCAAGAACAACTTCAAAGCTCCAAGCTCCAAAGTTTCACGTTCCCAAGGTTGAAGATGAGATTATCAGAGATCCAAGACTCATTCACAACTCCTCTACATGTAAGTAATCACCATAGTTAAGAACTTGATGAAGAAGAAAGAAAGAAAGAATTACAACCCAAGATTCATGCTTTATCCAAGGTTGAAGATGACCATGGATAGAAAGAATCACAACCCGAGATTCATGCTTTATCCAAGGTTGAAGATGACCATGGATTCACCTTATGCTTAATGGCTCGAGATCCTCCTTGCTCCTTACTTCCTTGCATGATACCTAAGAGAAATGGAGTGATAGGGTTCGAAAAGATTCACTAGTAGGTGAAAGGAGTAGTATATGTAATTAAGGTTCATGAGAGAGGGTGTATAAGAGGTATCATCTTTTTACACTATTAGGTGCCACATGTCCATGCATGGTTGACATGTGTCCTTGCATGCATATTTATCTTGACATGCAAAACTCTTGAGGATAATCTGGAGATAAGATTTTGGCCCTTAGTTATCTTATTGAGCAAGATATTTCAACTTCACATCACTTTATTCAAAAACCTATACACTTTTTCTAAGGAAAATTGCAAACTGATATCCATCACCTCCTCCAGGTGCTTAACCCATCATGGAAAAGGCCAAGAGTTGAAAAAACGATATGGGACCTCCTCTATGGCTGTTTGGCCGATAGGCATCCCCATATAAGCTCTTCAACTCAATACAACCCAATACAACTTAAATTATGGTTTCAATTATACAACTCTTCTTGGTCTTTTCATCACCAAGAATTCCATCACTCAAATATCATTTAAATATGGTGCCTCCTTATTTATCTCTCCTCTAGATGATTACAAGAGAGAGTAGGGACACTCTAGAGGTGGTATTTTGCATATCAACCCTACATTTTGGGTAAATTGCAAATTGCACCAAAATTGGTACACAAGGCGCAAGCATTATTCAAACAAGTTCCAACTTGGAGCTTTAGGCTTTCCACAAACCACCCCTTAGCATCATTCTCTCTCTTATGATGCTAAATAACTTGAAGAATGTTCAAAATGTGACATATTGCAATATAACCCCTCATCTTGGATAAATTTCAATTTACACCCAAACTATAATATAATGCACAAACAGCTTGAAAATAAGCTTAAACTTGAAAGTTAAACTCAAGGAGAGTCTTAATTACTTTTCATAAGATTAAAAAAAGTTTATATATAATTTATTTAAGCAAAACTTCTAGGTTATGGAATAAACCAAGTTAGGGATGTTACACTAGCCATCCTCCTACATCCTAATCAATTCTCCTAACCCTACCTAAGTAGCTAGTTTACATGAATTTGGTGTGCTTAGCTTGGAGCTTTATCAAGGATAGAATGTGACTGATGGGAGACCCAAAACCTCACTTACACTCCCATTACTAGTCTCAACCCCTAATCATCCTAAAATCATCTAACCTAGAAACCTAGGCTTGTTTAGACTCTAATTGAATTACACCTAAGCCCTAACCCAATTGAGCCTCACAAGGGTAGTAGGGAATGTTTGGGACTAGTTCCCCTATACACAACCTAGCACATCCATGGACACTTAGTATCTTAGGGTAATTCATTAGACTCTAGATCATTGTTTGGTTTGGATAATCTAAATGGAATCATAAAGTTCATATGTCACCCCCAACTTAATTGATAAGTGCATCCCCTAAACAGCCCACGTTTCCTTTAATTGCTTTAAACCCTATTTTCCATCTTGCTTAGCTAGTGTTAGATTAGTTAGATCTTTTCTTTCTTATATAGCTTCTTGCTTTTTTCTTGCTACTTTAGGTCTTTACTTTCCCTTTTTCTTTGTTTGCCAGCTTAGTGTAGTGTAGGCCCTTTTCTTGGCTTATCTTATCTTTCTTGCTTGGTAGAACTAATTGTCTAGGGTTAACTTATGTTTTAATCTTGTTTGATTTGCTTTATTTGCTTTCTTTCTCAACTTAGTTTAACAATCAAAACAACCGTCAAACCCTTAACCCTAGTCTTCGCAGTAGGAACCTAGCACCAAAAACTAACATAGCTCTAGTGCCCCCTTTTTTCCATGTATATAAACCATATACTTTCCACCCTACCTATACCACGACACGATGTCGTGCTCTTGCGGGTAGGCATTTTAGTAGAAGTAGGTTGTTTGTGTAGGTCCATTATAAATTTTGAAAGTGAATCCACCGTGCGATTTTGTTTGTGGGGTTGCACCTATTCAAACTCCAATTGAGTAGTGTGTAACACCATTGGCAGAAACGCACCAAGCTTTCTGACACCATTGCAGGGGAGAAAGGTGATTGACCTAGCTAGTTAGTTTTTCTTTGACTGTTCCTACTGCACTCATCATTGCTATAATTTTTTATTTATTCATTACATTCTTTGTGTATATTGGTTTGCTAACTCGCCCTCTTTTGTTTGATTTTGATTTGTGCATGTGACAAGCCACTCAAGAGAAGACAAGATGAAAGGCTAAAATGCACCCCACAAGCCACTTCGAGACTACTTCATGCCTAGAAACTACAATTCACCAATTGCTAATGCGGTTGATCAAATGTTAGGGGAGCAATTCTCCATCCCTCCAGTTCTTCTGGGGCTCTTGCCCATTTTCTACGGCTTAGAGAGTGAAAACCCCTACAAGCACTTGGACTCCTTTCTTGAAGTATGCTCCACCTCCAGGACGCCGACAATTAGTGATGAAACAATTTGGTTGACCTTATTCTCATTCTCCCTCAAAGATAGAGCCAAAGATTGGTATGACTCAAGAAGGGACATCATGATTTGGGAAACAATGAAGAATGCCTTCCTAAGGCAATTATGCTATGTAGCAAGGTTAACACAAATGCGGCATGCTGTGACAAGTTTTAGTCAAATGGGCAATGAGCAATTTCACAATGTATGTGAGAGGTTTAAGAAGAATTTGAGAGAGTGCCCACATCATGAGATCCCTTTGTGGCAGCTAATTCGATCATTCTACTCCGGTCTATCTCTAAAGGACCAAGATACAATAGACTCTTCTTGTGGAGGAGTTTTCATGGCTAGGACACCTGAGGAGATATGACCTTTGTTTGAGTAGTTGGCTGAACGGTCAAGAATCCGATCTTCTAGCATGATGAATGATGGGGGCCACTCCTTTGATGTGACACTTCCTACTCATAGTGACTCAAGCTCACAAGTGATCTTGGTGACATGGTGAGTTTCATGAAGAACCAAGTGACAAATGTTCCTTGCCACCCAGTCAATTCTATTGAGTTCTATGGTGAATAAAATAAGACACCTCACTCCTATAGCTACCAAGAGCCACAAAGTCCAAGATATAGCTTAAGGTTTGAGGAAGATGTCCTCTCTAGATTGAAAAAATTTGATGATGTTCAAAAATATGTTTCAAGGTTAAAAGAGAGAATAGAGAAGCTATCTTCCATAATTGCTCTCCAAGAGGAAAAGTTGTCTTTAAAACCCATCATGAGCTACCATGAAGCAAGTTGACCGATGCCCTCTTCTCAACTTTTCTACAATCCACCTACCATGCAAGTGCATCCCATCTATCACTTCCAAGGCAATCCCAAGCCTTATACACTACCTCCCCCTCCATCACCACCATTTTCTCAAAAATTCACCTTCCAACCTCAATTCTACACTCCACCTCAGTTTCAACACCAAGTGTCACCTCCACCTCCTCCACAGACACAACTAGCTCCCCCTCTCCACCATGAGAAAGGAAGTGTCATGACAGTTCTAATGAGTGGAAAATCTCTTGAGCAACCGGCTAGTCAAAGAAAGATTGATAAAGCAAAGAAAAGGAAGCCAAGTGGTGATATTGTGATTTAGATTGTCGAAGATGATTTTGTGATACATCCTGTTGATTTTCGGTGCCATGTGCTCCACCTCGTACTCCATCTGCAAGTCCCACCATCCCTAGTGTTCCACCTCAGGTTGATGCAAGCAAGGCCAAAGTAGGTGAGCTACCATTCATTGAAGCATTAGATGAGCCACCAGAAGTAAGGCGGAGACAAAAGCATAATGTTGACATTCTTGAGGTGTTTCTCCAAGTGAAGGTCAACATTCCGTTATTGGATGCTATCAAGCAAATCCCGTCATATGCCAAGTTTCTAAACAATTTATGCACTGTGAAGAGAAGGTCAACGGGGAGGATACCAAAGAAAGTGAAGTTAATTGAACAAGTGAGATCTATCCTCCAACACTCACTCCCCATGAAGAGGAAAGACCGAGGAGCCCCAATCATACCTAGCTACATTGGGGGACATCACATAGGATGATCCCTACTTGATTGGGGATCTAGTGTTAATTTGATGTCATATAATGTCTATGTTGAGCTGGGTTTAGGCAAGTTGAAACTAGCACATTGCACTCTCTAATTGGTAGATCGCTCCATCAAAGTGCTTAGAGGACGAGTAGATGATGTCTTGGTGATGATTGATAAGGAAAGAGGAGCCATGCTCCCAGCTGATTTCATTGTTCTTGACATGGAGTTGAATGATAGGAAGATCCCCATCGTCTTGGGGAGACCATTCTTGTCCACAGCTGATGCCAAGATACATGTTCACAGCAGAATAATGTCAGTCTCTTTCATGGACATGAAGATAAAGATCAACATATACAAGTCTTCAAACCGGCGAGTTTGAGATGAGGATATTGGATATGGTCACCTCATGAGTCTGATTGATCATTTGAGAAGAGGAGATCTAGATGAAGGACGCGATGACAGCTTTGGTGATCAAAGCGATGATGAGCATAGGTTGGATGCAAATGAGAGATGTATCTATTGCAAGAGTGGGTGCATGCGGATGCCAAATGGATGAAAATTTGAAGAATCTTCAAGAAGCCAAGATGAAGGCATGAAACTCAGTGCTTGTGGGAGGCAACCCACCTAGTTTTACGATGTGCGGGTGAAAATAGGGTGAAATGAGGAAAATTAGATGGAGTTTTGACAAGTGATCCACGGAAAATCATTTTGGGCCAAAGATTTTATGTTTGATGAGATTTGAGTTGAAAATCAACATCCACAGTACTCACCACGATCGTGGTGACATGGAACAACCGTGGTGGTGCATTCACAATCAAAAGGGGAATCAAGAAAAATCAAAATTGAAGATCAGACCCACCACAGTTGTGCAAGGCAGAACGGCCGTGTAGCCATCCACTCAGAATGGTCGTGTGGGCCACCATAGTTGTGCAGCAGGCAAGCCACCACGGCTGTTCTGTGTAGCACGACCGTGCTGCAACCCGACTCAACACTTAAGTTAGCCAATTTACAAAATCACAAAATAGTTCTATTTGCAATTCTGTGAGCGCCACGACCATTCTCCACGAACAGTGACCGTGCAACACCTCCCAACCACCCTACCACTCTCAAATCTCCACCAAATCACCCCCAATCTATCTCCAATCAATCCCCCACCATTTCCACTACCAACTGTGCATGAGTGGTGGACATGTCATATGTGTTTGTTGTGAGTCATTTTTGTTGTGATGTCTCTACCTCACGATGCCTCACCATGTGGTTCTCTTTCTCCTCAGCTATCCTCTTCCTCTTGGAGGTTTCTTGTGACTCTCCAAGCCCCTTAGGAAGATCTCTAGGCTGCTACTTCCATGTATCTCTAGGATGCTCCTCTTCCCACCTCCTCACGATGGCCAGAAAGTCCAAATATGGACCACATCCCTCTAGGAGAGGTGTGGCATGGTAGTGGAGCTCAAGTGAAACCCCATCATAAAGAGAGTTGACCTGATAGAAAATATTCTGATTAACCACTGATATCATCAATGAGAGAGTCAAGTAATGCAAATCAAATAGCTTTCCTCCTTCTACCTTTGTGTAGACAGATACATCATATCCTAGGGCCAAAGCAATGGAAGTAACAATCCCTCCCATGATAAATGGACTCTTGCTCTTGGACCGGATTGTCTTCATATGTTTAATGATAAGTGACACCAAATTTACAATCTTCCCTTGCACCATCCATCCCAACACAAAAAGGTATTTCCTTGTGCAATTACCTTGATTTTCATATTGGGTGAAGATGGTGTTTTCCAAGACCTTCTGAATGTACCTCAGGATAGGGTTGTGAATCAGGCTAGTCTTTGATTTACCTACCACAAAATTGTTTTATCCTATGAGTTTCTTCCACATTGCAGTGTAGGTTGCATTGGTTTCTCTATGAGTGCTTCTTTCATCAAGTGATGTTGCTACCTCACGAGTCGGTGTAAAGATGCCATTCAGAAAGGATGTAGTAATGAAGTAGGTGCTACTCCCCAAGGTGACACTAACAATGTCATGTGAGACCTTATCTAATGTGGCAAAGAATTGTTGTGTAAGCTCTATATAGGTCTCTTGAACTATAGTCAACACCTCAACTAGCCCAACGGGCTCCACAACATCCTAAAAAAAATTAGAGATGCCCAAAGTCTCCATCGTCTCCTGGCATGCGTAATGAGTAGCAATCATTCAATGTGTCAAGCACTCTGGATGTTTTGGCTTCTTCCCTCTCTTGCTCAGATTGTCAGGTGTTGAATCATGATGCACTTCAGGTGCATCCTCTGGTTGTGCATCTATCATTGCCTCATCTATATCATCTACTAGTAGTTGACATCGTGCTCTCAGCTATTGATGTGGATGTGGTGTCGTAGACGTCAAGGGTTATGCAGCTGTAACTGACGGTCGAGCTATTAAAACTACCTTCCTTTCTTGTTGTCAGTTCACATCCCCTTCATGTCAGTGCCACCGACATGACACTAACATAAATTGGTAGTACCAATTTTATTCTATTTTGACTTGGTCTCATCTACAATTTAGTCAATGATAATTCAGACAAATAATAAAATGAAGCAATTGTGTCCAAATAAATGTTAAATGGATAATAATGATCCACAAGGGATATTTTAGGCAATTTAGATAAAATGTTTATAGAATAAATGAAAATAGGAAAAACCATTCTTAAATCATGCCTAAATATACCCCAGTTTTTCTAGAGAAATCATGCACATCAAATCCCCTTAGGGGCACTTTGGCCGCAATTTTTCTGACTATAGAAATTTATGTGCAAATGGCAGGTTATATTGATAAGGAAAGATTCCATTCTGCATTTTAGTCGGTAGTTTCTTTAATAGATAACCATGATTTTGAGTCATGCCATGTGCAGCCCTACTAGTCACTACTGCCTAAAGTCTGGTGGAAGACACCCAACTTGTTTACCTATTGCAGCGGGCTATGAGTTTCTTCACCAAAACTTCAGTGGTCATGGAATCAAATATAGTGTTTTTGCATACAAATATTGAAACTTTGAATGTCAAGGACCAAACGACCCCTGAGATTGAATGTTATTCACTGTTGAGCAACACTACTTTGGATTTGGTTGAAAATTTCAAAGGAGGGACGCATATGTGAACTAAACCATTCTAAATATCCTTGACTCAATAATCCAAAAATGCTCCTCTCCCAACATAGAGAAAACACTACTATACAAGTAACCATTTACAAAAAATAAAATGTCAAAATTAGACCACTTAATCACATAAGTAAGTCAAAGTAGAGACATATCATGAAAAGTCTAAATTGTACTGAGTGCATCACAATATTTCCCTTTCTACATTGCTCTATTCATAAATTTCTACCATGGATACATGTTCCCTGAATATGGTAGAAAGAAGGAAATAAGTCTTTTTGGTGACCTACCAAGTAAAGTAGTGGTTGGATGGAATGGGTGGATTGAAAATAGAAATTACACTTAATCCAAGTCATCAATGCAAAAGAATAAAGATGATCAAACTATATGAAGGATGGAATGAAAATTGAATCTATCCTAATACTATTATATTTGGTGTAACGAGGAATGTTGGGGATGCCTAATACTAATGATGAGTGAAGGTGGATGGTGACATAACATACAACTCCACAATCCTATTCACTAAACAAGAGAGATATCAATTCTTCCTTCATCCATTTTCCGTCCACTGTTCTTTTGCATTGTTTTCTTTTCTTTTGCATAGTATATTTTTATTTTCTTTTTCCCTTTAGTAGACATATGAATTTATGTGTAGGCTAGACATTTATACAAGCTTGGAGAAGGAGTTATGATATGTACAAGTTTTTTACTTTCTATATTCAAAAGAATATGTGAAAAAATTATATTGAATTCATATGAATAAAATGATGAAAAATGCAACTACATGGAGGTTGATATGCAAACTAACCTATATAGATGAACTACTAATGCAAATAATAGTTTATATTTCCTTATGCAAGACTAAACTACATGCTACCTATCATTGATGATATTCAATCGAATATAAATCAAGTATGAAGTATATTATAGTAATGAAATCAAGTGAGATGAGGGTGGATAAGATTAAGTACTAAGAGGTACGCACTATTCCTAACCATAATATGTCTCTCTTCAATTAACTCATGTGCTAGGGTGATCAAAAATCTATGTTTTTGAATTGACATAAAAGGTCACTATAACGCTTGGTTAGATCGGACTCATACATCATATTCAACCAAATATTATAGGGTATATTTAGATGTTAAATTTGATATTTATGTCTAAATTTACTAATACCCTTAATTCCTCATGTATAATACTATCAAACAAGCAAGATAAAATTTAAAAGATAAGAGTACATAGAGATCAAAAATTCAATTGATTCATATGGGAATTTTTGTAAATGCACATTTTACACTAGATAGATGTGGATACATTCAAGAAAATGGAAATTGCAAATAGAAAGCAACTACTAGTTAAGATGCAAAAGCAAACTATGATGTAACTAATAACAAGAAAAACAAGAGAGATAAATGTAATATAGATGTATGAAAGACAAATTATGTTCCATAGCTCCCCTAAACTTAAAGTAAAAAATGTCCTCATTATCAAAAACAAATTTGAGATGGATAGGTGTACCAGATGAATTAGTCTCTTGGAGGATAGAAGGTTCCCAATAGCTTATTGGGATCTTGCAATTAGAATCTGCCACTGAACTAGTGTGGGTCGTATGCCATAGGTGGTGGTTGTGGGTTGTCGTGCAAATTTCCCCTTGATATAGTAGTGATCTTAGAGAGGTTGTTGAGTGTACTCCATGTGTTTCAAGCACTAGTGGAAGTTCTCGTGAATACTCAGGAGAAGGAGCTCATTATTAAACATAGCATGCTGATGTGTGAAGATCTATCCCTAGTTTTGGAAGATCCTCTCTTGCTGGGAGGTGAGTTGAGTGGTCACCTCCTCCTACTTCTAACCTATCTGAATGGGTATTAAGCATATGATACATCCCTTAAATGTATATGGGTCAACCTATGATAGGTTCATGGTAGAAGATGAGGCTCCATAGGTATGTAGCCTATGGAGTGGCCTCTTGCGAGTCCCTCATGGTAGAGCTACGAACTCCTCAATCTCGTCATCATTTGTCCTTACTGACTTCCCCATTGGTGCCCTCCTCCTGATATGTCTCTCTCACATCATCATTTTCCCATTGTGGTT
Source organism: Alisma plantago-aquatica (assembly GCA_963693085.1). Taxonomy (NCBI): domain Eukaryota; kingdom Viridiplantae; phylum Streptophyta; class Magnoliopsida; order Alismatales; family Alismataceae; genus Alisma; species Alisma plantago-aquatica. Next base: position 583,148,631 of record OY856413.1, read on the forward strand.
GATCAATGTTGGTGATGTTAAAGATGGGGTCTGAAAGTTCCCTTATGCCCATTTTGGAGATTGCATGGATGCTACTCTCAATACGGTCAAAAAGCTTATAAGTATAAATTTCTTGAAGTTCAGATCCCCCTTAGACTCCATGGGCTACAGATCAGAGAGATCAAGGTTGAAATGAATGTATAGACTCACGATGAGACCACCAAAATGGATAGGTAACTTTATTTTCTCACTTTTGGCTACTGAGTGTGCATGTCCAAGGAACAATGTGTGCCCAAGTTGATCTTATCTTTCCACAATTAGAGGAATCCCCAAAGAACAAATATGTCTATGGATTGGATCTTCCCTTGCCCTTGAGTGTACATGGAAAATAGGGTGTTCGTCAGGAGTCAGTGAACAATGTGGATGAAGGGGCGCTTGATGTCTATGACAGAAGAGTGATGTCACTTGAACTTGGCACAAGCTGAGGGTGCCATGGGCTTACTCCATGCCATGGAGTGGCTGAAATTGTCAACGAATTTGTGCTCCCACCCAAATATAGTGTTGAATTCCTTCAAGGTAAGGTAGTGGGTAGCATTATAGAGTCTGAACTTTATCCATTGCCACTGATAACCTTAGGTGTTTCATGTCAAGAAACACACCTCCAGGTATGCTAAGAACTCTAATGTAATCTCATTATAAGTTGGCCATCTCCCTAGGAAGTGGTCAGCGGACGTTATCCCCTACCGTGCACACACCTTTTGCAAGTTATTAGTGAAACTGAGTTCTTTAATGAAGGTCGCATCACTGTAGTGGGTGGCCTAAAAGTCGTTCTTTGAAAATTCAAAATATCACTTCTTATGTGCATTGGTTTGGAGTACCATTTGTGACCTAGTAAGGATTTGGGAAGGAGTTGTTGAGGTAGACACTTCTTGTTTGGGATACTTGCTCGCCATTGTGAACGAAAGAGAGAGAATGGGAGCTAAGAACTTGCTCCTCATAGAAGCGCTTAGGGAAGCTTTGTAGAAGAGTGCTTAAAGATGGATGCCTAATTTGTGAGATATTAGAATGAAATCATCCTCCTTATATAGGAGAGTAACCCCTAGTAAGAAGTCGTTGCCACTGACTTGAGTCAGTTGTACCTAAAAGCACTCATATCTATGTGATATCTCTAAATATCGACCATTCACACTAATGGTTGTGATCAAAGAGAGCACGTAATTGTAGATTCATAGAGTCAGTGGTATTGACATGAGTCGGTGGTACTAACTCTTAGGAATATGTGGCTCAGTTGTTTATTCATCTAAGAATTCTTGTAAATGTGGTCATCGGATTTGAGGTCACATATAACATCCTTGTTTTGTATTGGTGGTACCAAATGTTGTTACTTCCATTGACTTGCCTATATTGAAGGAATTGTCGTGCATCAATTAGTCTGATTTGATGGCACTAACTGAATGGTCAGTGGTACCAACATTTTATTATCAAATTGCTATTATGAAATTATTGACGAGTTGCACCATCGACAAGTGTTGGTAGTACTGACTTCTTCATTTTACTGCACACTAAATACACTCACCATGCATTATCATTATATCTTAAAATTTAATTAAAATATAATGTAATAATGTAATAACTACTAAAAAATGAAAATGTGTGGGTTTCCTCCCAAAAAAATACTTGTTTAGTCTTAGGCTCAAAAATATATTACCTCTACCTGGATTATCATGAGTTGGCAGTGAATTATGATTTGTCTACCCTACCATTTTTTATCCCCAAAGTCAAGTATCTACCACCAATGGCAAAGATTACATATACCATAGCTTCAACCCAAGAATAACTCATATCATTTCTATTTTGGTACATCCATTAGGATGAAGTCAACTTGGTATATGAAAATATGGACCTTGACCAATACATCTTCACAAATCCTAAGAGATCTAACTATGAAGTCATCTGCCAGTTGTAATGTCAAATGGATCTGGTGGGTTCCCTAAGTTCCAACTTTTGTGGCAAGGGGCATTAAGTTGATACTTGCCCTGAAATCATAGAGTGCTTCTCCAATCTTTATGCTCCCAATAGAACATGGGATGTTGAAGACAAATAGGTCTTTCTTCTTTTCAGGGAGGTGTCTCTAGATCAACACACTAACAAGCTCATCAACAATTATATGGTTTGAATCTTTGATGTGCCTCTTCTTATTGATGATATGCTTCAAGAATTTTCCATAAGATGGAATTTTATCAAGAACAACCACTAGTGTAAGGTTGATATGGAGTTTGCAATAAATATTCAATAAGTCTTTAGGATTTCTCTTCTTTGTTCTTTTAATGTGGTTTGTCCTTACAGTTAACCTCAAGAATAAGAACTAGAGGTATCTAGATAAGACTCTTATGTGGAGGGATATATAATTTCTTGGGTCTTTGTTCACCTAAGATTTAATTGGTATAATCCCTTAATTCAACTTACTTTGACTCAAAAGGAATTCTTCTTACCTTATTGAAAATTGAGGCATCCTTGATGATTGTGACTATTCTACTGCATAGTAGAACTTTCACATGTTTATTATGTACATGTATATTATCTTGAACTTGGTGAGAGATTAGAACTCCTTTGTTTCTCTTCATATGTTTCTAAATGGATGAAACTCTCCCCTCTTCCTCTATGTCTTCCTGAAACTCCTTCATCCAAGAATAAAATTTCACGGGTTGTGGTTCAAATGATTGCACGTTTCGTAGAATATTTGGGTCAGGAGTGTATTTTGTAGTGCATGCTTTCTCAATGTTCACATCACATGCATTTTGCAACAAATAGAAATTTCTTGGCCTGGTGATGGTGATGTGCTATCCTGGTACATCATCAGAACCTTGTTGAGAAGGGTGCTTCAATTGTGCCATAGCTTATGCTACTTGTGACAATTGAGTTTACAAACTAAGGAGTTGAGCTTCCATGTTTTTCTTCTCCCTAGAGGCTACCAGACCCTATAAATAGGAGCCTAAAGCATCAATTTCATGGCATCTTGTTTTCTACAAACAAGAGGAGACGTTGTTCTAGAGCCTAAGACCAAGACTAAACTGATCGACCTAGATAGCTCTATTGACCTAGCGAGGGTGATTGACCTCTAGTCTTACCACCAACCATTTACACCATCAGATTGATAACATCACCTTGATCAAGTTCTACTAGTAAGAGAAGTAGAAGTGATTGGCCTATCCATGGTTAATTAGAATATCAATCAACCTATACAATGTGATTAATCTCTCTGTCATATTCAACCGAAAGGTGGGTAGACGATCTCTAGACTCAATCTACTCGTGCATCGACTTCCTCTTCATTCATTTGCCATTTCAATACTTTCTTCGAGAGATATGACTTGTTTAAGTTGTAATATATTTCTTTCTCCCACAACAATTGGCTAAAATCATAATTTGGGCTGGTAGTAGTTGTCAAGCCCTCCCAACCATGTAATCTTTCCTTTTTCTATTTAATACATATATTCTTGTAGGGTTTTTTTTTCTATACTCACGTTTAAACACATCACTTTTATGGTAAGCTACCTTCTTGTGATGTTTGATACAAATGAATTCTAGAAAGTAAGTACCAAAAGATTGAAAGTAAGGATTAGTAACAAGAGACACTAGAGTGAGGAGTTACTATAGCAAAATTCATATGTTTATCATTGATCTATTGGTTATCATCTTGAGAGAGAGGAACCTTTAGATAAAAATCTACTCAGATCTCGAGAGAAGGAACACGTAGGTATCTTTTAATACTACTTGCAAAATACATCATATATATACATAATAGAAGAGAAGGTTTTGTATGGTTGAGGTGGTAGATTGAAGAAACCCAATTCAAGTTCCATTTTATCGTATTCATAATTATCTTTATTTTGTTTGATCTTCATAATATCTATTTACTATTTTGAGTAGATTAATTAGTTTCATAATCGGTATACCAAATTCAAACCTTTCGATTTGACTAAACTAAACCAAGCCTTTTTGTTCTTACATCATGGTATTTTGTTATCCCTATATTTGACCCTATATTATTGCAATAGACTCCATGTTGAGTTGCAAACGTCTCTTAAAGTGGGGTACATATTTGATATATTTGACTAGGCAATTGTGTTTACTCTTTTATCACACATTTAAGAGAAATCAATGTGTCAACAGGTCAAGACTGAATACTAGAAATCAATGGATTTAATACAACCACTCCATATTCCTATGTGGAAGTCATAGAATATTACCATGGACTTTGTGGTAGTAGGGTTTGCTAGAACATCACATTATTTTGACACTATATGGGTGATTGTGGACATACTAATAAAATCTACCCATTTTATCCCTATGAAGTCAAATTGGGATGAACCCAAACTAGCTAAAGTCTACATAGATGAAAAAGTTAGATTTCATGGAATACCAGTCACTAGTATATTTGACAGAGATCTCAAGTTCACATCTAGATTATAGAATCAACCAAACCATTATTTGGGAACATGTTTAAGATCTAGTGCATCATTTCACCTACAGATAGATGGATAGTAACAAATGGACTATCAAACCCTAGAGGACATGCTGAGAGAATGTGTATTGTAGTTCAATTGTAGTTGGGATCATCACCTTAGTGCCTTTTGTAGTTATCCTATAACAATAGTTATCAGTGAAGTATGGATATCCCCTTTAATATAATAATCCAAGGTGGAAGATCTAAGTTCTTATATCTCCTCTGCCTAGGGAAAGAGCATACCTAGAGGTCAAATTGGGGACGATATGAGGGACAAAACACCCTCTTCCTATCACTTATACCACCCATTTCCTCCATGTGGTTGAGGAAAACTACGGTTAAAAACCTAGACTAGGGTGATCTTGATTTAGGTTACCTATACCTAGTCTATTCAACTTCATAAGGTTGCATAGGAGGTGATAGGGACTTGCTTTCCTACTCACAACCTATGCCACCTATAGCCAACTAGTAGGATAGGATTCCCAATCTTCATCATACCCTATTGTTTGGTTTGATAGAATAAGTCTTGGATGTGTTGCATGAATATTACCCCTTAATTGGTTAATAATTGCATACCCTTGAATGGCCCACTCCCTTAATTAATGGTCTATAACCCTAATTGTTTAGTTGCATGCTAGTTTAGTTCTTTTCCACTTCCCTTAGTGTTAAATTATTAGTCAATAAAGAATTTCTCTAGTTATTGTTACTTAATCTAGATTATAGTTTCTCTTGTGTTTGATTGCTTATTTAGTATAGAACTACTTTATCTAGCTAATTGCTTTAGTTGAAAATTTAGGATATCCATTGTTAGATTATTGTAATTGCTTGTTTTATCTAGCCCAGAAAAATTGATTCCTCTCTCTAGAGTAGTGATAATTGTTATCTTAGTTAGTTCTTTAGATCTTCATGATATGTTCATCTTGGTTTCTAATTTTCCTTTCCATTTTCTTTCCTATTAATGTTAAACAATCAAACTCCCATTTCAAACCTAAAAACCCGATTCCTCCATGCTAGAAACGTAAATAAACCCAACTAGTTTTTGTTCCTTCTCCTCTCCCTATGAATTGACTTCGACTTGCCACCTCTCTATACTACATCCCAAGCCCATCTACTTATAAATATGAAAAGGGTCTTGTATGCCAGAGGACCATCTAATTCCTAGCTATAATACTTGTAAAATAGTATTGATACATATAAACAAAATTGGAAAAATAATCCTAAAACACAAATTTCCCTACATAGATTTTGTAAATTAAAATTCATGATCTGCCATCTAAGTTTCTTCGAGATACTTATACATTCATTATTATATATATTAGGTCTCTCTAATAGATATCTTTATGAAATTTTAGTGAACTCTTTACAACTATGTTATGTACTTAGACAAACTATCCAAATCAACTTTTCCTTTTAATCTAACTGATCTTAACCATACAAGTTTAATCTCATGGCTGTATATTTATTCATACCTAGATCTAACCTATATGTATTCTTTAGTTACACATATTCTCTCAAAAATCATACTATTTAATATGTTTATCTATGTTTCTTATGCTTGATACTATCTAATTAAACTTTAGTTATTTTCCATCCATACATGTAGTAATAAATTTGAATGATACTTGTTGTAACATATCGAAACTTGGGAATATTTTTAGTTTAATCCCTTTTCTAAGATTTTCCTTTCCTTTATATCCTTTGTGGCCTTTTTCCTAAATTTTCCTATTACTTTGATCCTTTTTGTCCTCAACGTTGACATTGTGGAATTATTTGTGGTTTTCATTATATTTAATTCATATTTATGCCAATCTTTGGGTTTGTGCACAAATACCTCAATTAGTATATTAATCAGGGTCTAGAATGCAAAATGACCACTAAAGTGAGATAATGATTAGATTATATCGATATATAAATTTCTATGGCCTTTTGAGTTAAGAAATGAGAGATAATATAGTATTGAGTTAATTAAAGAGAAAAATTATCCTCTTTCCTTTTCTCTCTCCTTCTAGATGGAAATAGAAAGGAATTAAAGAAGTGTTTTATGACGCTTAGATAAGGTACTAATCTATATCTCGAATTTTCACCCAAATATTTAATTAGAAAAGTATTTTCCAATTAATTCACCCTTTTCATACATTTTAAATAAACATTAATGGAAAATATAGCGATTAAGGGCAAAAACATGTGCAAAACTAAGATTTAATTACATAGGAATATTCTATATCATAAATTTAGTCTATGGTACAAATTTGAGATCATTTGATCCATGTTTGAAACCTCAAACCAATTAAATAAGTTTTTAATATAGTTGGACCTAGGTTTGAGTATTATTTCATTGATGCGAGTAATTAACCCTATAATCCAAATGTTTACTCTTGTCACACATTACATCATTCAATTTCTCTCCTATGCATGCAGTCTAATGGTAGTAGTGTGACACCCTAGAACTGGTTTATGATCCAATGGCTCCAACTTCGTCATCTACCCCCGACGGTTTCACAGGATAGGCATTTTCCTTCGTCGGTCTCTTTCTCTCTCTAGACACCTTCGTTTCTTGAAATTCCTCCTATGACATGTTCGTCTCTATCAAAAATTTTGAATGAGCTATCACTCATTGCCTCCTCCCCTCTATGGACGAAATGCCCATTTAGGGATTTTCTCTTCTCGCCACCCCAATTTGCAGAGCGAGTTTTAGGCCATTTCATGGCCATTTAAGAAGTCAAAAATGAGCCTCAAAGATCACCCTACACTTCTCATCACTCAATTTCACCTAATCTAGCCCTGAACTCCCAGACCTGCTCCTCCTCCACCTCCTATGATGAGGACCAAGTACTCATAGCACCGATCACCCCAGTTCAATTAAAAATGCGATGAGCATCCTCAACCATTCTTCTTTCCTTTCCCATCATCAGATTCCCATACAGTCTCCCCAGTCATCATACCTATAGCTCAGGTTTGAGTCCTCAATGGCGATTCAATGCTTTGGTGGTATTGGCACTTCTCCAATCACACCAACTTGTTTGCTTACCTCATCATGCCTCCTTGAATGATTTGAAGACTCTAGTAGGGGCTTATCTCCTTGTTTTCAATGATTTTGATTGTGGTTTGCTCTCCCCTGTTCCTCGGGCCTCTTTAGCATGTTCAGTGGATACTTAGGTCCTCACCCTTTGGCATTTGTTCCTCAATGCTCGACCCACCTCTTTGCTTGTGTTGTGCCTAATGATGTGTCTCATAGCTAGAGTTCAGCTCTTCGAGCTACTTCTTGAGACCATAGTACACGTAGGGTGGATGAAACTAGATCAATGATTGACCTTGGTTCCCCTGCTGCTTCGATCGATCAATATTACTGGCATGGGTATTCTTGAGTTTTTTTGCACATACTTCATGATTATTAGCCGTAGTGGCATATAAATGCTTTAATGACCTGAGTACCCTCGTAGTTTTAAATTGAATTATCAATATCGCATGGGTGGAGTTGTCATTTTGGTTTTTGTTTTCTATGGTCACTGACATGGGTTTTGACTATTGAGTTGGAGAAGGCCCAGACCATGTGTCTGATGTTGATTGGTCCACATAGAAAATGGGCCCCACTCCGCTCTCTCAAGATAATAGTGCTTATGTGATTTTCCTTTGATTTCTCATTCGTTAGTTTTATAAAATTCATAGTAAATTGATGCTTTATCAGAAAAATACAAAAAAAATAATCATTAGAAAGCATTTTTTAGTAGAATCTGATTTTAAAGTCATGTTTTGCCATCCTATTTTGATGTTTATTAGAAAACTAATTTATTTATATAAAAGCCCTAAAATTTGTAATTAACTCATTTTAAATCCAAATTAGGCAATAAAATATGTTTTTTATTAGAAAAATCTAACTAGTCGATTGGTCTAGGTTTTGAGTCCAAAATTTGAAGTTTTTGTAGAAGGTCCAAAATTAGGGTTTTCTTATACTTTATGCTATATGGAACCCTAATGTATACATATATAATGTAATTAGGTTGAAGTGGTCTTGGAAACAACCTAGTTGGTGGAAAGTGATTATTTGGACTCTACGTTGAGGTATTTGCTTATGTGCATCTCACTCCTTGTATGTGTGTATGTGCATTCCCACCCTTCAGTTGGGCATTTTATAATCCAACCCTAATATTCCTAATGAGGCATATGTTTAGCCTTTGATCTTTTTCATTATCTTTTGGTCACAAGTACTTCAATTAATTCTTGGGTCTTGAACCCCTCTACAATATTTCACTTATTTAATCTGCCATATGATTCTTTTTTTGCATGATGAATTATTGACTATATAGCTAATGTAGTGTACTTGTGTACAACCACCCATAGTTGGGTATGTGTTATTTCACCAAAGGGAATGTGATTACTCTCCACACTTTTGTATATATTTTAGGTGTTTGCTAATGTGTTACTTTCCCTCACCTATTGGTTGAGGTTAGGTAGGTGTCTCATCCCTACTTTAGTTATTGTAGTCATATTAATAATCATTCATGCAACTTTATTATTCATCATGGCAGAATTCTTATTTGTTACATGCCTCATAGTCTTGACTCTCTTTAGCATAATTAAATCGTTACCCCATGTTATCAATTGTTATTTATACTTTGTGCTTATTCACCATTTGACACATACTTTATTTCTCCTCTTGTTGGGTGATCCCAACCACCCAATTTTAGGATCAGAATGCACAGCTAGAGTATAGAAATCCAACCTAGGATCAAGATCAAAAATATATGGCTTCTAGCAAAGACCTAATTCACAAATTTGTTGCTTGGAGACAAATTGATTTAGTTTGATTTCCCTCTATCTTAGATCCTTTCTGATATTTCATGTACACCTTTATGGGTGAATAAGATGTACATTTGTGTAATTGAATATAATCATTATTTTATATTCTGCTGCTATTCATTGGTCTTTTGCATACCCTTATTTAAATTTGAAAATTTTACACCTATTCCATCATGCCTTTGAGTATGTTTGGAATGGATGTTTTATTTTAAAATTTTTTAGTAAAGGGGTGATTTTGCCTCTTTACAACATGGTATCAGAGCCCATGGTAGTCAGAATCTTAACTATTTCAATTTGTCTCCCTAGTTAGAAACCTTGCCTTACATAGTTTCCCTTTAGTTAAGATGTTCACTCTAGAATTGACCTATGCATTTCATGAGATGACGAAAGGTTGATTTAGGATCATAAGATTTTCATATTAGAAATATATTTAGTTAACCTTTAGGTTATTATCCTATTAGGTATCTACTATGATATAAGTTGAAATCAAGGGTGCCTAAAAGGGACAAAATCTGGGGGCTGGCAAGATTTTCCTCCATGCCACTAGCTTGGTTTATAAGGACTCCCGCATTGGTATGACACCAGCCTGGCCTGAGCTAATACTGATTGTCCAAAATAGCATACCTTTAGGCAATACTATCCTTAGAAATATATGGTAATATAATGTGATGACCTTGTGGTTTGTTTGAAAATGGTTACCTGAAATATTTCCTTTTTTTCCCATAGGACCACAAGTTTGGGTAGTCTATCCCTAGAAGCTGGACCTTGAGGTATGGTGATATTAATTAGTAAGCAATCAGGTTTTGGATCTTATACATGGTTTAGTAAAACTCACCCTTTTACCTCTAATTTAGTTTGAATTGGTAGGTCAACCCCTTAAGGGGTGGAGTAATAGCACCTTAAAGGACATGGATATGCTGATTTCAAGGACGAAATCCTTTTAAGGGGATGGAGTCCTATAACACACTGAAATCTTGCTACTGTGACTTTAGAAACCCTAACTCCATTTATAGGTGTTTAGTGTGCTTGGATCCTTAGAATTGACCAAAATAAGTTATAGTTGAAACCCGACATATTTTGATGCCCATCGAATGTATAGTTCATAGTGTGGACCCTAATAAATACCTAATGCACATAATATGAGTACCTCACATATTAATACTAGTTGTGAATACACATAATGTTGACCATGACACCCTATTGATATGATGAGTAAGATAATTGTAACTAATCTTGGGCTGAATGCATAGGCAACCTAGAATGAACATGTTGACCTAAAGCCTAAGTTGTAGTCATCTAACCTTAATGTAGGCATCCATAATGACATTCATGATACATTAGTAACATTAGGTGTCATAATCTAATAACATACTTTGATACACATAAATGATATATAATCACCTAATCATAGTTTAATCAAGTTATCCATATATAATGCATATCACTTTGTTCATTACTAGACACACCTAATTTAGTCACCTAATCATTACTTGGTATGTTAATCAATTCATTAATGTGTAATATATTCCAAATATCGTTAATGATTAATTTTATCATGCATGTATGCCTAATGTAGATTAAATGAGCATAATCCATAATAAGAGCTGAATAAATATGACTAAATCATTTATAATGATATTAACATGAGTAAGAAAGGTAATGTGACAATGTGTAATTAATATGACATTATTTGGATTAATTGTAGACTTAATACCAAACTTGATAAAATGTCTTACAAAATAATTTGATATAATTCAATATGGTGATAATATGAGGATAATGGAGTCTAGTTCCAAATTATCAAGGACTGTGATCTAATTTGTTAATATAGATGTTGAGATAATAGAGTAAACATCTAATTTGTTAATATAGATGTTGAGATAATAGAGTAAACCCTAATTGTGCTTAAAAATCTTGAAGGGTATAAATAATAAATATATAGGATTGTGTGCAACGTAACACTTTTGGGATACAAAGTGAATTTAACATGACACAATTAATAGAATAATAAGTATGGTAACGTCATAATAAATAAAATTCTACTAAGCCTAAAATGTTAATTGTGTTATATTTGATAAAAGGACAATCTTAATAGTAGAATCGTTAGTGATCCATTATAACCTGACCTATGAGTAGTGCATGTGAAGTCTTCTAGAAGTACCATAAATTAGAGGTAACCATGTAGGTGCTTAGAGATGAGATGTTACATACTCACCCTTCCCTTTGTTCATATTTCAGGTTGGAAATCCTCTTTAAGGGATGGAGTGTTGTAACATACCGAAACTTGGGAATATTTTCAGTTTAATTCCTTTTCTAAGATTTTCTTTTCCTTTATATCCTTTTTGGCCTTTTTCCTAATTTTTTCTATCATTTCAATCCATTTTGGCCTTTACACTAAAATTGTGGAATTATTAGTTTGCATTATATTTAATTCATATTTATGCCAATATTTGGGTTTGTGCACAAATACCTCAGTTAGTATATTAATCAGCTCTAGAATGCAAAATGACAACTAAAGTGAAATAATGATTAGATTATATTGATTTATAAATTTCTATGGCCTTTTGAGATAAGAAATGAGAAATAATGTAGTATCAGGTAAATTAATGAGAATAATTATCCTCTTTCCTTTTCTCTCTCCTCCTAGATGAAAATAAAGGATAAAATGAATTAAAGAAGTGTTTTATGACTCTTAGATAAGTTACTAATGCATATCTCGAATTTTCACCCAAATATTTAATTAGAAAATCCTTTTTCATATTAATTCACCCTTTTTATACATTAATATACACATTAATGGCCAATATAGTGATTAAGGGCCAAAACATGTGCAAAACTGATATTTAATTGCATGGGAATATTCTAGACCATAAATTCAGTCTACGGTCCAAATTTGAGGTCATTTGACCCATGTTTAAAACCTCAAACAAATTAAACAAGTTTTTAATATAGTTGTACATATGTTGAGTATTATTTTATTGATGCGAGCAATTAAACATGTAGTCCAAACATTTACTCTTGTCACGCATTACATCATTTAATTTCTCTCCTATATGCATGATCCAACATTGGTAGTGCGACATGTTGGATCTGATTTATGATCCAACGACTCTAACTTTGTCATCTACCCCCTGACAGTTTCACAGGATAGGCATTTTCCTTCATTGGTCTCTTTGTCCCTCTATACACCTCTGTTTCTCAAAATTCCTCCTCTAGCATGTTCATCTCTCTCGGACATTTCAAATGGGCCATCACTCATTGCCTCCTCCCCTCTATTGATGAAATGCCCATTTAGGTCTTTTCTCTTCTCGCCACTACAACTTGTAGAGTGAGTTATAGGCCATTTCATGGCTATTTAAGAAGTAAAAAATGAGCCTTGAAGATCACCCTACACTTCTCATTGCTCAATTTTTCCTGATCTAATCCCAAACTCCCAGATATACTCCTCCTCCATCTGCAGAGATGACGGTCGAGTACTCATGGCGCTGATCACCCCAATTCGATTAAAAATGCATTGAGCATCGTCAACCATTCGTCTTTTTTTCTCATCATTGGGTTCCCCTGTGGTTTCTCCAGTCATCATACCTTATAGCTCAGGTTTGAGTCCTCACTGACGATTTAAAGTTATGGCGATTCGATGCTTCTCCAATCACACCAACTTGTCTGTTGACCTCGCCTTGCCTCCGTGAATGATTTGCTGACTCTAGTAGGGGCTTAGCTCCTTTTTTTAGTGGTTTTGATCGCATTTTGCTCTCCCCTATTCCTCGGGCCTCTCTAGTGTGTTTTGTAGATGTTGAGGTCCTCCCCCTTTAGCATTTTTTCCTCCATCTTTGCTAGACCCCGAAGGTCATGCTCGACCCTCCTCTTTTATTATGTTGTGCCTAATGATGTGTCTCATAGCCAGAGTTCAGGTCTCCAAACCGATTCTCGAGACCATGGTACATGTAGGGTGGAAGAAACATGTCAATGATTGACCTTGGTGCCCCTACTGCTTCCATCGATCAATATTCTTGGCAATGGTATTCTCAGAGTTTTTTGCACATACTTAACGATTATCAATCGCAGTTTCATATAAATGCTTTAATGACCTGAGTACCCCCATAGGTTTAATAGATTCGTCAATATCACATGAGTGGAGTTGTCATTTCAGTTTTTGTTTTCTCTGGTCACTGAAGCGGGTTTTCATCGTTGAGCTAGAGTGGGCACAAACCATGTGTCTGATGTTGATTGGTCCACGCAAGAAATGAGCTCCACTCTGCTCTCTCTGGATAATAGTGCTTACATGATTTTTCTTTGATTTTTCATTGTCCAGTCTTATAAAATTCATAGTAAATTGATACTTTGTTGGAAAAATACAAATAAATATTAATTAAAAATCATTTTTCAAGTAGAATCTGATTTTAGGATTTTCAAGTCATGTTTTTCCTTCCTTGTTCTGATGTTTATTTGAAAAGCCAATTTATTTATATAAAAAGCCCTAAAATTTGTAATTAACTCAATTTAACTCAAATTAGGTATTGAAATATGTTTTCTTGATTATAAAAATCTAACTGGTCGATTGGTCTAGGTTTTTAGTCCAAAATTCGAAGTTTTTCTAGAAGGTCCAATATTAGGGTTTTCTTACATTTTATGCTATATGAAACCCTAATGCATACATATATATTGTAATTAGGTTGAAGTGCACATACACATTATTTACTAACATATACCTTTTCTTATTTCTTCTACTTCTACTGTTGTTTCCAAACAACCCAAATGTAGGTGATTGATGAATGGTGACTTAGAAGAAACGTTTACCCCAAGATATGTACTTCGGCATAGCTTGGGATAGCCAAGTTGTTCATTCTCCTCACTACTCTCAAGGTACTTGTTTCTCCACTTGTTAGATTCAATGAATATGGCAATTAGGGATGGATACATGTGTTGTGAAGTTAGATAGTTTATATTAACTTCACACCTTTAGGGGGTTCAAATTAGTAGTCTCCTTCATTTTTTCGGTATTCTCATCTAAGGATGTGAAATTGTCATGATACAATACTTTGTTTTGGGTAGTCCAGACACTACTAGGAATCTTGTAACAAGGGAATTTTCTTGATGTTGGATAAGATGATAAGGTATTTATCCTCTTGCCTTTTTCAATGTTCTAAATGATGTAAGGAAGCTGAATAGTTTTAATGGATTTAGTTTGATTTTAACCATAATAAGATATGGCAAAAATATAGGGGAAGGAAGTATGGGGACCATTGCATTCGAGGCATATCTCTTGCTTATACAACACCCTGAGTTTTTCCTATACATGATGAAATATCTGTTGGTCCTTTGGGAGGGATGTTGATAGGTGAGGTAGCCTCTACTTGTGAAGTTCTTAGATGTAGGAAACAACAGAGAAGGTCTCCAATAGGGCTTTACACTTATTAAGCATGGGCAATTGTATGGATTGACATTGAACCATAGGTCCATTTGTTATAGGGTTTGATGGGTTTATATGATATTAATGTGCCCTTTTCATCCACATTCTAGACCCAGTCTGGGTGGGTGTCCATGTGCCACAATCTTCAAGTAAACCATGTCAGATCATATGGTAAGTGGTCTGATCTGTATCATCATTATGGAACATAGATGATGATTGAAATATGAGCTCAATCAAATCTAAACCAGAGGTCATCTTCTTCTACACATGCTATGGTGTCAGAAGATCCATCTATATGGATGGTAACAAGAGTGTTTCCTATCCTATATTTGAGATTTTGATGTAGAAAGAATGGAACCACTTTGTTAGATCAATCCATAGTCTTCTTTGGAGGTGATTAAAAACTAGACTCTACTCCATGACCACAAATAGTATCGAGAATATTTGTTTTTAGATTTTGAGATCAAGTGTGATGTCTCATAGAGAATCTTTTAGTAAACTATCGAAGGAGGTATCTTTTTTTTCAGTTCTCTTAATATCATTGGGATACCCCCCTAAGTAGAAAAGTGTCTTATGGGGGCATATGTTGGGGCACACCTTGTTGTCAATGAAGCATGATGGGACCTCGAGTACTCGATGCATGTTAGTGATGAGAAATATCCTATTTTGGTCTTTTCCTAATGGTATATACTCATTGAAGAAAGAGATTAGATATAGGGTTGTGATGAGCCCAATGTTGGAAGAAATATCTTTAGCTTAACCTCTTTGAATATAGGATCCTTCTAGGGTCTTCCTCACATCATCTATGTGTTCTATATAGTTTGCATCATTTTTGTGTGTGATACCTCCTTTTCAAGATCACTCAAGTACCAGATGGTGTCTTATCACTCAAATAACGTCTCCGTGCAAATATCAAGAGTAGGAGCTACTTGCTTTGAATTTATTGTGGGAATGATTAATGCCAAGGTGGTTTGTTATGTAGGTCATTCAAGAGCATCTGTAGCAACCCATTTGTATATAGTGGTCTTTGTCTTCTCCTAGTCTAAGGGTGCAAGAATATCAAGTCAAGTGACTTGGGTGACAATTTGTGTCAATGCATGGACAAAAATCTATGACCTTTCCTTTTCCTTGATTATGTCATATCACCATAGGTGCAGTTACCTTGTGTTAAATTAGTTTTGGTATGATGAATGGTGTTGTGATGCTAGTGAGGGTGTTTTCTTTTGTATCTAGTGTGGTAGAAGATTTCAATTGTATCACTGCCTTCTTCTTAGATAGCGACGATAACACTAATGTTTTGGGACCTAAAATTGGGGTTTTCCTTTAGAAGGTGAATGTAACTTGAAACATGATATTTGATTATGGCTATGGATGCCAAAACATTAAATGATTGTGGCTTGTCTTCAGGAATGGCAATCTCAACTTGTCTTGACCAAATCAGGTGATCTATAGCATGCTTGTGAGAGAAAAATGTGTTTGTCGTGTAGCCCTTGATATAATGATAACTACCATGAGTGTTGGCACCATATCCTTTTGGAAAGGGATTGTGAGGATCCCTTATGGTAGGGAACTTAATATAATGTTGTATAGTTGGACAAACGGTAATGGGGGAATATACTCTAGGGTGAACTTCCTCTAAGGTTTTGTAGGCTCTTTTGTGGCTTCCCGCTATTGTTCAGTCATCTTCTTTCAATGTCAGATTGGTTATAACATGTGGTTGCACCAGTGGATGTAATGGTGGTTATGCATACCTGTGTAACAAGTTAGGTTGATATTGGTCTTTTGGTGATAGTTATTTTGGTTGAGTTTGGAAATATTATGTGTTAGGATGCACCATGCGCGTTTGTGGCATTTGTGGTTACAATGGTGGCACTACAAGAACAATGATGAGTAGAGGTTGTTGAGTCTGAGATGGATCTTCTTTTGTGGACAATGGATGTTGTCTATCATTGTTATTTCTAGATGGGATCAATATTTCCCATAAAGTAGAATTATAATATCTTACATTGGCAATATTTGTCCATCTTAAATTTTGAATTTTAGTAGAATATTGTTCTATAGGTTGAAAGATTAGGTTGGTGTTTTGATATATGTCGTTCTTGATGGAATTTTGATCCACACTTGGACTTGATCAACTCAAAAAATGTGTCTAAGAATTTCAAAGAGCGGAGCATGGTGAGTGTGGGCGAGTCTGCCCTTATTACCATATCAAGATTTGTATCATCTTTTGGTTTGAATTCCAACTATGCATTCAATTCTATCCATCTCCCTACAAACTATGAGAAGATATCATCCATCTTTTGTGTTAGAGACTCCAAATTTTCTTTATTTGGTATGTAGTTGAGGTTCAATGTGTATTGATTGACAAAAATTTTGGCTAGTTGTGTCCAAGTAGGAAGGGATGCCAAAATCATGTTTGTTGTACCATGTTAGGGCTACCCTAACAAGGTTTGTATAAAGCAAAAGATAAATAATTTTTCATCATCTTGTATGTCCACCATATCTGAGCAGTAGGATTTGATGTGGAAGTGGATCTCCTTTGCGTAGGTACTTGTGGAACTTTCTCATGGAGAATTTTTGTAGCAATTTCACATCAATAAAGTGACATGTTTCAGCTAAGGTTTTATCCCCATATTTCTCCAAATCCAAATGTTTGAGTTTCTAGACAATTTCTAGCATGTGGGTTCAATTGTAGTGGTATCTTGAATAGCCTTCCTTTTGTCTTTAGTGTTCATTTGGATAAGTGGAGGATTTATTGTTAGTGTAAGTTATGTGTATAATGATGTTGTGAAATAGTATGATATTCTTATGTATGGATTGCACCATGGTGGAGGTGGTGGATAGAAGACATAATTGTATACATTGACTCAACTTATGTTCCAACAATGAACATGCCCAACATTATTGGAGGTGTTTCCCTTTCCTTTTGGTTTAGAGACTTCTTACGACACCTATGATTTATTTTTTAATTGTGGTATCTTTTTTGGTTTCCCTTATAGCGATGAAGGGTGAGGTTCTGTTCATGCAACATATGCACCAAAGCATTGTGTGAGCTTGTAAGTGTGAATACTAGTATGACCTAGCTGCAAGAGAGTCAATGTGACGTCCCCAGATTTTCTAAAACTTAATCTGATGTGTGACATACAAATTGAAACCCTCACCTCAACGAGAATCCCAATTTAAACACCACACTCTAGACTAAGAAGAAGAAAATTAGAGGAAGTCAGAAGGAAACAATCAATAGCACATGTACATGAACAATAATAAAACCATGCAACACATGATCACCATTCAACATATAATTACATAATGAATTGTTACAACATTTGATATTACACATTGAACAACAAACTTATACATATACATGTACTACCACTAAACTACAGGAGCTTAAGACAACAGATCCACATGTACATCAGCTCGTCGCACAACTCTCAACTATCTTGGTTCTTCAAGATCATATGTTCACAAACCTAAACAAAAGATTACATGTGATACACATCAGCACAATATTCAAGAATATTGTACTGAGTACGCCTACATGTCTTTTTATATACCTCTCATTACTAAGCATGGCAATAAGATAAAACTAATATTTGGCAGTTCTAAAGAAATATAAGAAAATGCATATACTTGCACAAAGATGTTCATTAAAAAAAGAGAACACATATTTTAAGCACATTTTCCATTATATCATCCATGCATTTACTACCTGAGAGTTGAATGCATTAAGGCCTTTATGATCACTACCAAAGAGTTAGATCATATGTATAATGTGACTACTACCAAAGAGTTAGGTCACTTCCAAGTACACTGCCAAAGAGTTAGTTCTTTCATATGTACAATGTGACCACTACCAAAGAGTTAGGTCACTTCCAAGCACAATGCCAAAGAATTAGTGCTTTCATATAATGAAACAAATATATTATATTTGATGTGTTCATAGCATTAAGTATGGAAAATCAAGCAACATATCATACAAGTACAATCATTTCAACCAATACCATATGCCAAGTATTTACTACCATATAACACAAGCATATTGTGTAATAAGCCAAGTAAGAGGTAATGGCATACCTTAATCAAGATAAACCTAATCATCACATATCCCTATTATCAACTATATCCTTGGTCAAACCTAATTAAGACATGATTATGTACCATCATCAGATTCTCATCATCTCAATCCTAGTTATAACCATTTTAGGGTTTAGCTTAGTTCATTACGATAGGTGCATCGTTACTTGCATTATTGTCTTAGATTTATCTTACTGATGTTGTTTTTCATATTATAGTTCATTATCTGAACATTAGGTTCCATATCATTTTTGTGCAATTATTTACCCTAGTTTGTATTTATTATTCAAATTAGGGTTACAATCCATGTATTAAGGATCATCTTCATATAACATGAATTCTATGCATCTAACTAATATCAAAATTCCACATTAGCTTCTTGTTACTAATATTAGGGTGTTCTGTAAATTTCATTATTTATTGAGCATGTATGCATTTATTGCATTTTAATTAGAGTTAAAATCCCTAATGAGCCATGTGGAGCAAATTACATGATTTCATGCATCAACATCATAATATTTGTCCTCAAGTGGATTATACATACCAACTAGGAGTTACTGGCACATTCTCATAATTTTAGGTCACTATTTGATATTTATTACACATGACAAGAGCATTTCATGACTTACATAATATTCCTAACATTTGTGCATCAAAATAGTGATTTTAGAGTTCCATCTTGTTCTACACATTTTTCTGAGAATTTTGGAACCTTGTTTGTATTTTTTTGATAAATGAGCTAATTATTGTGAATTATTGAAGATCTGAGTATTTATTGAGATTTTTAGCTTTTTGGGCCAAAAGCTTCTCACCACGTGGCCATATCGGGTGTTGGTTCCTAGTTGCTCGGTGGTTCAAGGCCTCTGCTCGGTCTATTGTGTTGGATAGGCCGGCTCCTAGCCTGACCTGGTCTGCTCTCTCCTTTCCATCACTGGTCCGACGCGAGCCGACTTGTTCTCCTTTCCCCCAATCGCACAAACCCAGCAGTCTCTGTTCTACACATGTACCGCCACAAACAACCGCTCTGGTGAGCAATCCACAGGAAGCATGTGCTCTTTAGTAGCTACTCAGGCCTCCATTGCTTTCGTCTACCCCTTCCTGACCTCCACGGCTACTAGCTTCCTAGTGTTTGGTCATGAAGGCCCTTCTCCACAAGGGCACCACCGCTAGGCTCTGGCATGACGGAGAAAAGAGGCAAACTACTCTGCTCCACCTTGTGCCAATGTGAAGCTTCTGAAAGCTTCACAAGGCTCCTACGAACTTGTCTCCAGCCTTGTCTTGTGGTGGGGAATCCCGACAACCAACCTCCAATCTCAGCCTTCTCCTCCGGTGAGTTTGAGTTCATCATCCAGTAAGAATACCACATAGTAGTGTGGAAAGGCTCGAGATGAGAACTGTAGATCTCTAGCTTTCTTTTCCCCCTCTCACCTTCTTTGAAACCACCTTCTAACTCCAATTTCTTCTGCTACTGGCAAAGGAGAGATCGTAGTCTGGAGGGTCTCATTTTTTTTCTTTGGTTTTCTGAAAGATACAGATGAGGGGTCATACTGACCATTTCAGTGAGGCAAGGAGTTCTAAGGAATGGAATTCTCTTTGTGGTACACATATTCATAGGTCGTGGCATCGAGCCTGGCCATGAATCACGATTATCCCTTGTCTCAGCCAAAACCATTGGGAGATTAGTGACAACAAACTGCCCTTAGATCCATCATCAACGACTTAAATTGAGACCAGAAATAAGCCAATCCGTGGCAAAATACTCACAGCGAAGACTAGGGGTGTGTAACACATCTGTTGATTAGAAACTTAGGTCAAACGACTTATATCTTCATCCAAAAGCATCATAATGCATCCAATATTTAAACAATTTCAAACCTAAATAGCTCCCTCTTTGTATATCAAAATGTTATTAAATTTTAACCATAGCTTCATATTATCTCAAACTTCACTCTACTAAAAAAATTGGTGCTAGAATGACCACTCAAATAAATACTTTAAAAAGGCACAAACTTTGAAACTTTAAACATGATATTGTTATCGGTTAACATCCATACTTGGTCAAAATACTTGATACTCTTAATATGAATCAATCAAATGAATTCACTAACGTCATTAGACTTTTGAAGGATCCAAAAGTCTACCCCATCACATCCTACACACCTTAAAAGAGAATTTTGTCCTCGAAATTAAGCAAAAAATCCAGTCTTATTCCATGTGTAGGACACCACTCTATGAGCAACATATCAAAAAACAAAGCTACATACTCATATCAAAACCACTATTAGGAGGTTTTAAAACATCTAGGGTGAAACACCCATTCATAAAAGATTGGAAAATGGCTTAGAAATTCTGGTTATGTCACGAAATATCTCATATGTTAGGCTTGCACCCTTATCTTTATCCACGCATTAGGGTTCCCACTTCATATTACCATGTTCTAAAGGAGTTAACTAAAGTTAGCCCATTATATTAAGGTGTCATCACATTTTATTGAGATAATTGTTAGAACATGTTCAACATTAACATATGCCTTTTAAGAGGGAGTTAATTGTAGTTAACCCACATTATCCATCTAGATGATATCAAGGTGTCATAATTGTTATGTTGTGCTAACTGTCAAACTATATTTTCATCTTTATTATGCACTAAGATTAACACCTCATGTAACATGTTTCATTCATATGATCTTATCTTATTGATCATAATAAATTGCAACATTTACTAGTGATTTCATTACAAGATTAACTGACAATATTATGTCATCACTATTCATGTAACACGTATCACTCATGTCATCACATTGTACATTCTCATATTAGGTTGTAAACTATTAGAGATTCATCATGATATTAGCCAACTATTCACATTATCATCATTTTTCATGTATATGGTTAACCACTTATGCATTGATATCTATCAAACTATACTCATTGTTCCATCATGTCATATTTACTTATATCATATTTCAAGATAAGATCACATTCTTACTTATGTTATATCATGGTTGTACTAAACCAATTTATATGAGTGGCTCCTCAAACATATATCAAAACTTTATCTAGTCCAAATGAGGTTCCCCCAACCCTTATCACGTAGATAGTGCATTTCTCAGTCTCTCTGAGCTAACTCAACTCTATGAGTATTCATATGCATATACTTTATATTTCCTAACTTAGTTTAGGGTTCTCAGATTACCTCATTGACACTAGTGATAACCTTACAAGCTCTAGCCACATAAGCACAAACTAAAACATGATATGACATCCTCTTCACATGTCTTTACCCATGAGACATGTTATATCTCATCTCTCTCTTACATGTACACTAGTATATTCTTACAAGGAACCACCAACCTGAGCTTGAGGCTTTACAGAAATTGACACATAGTTACTTCCTCCAAGGTCTTGGGACTTTGTCTCCCTCACCCAGATGGTATGTACTCATATTCATATTCATATATCCATATATAACCAACATCTCTCTGACTCTAGGGTTTGGTCCTCCCAAGACATCTAGGGTTCAACAAAACTATAGGAATCACACATAGAGCAACTCAACTCATTCACTTAGGAGTAGTCTAGTTTAGGACATATCATATCACATATTTCTCATCATTCTCATATCTTGGAGTTTAGGTTCTCTAACCTTCTCCCAATGGGTCTCACTCTCTCTAGAGCTAACTCTAAAATTGGTCACAACACTAGAGGTGCTCCCTTACAAAAGAGCTTGAGGCTCATGTTGACTCTCATCTTGACTTGACTTAGCCTATCTTAACTTAGAAAAGCACATGTAGTGCATCATCAAAACTTGACTAAAATCCTCAAAGCTGAACTTAAGTCCTAGAAGACAAACATAGATTATCATAACCATCTTATGTCATCCATATACGACTTACATCATATCATCAAAACTTATTTCATATATTCATCTATCATATATTCCAAACAAGGCTCTAAACATCTAATATAGAACTACTCTCTCTTCTAGACTGATGTCATTCACTTTCACTTAGGTTGCATGACCACCTCCTACTCATACATGTGTGGGGACACATTTTTGTAATATTTATATATATAATAAAATATTATATAGTTTTTCTCCGATAAAACAAGCATCAGAGAAACTATCAAGGTTCGATCCGATTGGAATCAAATACTAAATCCAGAAAATGAGTGTCCCACACATAGTAGAGAGTACAGTGCCTTGAAAACTAGTGACAAGGGTGAGAGTATGGTGTAGACTAGTGTAGCTACCCAAAACATAGAGGCATCATATGCCAAAGGTTTCTCTTCCCATGATGTATATCATTTCCAGATAATGCAACATCCCATACCACGACACTATAAAGAAAGAACGACATCTAAGGACTTGCTATACAATAAGCACCACTCTATACCTAGTTCTCAGACATCTAGGTGCTAACCTAGAGGCTAGGTCAAATCTAGTCTCTAACAGACGACTAATCTAACCAAAATGATTATTAAGTTCAAGGTTTTCTTTAGTTTGAGTTGCATAATGAGAAAATGTCAGACTTTGTTATTGTTCATCCTCTAATACCACCTGTGACGTCCCCGAATTTTCTAAAACTTAATCATATGTGTGACGTCCAAATTGAAACCCTCGCCTTAGTGAGAATCCCAATTTAAACACCACACACTAGGCTAAGAAGAAGAAAATCATAGGAAGTCAGAAGGAAACAACCAGTAACACATGTACATGAACAATAATAAAACCATACAACACATGATCACCATTCAACATATAATTACATAATAAATTGTTACAACATATGATATTACACATTGAACAACAAACTTATACATATACATGTACTACCACTAAACTACATGATCTTGAGACCACAGGTCCACCTGTACATCATCTCACCGCACAACTCTCAATTATCTTGGTTCTTCAAGATCATATATTCACAAACCTAAACAAAAGATTACATGTGGTACACATCAACACAATATTCAAGAATATTGTGTTGAGTACGCCTACATGTGCCAATGATGTAGCACTCCATTGGTAAAAGTGATGATGTAAGATCGAGAGGTCATGAGTTTGAACCCAGGCGACGGGATGAATGAATCGCCAATTTAAAAAAAAAAAGTACGCCTACATGTTTTTTTCTATACCTCTCATTACTAAGCTTGGCAATAAGATAAAACTAATACTTGGAAGTTCTAAGTAAATATAAGAAAAAGCATATACTTGCACAAAGATGTTCATTAACAAAAGAGAACACATATTTTAAGCACATTTTCCATTATATCATCTATGCATTTACTACGTGAGAGTTGAATGCATTAAGGCATTTATGATCACTACCAAAGAGTTAGATCATATGTACAATGTGACCACTACCAAAGAGTTAGGTCACTTCCAAGCACACTGCCAAAGAGTTAATGCTTTCATATAATGCAACATATATATTATATTTGATGTGTTCATAGAAGTAAGTATGGAAAATCAAGCAGCATATCATACACGAACAATCATTTCAATCAATATCATATGCAAAGTATTTACTACCATATAACACAAGAAAACTGTGTAACAAGCCAAGTACGAGGTAATGGCGTACCTTGATCAAGATAAACCTAATCATCACATATCCCTGATATCAACTATATCCTTGGTCAAACTTGATTAAGACAAGATTATGTACCATCATCAGATTCTCATCATCTCAATCCTAGTTATAACCATTTTAGGGTTTAGCTTAGTTCATTAGGATAGGTGCATCGTTACTTGCATTCTTGCCTTAGATTTATCTTACTGATGTTTTTTTTCATATTATATTTCATTATCTGAACATTAGGTTCCATATCCTTTTTGTGCAATTATTTACCCTAGTTTGTATTTATTATTCAAATTAGGGTTACAACCCATGTATTAAGGATCATCTTCATATAACATGAATTTTATGCATCTAACTAATATCAAAGTTACACATTAGCTTCTAGTTACTAATATTAAGGTTTTATGTCAATTTCATCATTTATTGAGCATGTATATGTTTATTGCATTTTAATTAGAGTTAAAATCCCTAATTAGCCATGTGGAGAAAACTACATGATTTCGTGCATCAACATCATAATATTTGTTCTAAAGTGGATTATACATGCCAACTAGTAGTTACTGGCACATTATCATAATTTTAGGTCACTATTTGATATTTATTACACATGACAAGAGCATTTCACGACTTACATAATATTCCTGACATTCATGCATCAAAACAATGATTTTATGGTTCCATCTTGTTCTACACATTTTTCTGAGAATTTTGGTACCTTTTTTGTATTTTTCTGATAAACGAGCTTATTATTGCAAATTATTGAAGATCTGAGTACTTATTGAGATTTTTACTTTTTTGGGCCAATAGCTTCTCGCCACGTGGCCATATCGGGCGCTGGTTCCTCGTTGCTTGGTGGTTCAAGGCCTCTGCTCGGTCTGCTGTGTTGGACCGGCCGGCTCCTGGCCTGACCTGGTCCGCTCTCTCCTTTCCATCACTGGTCCGACGCGAGCCGACCTGTTCTCCTTTCCCCTGGTCGCACAGACCCAGCGGTCTCTGTTCTACGCATGCGCCGCCGCAAACAACCGCTCCAGCGAGCAATCCGCAGGAAGTAGGTGCTCTTCAGCAGCTAATCATGCGTCCATTACTTTCGGCGACCCCTTCCAGACCTCCACGGCTACTAGCTTCCTAGGGTTTGGCCGTGAAGGCCCTTCTCTGCAAGGGCGCCGCCGCTAGGCTCTGGCACGGAGGAGAATAGAGGCAAACTGCCTCTGCTCCACCTCGCACCAACGTGAAGCTTCTGAAAGCTTCGCAAGGCTCCTACGAACTTGTCTCTAGCCTTGTCTTGTGGTGGGGAATCCCGGCAACCAGCCTCCAATCTCAACCTTCTCCTCCGGGGAGTTTGAGTTTGTCAGCCAGTAAGAATATCGCATAGCAGCGTTGAAAGGCTCGGGATGAGAACTGTAGATCTCCAGCTTTCTTTTCCCCCTCTCACCTTCTTCGAAACCACCTTCTAACTCCAGTTTCTTCTGCTACTGGCAAAGGAGAGACCGTAGTCTGGAGGGTCTCGTTCTTTTTCACTGGTTTTCTGAAAGATACAGATGAGGGGTCATACTGACCATTTCAGTGAGGCGAGGAGTACTAAGGAATGGAATTCTTTTCATGGTACACATATTCAGAGGTCGTGGCATGAGCTTGGCCACGATTATCCCATGTCTCGACCAAAACCGTTGGGAGATTGGTGACAACAAACTGCCCTTAGATCCATCATCAACGACTTAGATTGAGACCAACAACAAGCCAATCTGTGGCAACATACTCACAGCGAAGACCAGGGGTGTATGACACAACCGTTGATTAGAAACTTAGGGCAAACGACTTATATCTTCATCCAAAAGCATCATTATGTATCCAATATTTAAACAATTTCAAACCTAAATAGCTCCCTCTAGGTATATCAAAATGTTATTAAATTTTAACGATAGCTGCATCTTATCTAAAACTTCACTCTACTAAAAAAATTGGTGCCAGAATATTGCTGTTCGACCATTCAAATAAATACTTCAAAAAGGCACAAACTTTGAAACTTTAAACATGATATTGATATCGATTAACATCCATAGGTAGTCAAAATACTTGATACTCTTAATATGAATTAATCACATGAATTCATTGACGTCATTAGACTTTTGAAGGATCCAAAAGTCTACCCCATCACATCCTACACACCTTAAAAGAGAATTTCGTCCTCAAAATTAAGCTAAAAATCCAGTCTATCACAGTCAATTGATTCATATACATATCGATGAGTTGTATGGAAATGTGTGTGGAGATGAGCCTACATAAGGTCCTACATAGATTGATACACATTTGACTAGTAGTTGAAGTCAAATGAATGCATGTGTATAGTATAAAAAGGTTGATAGGGTGGAGCCTGATGTTGATGCTCCAGTACAGTTGTAGTTATCTCTTCTACCTGTCGGTACTTTTCGGGGTCTCTTCTCCAACGTTCTTCTCCCTATCATTGAAAGTGGGTCCTCCTTTAGGGGTACCCTTCACTTGTTGGTAGAGCATCTAAATATCTCATTCGAGCACTAATAAGACCAAGTGAGTACAAACTTTTGGTGGGATCCTTGATGACCTACAAGTTGGACCATGTGACTTACTTCAAATACAAGGTTTTGATCCAAACTTACAAGAAATACAAATCATACCCTTGTTCCTTCATATTCATTCAGTTGTATCATCCCTCAAGACAATGATATTTCTCCAGGCATCAAGGGTATAAGATAGATAGAGGATACTACAAGGAGTGATACCTGGGAGGGGATCCACTCCTTACTTAAATTAAGAATATAATGCATAGAACCCCATTCATTCAAAACCACATAATAATAACCTTCCAAATAAAGGTGTGCACAGTGTTTTCTCAAATAGATTGGTAAAAGAAACATAGTTTTGTAGAGGTAGAAAGGTAAATCCAACTATTATAAAATTGTGTCCATTTTTGACAGGGGGCCACGATGGACATCTAACAAGGTATGGAATCTAATCTAGAAGGATTAGTTTGTGGTAAGAAACATGTCTGTCTCAGAATTATTCCCGAATCTAGTCCTGAGTGACACCTCCTACTTCCTAGACCTTAGGCTATGCCACCTCTAGGTGGGATGAAAGTAAGACCCAGAAGAGGAAACAAACAAAAGAAAGGACGTCAACAAAGTTGTGTATGTGTAGTATAGTAACAAGTAGGCATTAGAAATGTGAGATCAATTTAGAATATTTAGGTAAAGGGATGCTCAAAAGGGAAATGCTTACAAAAGAATTAACATGTCAATTGATGAGGCATTTATAAACAATAATAGTTATAAAAAAATCATTCCATATAATTCCTCCACAACAATATCACACATCATAATAAGTCCTGCTAAGTACCTGGGTGTCCCTATCTCTGGTGGTAAAGGACGAGGCAAAGACTATGATAGTTTGGTGGATGAGTTGAGATCTAGGAACGACAAGTGGGGTTAGCCTACACATATCTATGGTGGGGAGATTAGTCTTGTGTAATTCGGTTTTGGGTGCCAAGACCAGGTTCTGGTGCAGATAGGCTGAGCTTCCCGGGTTCATATTGAATAAATTAAGAAGCATGACGAGTAGCTTCCTGTGGGGTGGGAAGACGCATGGGATTGCTTGGGATATTATTAACAAAGAACGGGTTCAAGGTGGCTTGGGAGTGGCTGATCCGATCAGTTTGGCTGGGATTGCTACTTCTCAACGAGTCCATAGATTTATCACCCAGTAGGATTCTATTTGGACGTTGTGGATGAAGGAAAGATATGGCTGCTCCTTGGACACAGTGGTTGTGGGTGCCAACTCCGTTGTGTGGAAAAGAATGCTAGAGAGGTGGCATGTTGTGAAATATGCTTACCGGTTGAGATGTGGTGGAGGTTGGGAATGCTTGGTTGCCAAGCCTTGGGATCTAAAGGTTTGCGATCTGCCTGTGCCTTGGGCCGAAATCATCTGGAACAAAGGTCAGCTGTGGAAATGGGGGTGCACCTTATATAGGGCTGTTCTTAGCCGTCTCCCTACGTCTGATAGACTAGCAACTTGGGGTCTTAATGTCGACCCTAAATGTGTGCTTTGTGGTGACGCAGCTGAAACACATGTACACCTCTTCTTTCATTGTAGATTTTCCAGGTACATTTGGTGTAGATGGTTCCTCAAAAATGGTTGGAGTGGTTACCCTCCCGGTTGTTTGGAAGACGGGCTGAAGTGGATAAGGCAGAGAACTAACAAGAGCTCCTCTATGAGAGTTTTTGGAGGCATGGGAGTTGCTGTCATTGTCTATTGTATCTGGTTTGAGAGGAATACCAGAATCCATGGGGGACGGGCTACTGATAAGTTTGATGTTATTGAGTCTCTTGCTGGTAGACTTGCTGTTAATGTAAGGGCTAAACCTTATATTTATAAAGGTTTAGACCCGGTTACCTTTACACAATGGGGGTTTTTTGTAGTTAAACCGCCCTTTGTACAGTATAGGCTCACCTATACTCCTTTTTTGAGATAGTAATATTTTACCTGATCCAAAACAAAAAGTGCATGTCAAACAATTAGACTAATTTTATTTAAGTAGGTTCGAGACCCAGAAAATCTCAAGCCTAAGTCTGGTGGAAAGGTGCACCCTGGGAAGAAAGGCACTAGCAATATATATATATATATATATATATATATATATATATATATATATATATATATATATATATATATATATATAATACGAGTGAAAAGGCTCACTCAGGGTGGAAATATGCACTCAAATATTATGGTAGTACAGATGTACTGCTACTCTAAATAATCTTTATCTATTATAGATGCACAAAATGTGAAGGAAATAAATAAGTTTAGTCAACATCAATTTGGTTCAAGTAAAGATGATGAGATCAACCAAATAATTAAACAATTATGTTAGAGGACCTTTAGTCATAAGATCTTATGGAATCAGTATCAAATTAGGAAAATAATCTCAACAAAATAGAATTTCAAAAGGATTCAATATTATACAAGGATTATTCCAAGAGAACCCTCATGTGGAAAATAGTTTATTTGTCATAAATAATGGCAGAAAAAAATTGGAAGATGCATATACCTTGGCTTGACTATTTGGATCAAAGACCAAAATCTACCCTCTCAAGCCTAGAGCTCCCTCACCTACACATGTTATATTTACACGGATCAGGGTTCAGTTTATGTCGTACATGATGAAACCCTAGAACTCCAAACTTTGGGAAAACCCTAGTTGGATTCACGATTTAAGTCTAGCAAGAGGGTCCAAAGTTAATGATTATAGGTTTGATCGATGTTCTTAATTTTGTTCATTATAAATTTTCCTTCAATGTTTTAGAAGAGAGTAAGATAGATTGAAACCCTAAAAACCTAGATATTAAAACTTGTAAAACAAGAAACAAGAACTAGACCAAAGTATATAGAATAACCTCATGATTGCAAAACATATTTTCTTATAGTTTTTGGATCTTCCAGTAAAAAGTTATGATTTTGCAAGATTCATACCATTTACTTATTTATTTGTGAAATTAAAATGCAAAGGACCAATATATCTCTAGAAAATGATATCGGACTTTGGGTCGTGACAAGGTATTATCATTCTAAGCTCATCTACATCATAGCGTGACAAATCAAAATGAAACTATGGCGATTGACCAAAATAACCATGAGAAAAATATTGCAGGAGACAATGGGGGTGGGGAATGTAAAATGACTGATGGAGGTCATCCTCCTCATGACACAACACCATGGCCATAGTTATTCTTGTAGTAGTAAGGGTGCAAGATTGAGGAAATCCAAGAAACTCGATCATTCATGATTCCAACAAGGTGAAAACACATAGTAAGAGTCGAGATAACTCACCAAGAGAGCAATTTGGCTCTGGTGAAGAAAAGAACCGAGTGATACGTTGCAATGGTAGGCAGAAGATAATGCTCAATGGTGGCATGAAGTCTTCTTGAGGCACACTTGACACTAGAGGGCATTGCATGCGATCAGGAAAACTCTACACTTAGTTAGATATATATAGGTTCGAACCTTATAGATTATGAGATTGGAGCTCCAAGAAACCATGTGAGGAAATTTGGGAGAAACTTGGATATTCAAAGATAAGAATCAAGTAGGGATTAATGGATGCAAATTCTAATAAGAAATGCAATGATGAAAAAATGTCAAAGAAAGGTCAAATGTGAAGTGAGAACTCACATAATTAAAACATGGTGTAAATAGCATCTTATTTCCAAACTGGGCATGAGGTAGAGGACGATGAGCTAATCGTCTGATCTGCATCCAATATAAGAGAACATATCTTGCATTTGATATGGTTGAAGGCCCACATGACAATGTGATATCAGTAAATCTAGGAAACCTTATCCAAATAGGATTCTGACTAAAGTGACATTAAGATAATTACCTTTTCTTTCCAAATCAAATTTGAGTAGCAAAAAAGGTGAATATAAGATGAAAATTGGTGAGTTGACTAAACATGACCTAAGGAATCTGATTTTTAAGCCAATTTTCCTTTTGGCAACTTATAATACAGAACAATCATGACTTGAGGAAAAAGTTACTTTTATCATATTTATGTTTTCCTTTATCATTTGATACCCAAATTTTGTGTGCGACTCTCCCATATGCATACCTATTCGCAGAAAAAGTCTTGAAGACTTGTTTTGAATTTAGATTCTTCAATGTAGTAAATTTTCATAAATAGACCCAAATTAGGATATTATTCTAATTCTTCGTATCAAAGCCTCAAATAATTCATTAATTAATCAAAATACTATATTTGAAGATTGCTAACATCCTAATACAATCTAAGTCAGGAAAATTATCCTAAACTAAAAGATCACATGACAAAGGGGAAGGTTGAATATGTACCTATGTTTGGGTATGTTACAACTCTCCATCCCTTAAAAAGGATTTCATCCCTACAATCCAGACTAGAATTTATTATATATCATTGTACTTATTGAGTTTGATAATATGGTGAGGATTGTTACATGATTTCATTGAGCAATGATTTCTTAAGGATGTTGTATTTGTTCACCTAACACTCATATTGGTCCACTAGTAAAGTTTACTCATGTACCCCATTTAGGCCATAACTATATTCATGTGTCATCTACTTGACAGATAACCCATGACTTAGTTAATATGATTATATCCAAGCAGCCCAAACCAAAATTCTACTCTTAAAGACTAATGGTATGAGACTCCGTCCCTAAAACAAATACCATTCTCTAACTCAACTAATCACCCTATAGGGATATAATAGGTAAGACCTCTATGTGTAATCTTCTACCTATCAAGGTTGCATACCAGACTAATGGTATTAGTGTTGACCTAACCTATCACAGGATATACTAGAATGGGTTTTTCCTTTACCCAACACTTCGTATGGTGGTGGTTTTTCTAAAACACAGACAAAGTCCACAACTTCTCTTTTGTATACATAAATAATAATGAATATAAGTTTGACATTGAAATATCTACAATGTAAATCTAAAATTTGGCGGAAAAATTAATACGAAGCCAACTCACCAACCATAACCTCTCGACAAAATATCTTACTATCAACAAATCTGAAGAGAAATCCATCACCTCCTAAAGTCTAAAGGCCTAGAATACATAAAAAGGGGTTTCATTTAAAGGAATATCTATTTTCTCCTATAACCTTCGGGACATGTTTATAACATGTAATACTATTTACTAATCTTCATGCGATCCTTATAGATGTTACTATCCTTCTATATTCTAGGGTACATATCTTAAACTGATTTGGAATTGAAAAAAAGGGGTTCAGGTGAATGTTACCTTCATGTTCTGCATGAACATCTTCGATACCCACAACATCTAGAGAAAGGACACAACCTACATGTCTCCTAATAGGATGTCCCCTTTGATTGTTATGGTTGTTACCAGGAGGCTGGTATGGTGGTTGTTGTTATGTAGGTGGCTAGGCTGGAACTATATGTTGATGAAGCTGCATATATCTCAATGGATTCTTTCTTTTTTCAACGATTTCTTTGCCAATGGACTGCTAATAAGGTTCTGCACCCGGAGACCCCTCGCTCGAGGCCTACTTCTTAGGATTCAAGAAATACCCAAAGCTTGGCTTAGAGCTTTCTCACATCCAACACAATGTAATTACTAGAATATGGTATATATGTGGGTGATTGTTCCCTCGCGTTCGCCTCACCTTTCCGCAACCATCCTCTCTATTAATTAATTACACGTCACCTGCTCAAGAATACATGATATGATTTTCCTCCATAGAATATTGTGGCCCTTATCATGAGATCATGGTGGTGCTAGCGTACTAATTGACACTTGCAATGAGTTCGGTCTGCCCTTCTCTTCGTTCTGGTGCTTTCAGTTTGACGAATCGTGGTGTTGTCAGGATTTGCCCAAATCACATGCAAGCAAGTAGCTTTGCTACTGCTATCCATGGTGTGTGAGGTGTGTGGAAGAAACCCCACATGTTTTCTCATTTTTACCCCCGTTCTTCCCTTCTTTCCTCTCTATCCTCGTGTGGGGGTACCATTGTCTTTTGGCTTGTTTCTTTATTTGGTGGTGAGGTCTGGTTGGGCGTTGACCCATGACTTGTCTACCCTTGATTGGGCCAAGTCACGCGGTGCATCCCTCTCTATCTCACTCTTTCTTTCCTCTCACCAAAATTTGTTTACGTGGCATTTTCTAATTATCTAATTTGCCGAATTTCAAAAATACAAAACTAATTGTTTATAGCTCAGGAAAATAAATAAATTATGTTCTGAAGTTAGAAAAATAAGGGATTTCTAATGGTACTAATTTTGTTGCCTAATTCTAATGTTATAAAAAGGTGATTTTATGGATTTTCCTAAATACATAATAACTTGTAAAATTCATAAATAAATATATGTAAGTCAGTAAAATATTATAAAATATATTTTGGACTCTGTAACAGGTAACCTAAAATATGGCATGGTTTTTATAACCTAAATCACATGCAAGGAAAGAGATAATTTTTAGGGTTTGATTAATTAATGTGAAATTGACGTAAAATCTACATATAAGTTCTTTGGAGTCCTAGGCTTGGACCTAGTCTTGACTTTGGATAGACTAGACTTTGAAGAAATGTATGTTTGCATACCCAATTATTCTTTTGAGAAATTAACCTATGTTCTTCATTCTCTTGGTCCGATGGACATTAGCATTTACAATATCTTATTCTTTTAGATATTATGCTTCATGTGGAGTATCTTATTTGTTATTGATCTTGTGATCATGTATGGACATTCTCTTGCTTCTTTATAATTCTTCATTTATGTTGGAACTCTATATGATGACATGTGATGTCTTTTGCCCACTTGTGAGGTGGTTGTATATGTGGCCACTTTTGTGGTGATTTTGTAAGATTTGACTATACTTTTTACTTGCCTCTCTATTAAACATGCTATGTGATTCAGTAGCACTAGAGTAGTGTAATTGCATAGGTTTTTGGGTAGATGTGTATTTCCTGCTCGGGGCAGTATGCTCCTATTATTTTTGGGATGGAGGTGGCCCCATACCTAGGTTTCAAATTTGTGAGGTTTGGCCCACTTTTATATATTGGGAGTTTGGCAGTACGCCATTCTCTATCAAGTTTCAAGTTTGTGAGACTTGGCCGACTTTGTTGTTATATTGTTCTAGGGCTATGTTTATCTCACATGCATGTAGGATGATGATGATTGATGATGGGTTGTGTGCCCTAATCCTTTATATGTGCTAGTATGGCACAATTTTATTTGTTTGGTTATTGCAAGTATTTCATTTATTGATGTTCTTCTCTTTTATGCCCGATTGTGTTGTACTTTTCTTTTTTATGGGAAGCCTTTTAATTTGATGCCCTTTATTCTTTATAAAATTCTCAATTTCCTATTTAGTACCATCCTTTGATAATGTCATCTATTTTTCTCTTCTTGATGGGGTATGCTTCCAACCCTAGATTAAGGACATGGAGGACATGGCATAAAGATATGGACATATCTTAAGGAGTTAAAGCTTGGAGACAAAGTTGTTGTGGTTTATATTTCCCTCTATCTTAGATCCTTATGTGGTATCATGCATGTAAATCCTATGTGGGAGATTAAGATATACTTTTGTAATCTTTTTGAAAAGTTGAATACAGCCATTATTTTCTTCTGCTGCTACACTTTGGTTGGTTTGATTACCATTATTAAGATTTGAAAATTTTATACGCACTCCAAGATACCTTTTGGGTTTGTTTGGATTTGGGGTTTTATTCTTCAAAATTTTAGTAGGGAGTGGTTCCCCTCTGGGATCCCACTCCTCATAGCATGGTACCAGATCCCATGGTAGTTGGAATCTGACTATTTCAATTTTGTCTCCCCAATTAGAACCCTTGCCTTACCTAGTTCCCCTTTAGGTGGCATGCTTGCCCTAGATTTGTTCTATGTTAATAATCTGACGAGGTTTAGGTGATCTTACCCGACCATATAGGACGACAGTGGTATGTATCTTTGGATGCAATAAGGTTTTACTTGAGGATGGAGTTATGTTTTGAGGATGAGGAGATCTTATTATGGAACTTGTGACTTGGTTTATCACATTGATTTTGGTACCATCTTTCTTTTTCCTCCAATGTTTCGTATCGATAAAAATTATTTTCATTATACAACTATATGTACAAAATTTTCTACATTTTATCAAAGTTTTATTGAACTAAGTCATAATGAAGATTTTGAGAAGTTTTGGTATTGAAACCCTAATCCTAGTGGTAACCCTAGTTCTGACTTGTTAGTTGGATACATGAATAGCATAAGTCTCTAAAACATTCATGACTAAAATAATATGCGGGTAACCCTAAATGTTTTAGTTTGACTTGTTAGGTAAAACCTTTAAGGTTTGGAGAATAGTTGGTTGTTGATATATGGATCAAGAGATTTCGAGGACGAAATCCTTTTAAGGGGTGGAGTGTTGTAACATACTAGATCTTGAACCCTACCAAAGAAGTTTGATCTTTTGGACTTAGCCAAACAAGGTTGAGGTTAGACGTAAAAGATGTTTAGTTAACCTAATGATCTAATGCATATTAAATCACCCTAATGTAACCTAATGTTCTCACATTAACCTTAGGCCAATAATGGACACATAAAATATGTCACATGAACTAATGAGGAATCATATAAAATTTGTGCAAATAATCACACATAAATATTTTAGTGATAATATTAAGTTATAGAATATAATGGAATGATCAATGGTGATAATAATGAAATAATGTGATAATAATGGCCAAAAATGTTAATTGTGACACAAATCATTAAAATAAATCTCAAAAGTGGAATCTAAGTTAATAATCATGTTCCTTGTGTCCTAATTTCCTTGGGAGTCAAGTTGCAAATTAATCACATAATAGTAAATAATTTAATTGAATTTGGAAAGAGAAAATCTGAGTTTACCCCAAAATATCAAATAAAATAATAAATGACTCCAAAATAGGAAAATAATCTTGTATTCATAATCTACATATTTAAAGGCCTTTGGGTGAATTTTCATCCAATTGGAAGATGTTTGATTAAAAGATGAAATCAAGAGAGAGAAAGTGTGTAGAACCTTTAGAATATTAAATAAATGAATAAATAACTCTAGCATGTAAAATTGATGGCAAATTCGTATCCAAGACACTTAATATGAATTATGGGTGAAGTTTAATTGATTTTGGAGAATCCTAGAGCCATTAATGTATGAGGAAAGAGAAAATATAATTTGATTTATTTAACACATTAAAAGTTCTCAAAAGGCAAATATAATTACATATTGGATTCATCCAATGAAAAATAGGTTGGTTGTCAAATTTCATTAAATTTGGGATTCGTTTTCACCCTCAAAAGAAGAGAGAGAAAAAGGTAATTTATTAAATATGTCACTATAGTTCAATTCATTTTTGGATAAGGATTTACATGGCACACTTTATTAATCTTGTGCTTCGATCTGGACTATTGGATCTGTGATCCAACAGCTCATGGATCGTCTCCTAGCTCAGGTCAGAGTAGGAGTACATGCCAATTTTTGCGATTTTGGTTTGCAGGTATCTCACTTGATTCTTGCTCTTTTTTGACAATTTATTTGCCGAAGGATTCCTAATAATATTTTGCACCTAGAGACCCCTCGCTCGAGGCCTATTTCTTCAGATTCAAGAAATGCCCAAAGCTTGGCTTAGAGCTTTCTCACAACCAACACAATGTAACCACTAGATGGTATATATATGGGTGATTGTTCCTTGCATTCGCCTCACCTTTCTGCAACCATCCTCTTTATTAATTTATTCACACACCACCTGCTCAAGCACACCCAATCCAGTTTTCCTCCATAGATTGCTGCCCTTCTCGTGAGATCATGGCAGTGTTGTCGTACTAATTGACACTTGTGGTGAGTTCGGTCTACCTTTCTCTTCATTCTGTGCTCTACTTTGACGAATTGTGGTGTTGTCGGGATTTGCCTAAATCGTAGACAAGAGTGTAGCTTTGTTGTTGCTGTCTATGGCACCTGAGGTGTGGGGAAGAAACCCCCACACATTTTCTTGTTTTTGCCCCCGTTCTTCCCTTCTTTCCTCTCTGTCCTCACGTGGGGGTACCATTGTCTTTTGGCCTGTATCTTTGTTTGGTGGAGTGGTCCGGTTGGGTGTTGACCCGTGAGTTGTCTGCCCTTGATTGGGCCAAGTCACACAGTGGGTCTCTCTCTTTCTCTCTCTTTCTTTCCTCTCACCAATATTTCAGATATACTTTTGAAATCTTATTGAGAAGTTGAATATAGTCATTATTTTCTTCCACTGCTACACTTTGGTTGTATTGATTACCATTAATTAAGATTTGAAAATTTTACACCCACTCCAAGATACCTTTTGGGTGTGTTTGGACTGGGGTTTTTATTCTTCAAATTTTTAGTAAGGAGTAGTTCCCCTCTCGGATCCCACTCCTTACAACATGCAAAACACTCACACCTGTTACGTCATTGATCATGGTGAAAGTTCATCCTTTTGTTGTTATGGGATGGAGCTTGAAAACTAGGATAAGACTCAATAGATAAAGCCTTATTAATCATCTATTGGAAAGTAAGATGAAGATGTGGGACTATAGCATGACCCACGTGGTAGTTGGGTCCCTACAAGAATAGAATAGTCCTATAGTCCTCAGTCAAACTAGCAGGGTAATGCTCAAACAACATGCTTTTTTTCACATAGACATGATATACAAAGAACCTTGCTTCAGACTACATAATTCCACTTCCTTCTTCCTAAGAGAAACCATGTAGATGTATTACTCATGGAAGAGTGATAAGGATTGTTCCCAAGACAAGGTACAAGTATCAAAAGATCAATCTATCCCATTCCAATAGACACATGTTGTCCATCCAACACATAAGAGGCAAATTGGAGATTTTGCTGAGGAGGACATGCCATACCCTCAAAGGTCTGATCTAAAGCTAAAACTGAATAATCCTCCTTATCAACCATCACCAGTTTTCCTTCACCCTTGAAGTAGGGTCATTACGTCTTCATAAAGTTAGTCAGTGAGTAATCCTTTAGCTTATCAAAAATAGGATGGATGTTCAGCCTACCCACCCTAGTTGTGGTGAGAAACTACCATAGCAAGACTAACTCCTACTCAGGGGAGATTTTGATCGAGGTAGTAGCGGTTGGGATGACAACACCCTGATCTACATGTGTAAATTGAGAGTTCTAGTTGTCTCTATCATTTTTGTAATGTATATCATGTTAGTAACATTCCCCCATTGAAAGAAAAGAAATTATTTGGCTTCTGCTTATGTGATAGAAATTGGGGTGTTACAATATGGTATCATGGCAATAATGTAGATGTCCATTATGCAATTCTCATATTCCTAGTGTAAATTTTGCCATTGGAATCCAAGTGAGAGTAGACATATTTAGGAAGATAATAGTAATCTTGGTTATAAAATGAGTGAGTGGAAGATAGTAGAATCCAAGTTAGAGGTTTAGTCAGGAAATAGAAGTTGAGATATGTATTAGGGATAGTGCTTGATTCTTTAGATTTTTATGTTAACTTTAGATTTGTTCATATCATGCCCTCTATTTTTCCCACATGTTTATGGTCTGGGATACAAGCTTATGATTTTATAGGGGGCATTTATATGCATAATCTAAATTTATTATGCTTATCTCATTCTTTCTAGTGCATATGGTATGCGACATGTGTACTGTCATATGAGGTAAATATGATAAGAAATGGCACTTTTAGATGTATGACCATCCGAAATGCATAGGGAGGTGACAAGAAAAGTTGACACAATAATTTTGAGTTAGATGGTCACCTAAACCTAATCGTATAGCTATTAGAACCCTAGAATGCATATCAAATGTAGATATTTTGAAATAGATGAATGACTTGGCTTTAAAGTTGATAATGAGTGTAGTGAGATGAGGTCTTTTTCCTACTATACATGATGAAAATTAGAGACCTATGTATGTCCTTAGCACCTTCATCCCAAGGAGGAGTTGCAGTTGCTAGTCAAATATCATAATGGTTGTTAGGGAAAATTCTTGAGGATTATATCATTAATGTTATGAAGTGATTTTAAGATTAAGGTATGATGATTAATAGAGGTAACTAATAGTCTTTATAGTTATACATGAGGAATATTTAAGCATATGGTGATACAAGATATTTGATAGTATGGATCAATGATCTAGGATCACTATAGTATTGGGTTTAACTGATTTGCCCATGAGATAGAGCCTAAAGATGTTGCTTGATTAAGGTTTGATTCAATATTTTTGGGGAAAACAATTTGATGAGAGATTAGTGACTATTGGTGCCTA
Source organism: Alisma plantago-aquatica (assembly GCA_963693085.1). Taxonomy (NCBI): domain Eukaryota; kingdom Viridiplantae; phylum Streptophyta; class Magnoliopsida; order Alismatales; family Alismataceae; genus Alisma; species Alisma plantago-aquatica. The sequence goes on from OY856413.1 coordinate 583,187,826, forward strand.
TAATTTATCCAACCTAGAGCAGCCATGATAAGATGAAGAAAGTCATTAAGAATAATATTAACATAAGACATGCAAGTATGATTTTTATTTTTTCATGGCAGTACCCTTATTGTGCCCAAGGTCTAAAATAGAGTCATGTTAATAATGTTGATACCAGGATCTCTAAAGGCCTATACTCTGATACCAGGTTCTTTCATCCCTCGCATAAATTGCACATTCGAAAGGAGGCAGAATTGGAAGGATCGAACTTTAAATTTATAATCCAAAACCTTCAAGGACCCCCACAACTTTATTACGGGGTCGATGTATATACGGGGTTGAACATATGGACATGGGGACATTAGGATGCTTAAGACCTTGCTCTTAAGTTAGTTAAGGCAATCCAAAAGTTGATAAAAGTATGGAACTAGAACTAGTCTAGCAAAATGTCACAAAATAAAACAAAACAAAGTAAAGAAAACAAAACAGAGTCCGTCGGATTCTACTAATAAAAGAGAAGGAGTTCCTGGCTATGTAACCACAAATTGGGTAGTCTATGCACCCGTTGTCGAGCATAGACAACTCTCAAACACCCCATCAAGAAACCTACATCCAAACATAGTATGTAATGTGGCATCTATTCCTATGGGATCATCCCACTCACTTTTGTACAGCGTGACTAAAACCCATCAATGACATGAAATGCCTCTTGAGGATGACAAATCAACACCCTAGAATATTCTAGATACCCTCACAAGTCTAGAACATTTTGAGATGCTAAAAATAGGTGTGATCTGGGTAGAACCTGGTAGTGGGCCCAATCATGACTGGCTGGGCCTGGCCCTACCCAGGTCTACAGATCTACACAGATCACCTTGAACCGTCCTCTTTTCATATTTCGATCCAAACTACCTTCTCTTATCCATTTCTACGACGAATCTCTCGATATAGGTAGAAATAGAAGTTCAAGCAAGAAAGAGATCAACCAAACTAGCAATCATAACCATAAAGAGAGGATAGAACAGAAAACATACTATATCTAGAATAAAACTACTTGCTTAAGGTAAAAGTACATAAACATGCCCAAAATAGGATACATAGCCAAGAAGGAGCTCAGCTAGTGATGGACAACCATAGTTGGCACCGAACAAAGATGGAAGGACATCATTTGTATAGGAATAAAGGAGAACAATAGAAGAAAGGAGAAGGAGAAAAGATTTAGCCTGTAGAGGAGAGGAGGCTCTTGATCCTTAGCCTCCACATAGGCTGGATCTCATCTTTGGGTTGTCCTCCTTGATCTTCTGAACTCCTTGGCCTCCATTCTCCTTGATCCCACCCCAACTAGTAGCTTGGTGTGTGTATGGAGGTGGAAGATGTATGGGAGTGGTAGGATATGGGTGAATGGTACTGGATGGAAGCAAACTAGATGAACAAACATTGGTATGAGAACTTCAACCTTTTTAGACTTCTGAACTCTCTCACGAGGCTCTAGGAACCAAACGTGTCGGAACCAAAATGTGTAACCTTCAAAATTTTGGAACCCCCTCCAGGTAGAGAGGGGTGGGTATTTATAGGTGAAGGCAGAGTGTATGTAATGAGTGGTCGCGACACCTATCTCAGTCGCTACACTTGTTTTGACAGGCCGTGCTAGGTTCGACATGGTTGTGCTGGGGTTCACAGTCAAGATATTTATAGAAGTCAGGACAGACGTTGAAGTCGAGGTAGATTTCGCGGTCGAGGCAGGTGTTGCGGTCAAGGTAGGTGCAACTAACCCTTTTTCTCAACACAACCATGCTGAGAGTACCAGTCGTGATATGTGTCGTGGTTGAAATAGGTGTCGTGGCCGCGATAGGTACCACAATTGAGGTAGGTGTCGCAAGAGAGACAGGTGTCACTGTCGAGGCAAGCGATCTGACCCTTGTCCTCGACATGGCCGTGCCAAGCATCTCGATCACGTCTGGTGTCACGGTCGCAATGGATGGAAGCCTAGCTATTGCAAAAACCATGTGTTGGGGAGAAATCTTGGAGAACGGATGTCTTTTTAGGTTTGGTGCCTGCATGTCCCAAAACTATCTAACTGATTGACTTTATCTCTGAAGATGTATAAATTATGAAAAGATAAGTATCTAGAGTTAATTTCAACATATTAAGGCTATAATGACACAAAATCATAAATAAATGCTTTGTGTAAATGTCTGAATTTGGGTGTTATCAACCACCCCAAGCTCAAACCTGTACTTGTCCTCAAGTAAGACTGTGCTCAAAGAACAAAAAGATAACATCCAAATTAAGCTTGGCGATAAATGCTAAGGTTAAGAAAAATAGCTTAAAGTATTAATTACCCTAACCCATGATGTTTTAGAACAAACCCCCAACAATTGAGAACAATCATGCTAAAGTTAGATCAAAGAGTGTCCATGAAAGATTAAGTGAATCCAATATAACTTGCAAATACTCATGAGGGTTTGAATCATAATTATACAACATAAAAGCATTGTCACATAGGTGATCATGCGGGTGATGTGCAATGAGCCCTCATCATGCATTCTTGTAGACCAATCGGGAACAATGCGCCTCTCACTTATTCAAGTCCTAAGAAGAAACAAAAAAGAAGAAGACTCTAATGACTTATGAGGACCCCAATTTGTGTCATCTTGGTCCATGTAACGAGCAACAGTCCCTACAGTCTGAGCCATTTGGCCCAGAGAAGTGAGACAAACTCCTCATACTGCACTCGAGCCAACCTACTGCTGGGATGAACTCATGTCTCCTACGAGTTTGTAGTGACTCTCTAATGAGCTTTAGGGGTGGCACTACTAGGCACGACATGCACGTGTTCATGAGCACAGTCATACAGTGGATGGGCACCATCCCTCAACTCTCCTGAAAGAAAAAACAATACTAATTTATTCACAATTAGGTTTTTATTCTCTGCATTCTAATTTATAGGCTTGGGTGAGAACTATTTTTATATTTGAAAGGTTTTTTGGGCGGCAAAGCCTCTTTTGCATATTTTTATTTTTCATCTTTTTGACTCAATCTAAGGTGAGAGGGAGCACATACCGTCAAGGAAAAACACTTCAACTTGATTATAGCTCAAAACTCATCATTATCCGCTTGACACATGAGCAAAAAGTAATAGTTATGATTGAAGGATTCTTAGAGTATAGGTAAGTTTGTGAAATCATAGCTAGGAGTCTTTGATCATGCTCTAGCTCTTTTCCAACAATCCTATATCCTGGATTTGTCATTCACAACATTGATCAAGGGAATAATGTTTTAAGTTATGAAAAAAGAGCATAACCTTAGATTTATTACCTAACTTAAGGAAAGAGTCAATGAGCTAGTCAAGAAAAATATTAATCAATTTTAAGATGAAAATTGTTCATTTAAGCGCATGGATAAGAATTTAAGTATAAGATTTGCATTGCATAGCCTTAATTATAAAGATACAAATTACAAAACAAAATCTTACACAACTGAAAATTTATGCTTAATGCAAGGAATGCAGAAGATAAACATGCATGCATGCAAGGAAAGAAATAAAAGGGAATAAAAGAAGATAGAGGGTGGTACACCCTACCATCCTGCCACCCCAAGATTAAATTTTTTGCTCATGCTTGAGAAAATTTCAAGATCTAGATGGTGTGGAAAGCAACTGCTACTGATAGTCACTTTTTATATACTGGTTCAGATCGTGGATGCCGCTAGGTGGGTTCTTATAGTCCTGGTGCATTCTTTGCTGAAACTAGAATGACTGTTTGATGTCCTGGGTCACCTGGTAGAAAGGCTGGAAGGGCTGCTAAAAAGTCAGAGGAGGTGGTGGAGGAAAGACTATGTAAAACCCCTCTCTGAGGTATTGCACATGTAGCTCCAACACATCAAATCATCTGTTGGAGTTAGCCCTGAAATTAGTCATAAACTCATAAAGGTGCCCCAAGTTGAGATTTGGGGCATATTTCTCTTGCTGAGGAGACTATTGGTAATTCATTGAAGGCATCTCTATGTAGGGACCTCCCTGATATGGGATGTCATGGAAGGTTGCTCATGTCTGCTTTCAGCCTCCTGAGTCTCTGGCACTAGCGGTTCTGAAGAAGATGGTCCTATAGTCTCGCCTTCCCGACGAATGTTTCCCTGAGCATCCAATAGACAAACGTCCATGACTATTGTTTGACATGTGAACTCTACATTTGTTGAAAGTAGTACTCTATGCCTTCTTTGACCAAATATTTAAAGATATCCTATGATGCACTATTTGATCACCCCTTAGTGTATCAAGTGATCCAAGTCCAACTTGGACCACTCAACCTTCAACTGTATAAGTGCTCAATGTCCATCTCCAATCCCCAGATGACGTTCCATGAAAGTGATAATGCCTACCATTAGCATGAACTTGACTTGCTTCTTAAAAGAGTTGTGAAAGTGGCGGATGATGAAGTTCCCCACATTCACTTTTCTTCCTATTGTTGCACACCACAAAATATAGAGGTCCTCTGAACTGAGTTCCCCTTGACTGTCCTGCTTCTCTAGGGCAAAATTCATGATCACTTGGTGTAGATAATGAAGTGTCAGGTTGTGGATGTGTGAAGATTTAACAACTCTAGAACCATATCTATCCTCCCCTATAAGCATCTTCCATGCCTTAGGAGGGTCAAAATCATGTCCCCTGTCTCCAGCCAGCCCCTGGACATCTCGACGTAGTCCTCAACAGAGTGTGACAACTAGCTATTGAGGTGATCCACAATGACATGGTGGCTCTAGTTCAATATGCAAAAATGCATGACATTGTGTTGGTGGTCCTTTGGGGTCTCAAGCGTAGCATAGAACTCGTAGGTGAGTCTATGATAAGCATTGCACTGCGTGTAAGCAAGGACGTTGACTGCTCTATAGACGCTAAGTGTTGATCCCCTACAGATGAATCTATGTACCCTACCACTTTTGATGGGCCCTCCTGACGACATGTCGAAGTATGAAGCTCGGTGTCATGGCGTGCTTTAGACCATCTATCACTTGAAATTTCCTCCAATGAATTGCCACTATAAGTGTCCATTAGTGTGGCAGACATCCGTTGGTAGTCTGAGTATGATTCACATAAACCAAATCTGACTAATGATGAGCACATCAATTCATACTCATACATCGGGTTTGTCATTCACATCGATCTGGGTGAATAGAGGATGATATGCCCTGCAAGTGGGGAGGACCTCCCTTCTCCTTTCTTTCGTGACACCTTCTTCTCGAGCTTCTTGAAGCTATTTCTCAATGCGTCCATCATGCTAATTACTGGTGCTGATCATGTTCTGATCCGGATGGGCACGACCATGCTATGATGGACACGGTCAGGCAGGGTGGGCTCCTATTGTTGTTGGTGATGTTGTCTATAGTTGTTGTCAGGATTCCTAGCACGACCGTTCTAGTTCTTGGCACAGGTGCACGGAGAAGGTGGTTGTTGTCACGAGGTCTGCTACCCTTTGCTTGGCGACTCTCAACATGGTCAGGCCTGCCCTGGCACGGTTGTGCTGGTGTGAAGGATGCTATGGCAGAGGGCTAATGTGGTTGCGATGGTTGTAGTGGTGGCACTACTACTGTGGCTTGGTTGCTGTGGCAGAAGGTGGGCATAGGGCGACGGTGCAGGAGGGGTTGTAGGTGGTGATGTAGAGGTCAGCTAGTTATTGCCGACATCAGGCACAGTCGTGCCAGAGGTGGCCTAGGTTGTCTGAGAGGAGAAATCGCCTCGTGAGGGAAACTATGGAGGCTGCCGAAGGGGTGTGGCACTATCAGACGTGACTGTGAGGTGGCAGTTGCTTCTATGGTAGGTTGCTGCTGAGCATAACCTGCTGCTTTGTTGTCAGTGATAGTGCTGTAGCGGTGGCCACTACTGCGACAGGTTCACCGCTGCGGTCATGATTTTGTTGCCTTGGCTATTTTCGGCCATCTAGAAGGTAGAGGAAGCAAGGGAAGAGGGGGAAAAATGGTGGAGACAATGTTAGGGATTTGCTAGGGATGAAGAGAAATCGGGTAGAAGGTCAGGGAAACATTGACTCGGCTCACACATATTTATATGACAAGTCACGCTGAGCCATACTTGACTTGACCGTGCCATGCTTGGCCCAACCGTGCCAGACTGGGCACGGTCATTCCGGTGAGATGGGAAAATCGTAAAAATGCAGACAACTCAGTCAAAAGTGGGAAAAATTGGTCAAAAGCGTAACAATTAGTCAAAAAATCTGAAAAGTCAAAGACAAACTGACACGTCAGTCAGTCAAGATGACAATATTGTCAATTTAACCAACTTTTGACCATCTGACCAAGGACTGCCTGTGAAAAAAGGCATGTCGGGTAGCACAACAGCCGACATGGTAGTGCAAAGAGGGAAAGTTTGAAAAATGATCACTTTTGACCGTTAACAGACAAGTGAGAGATCCGAACAAAAACACGGGAGTAGCCCGACTATGCTGGCCTGGCACGACCGTGCTGAGGCTGGCCCCGGTGGGCTCTGGTTTTAGAAAATCTAGATTTAAGCGAAAACAAGGGTGGATGCTATCAAAAATAGTTAGAATCAAGCATCATAGGAGATCAGAAAGATATACTGATTTACTTCTTTTGCAAAAAGATAGACTAAAAACATCTGTTAGGGTGAAAAGGAGGGAATACATGCAATAAGGAATAAAAAATCTCGATCATGCAAAAGGAAACTAAAACTGTTAGAGGAAAGATAGAACTTGAATTGACTTTATTATGCAAGGAATTAAAATTTAAAATTAAAGAATTATTGTGTAGGTAATAGGGGGTGTCTTCCCTATAACTACTACACTTGGATCCCAAATCCGTAGTTTTGGGGTCCGCATTACATGTGTCTTGCCGATCAGCCCACCATGTAGGAGTAGATTAGTTGGAGATATGAGCCCTTTTGAGTCTAAAATAGAGGAATAAAATTAGGTGACTCAGTGAACTCATCTCTGTGTTGGAACTGATTCGTACTGCATTGAGACAAATTCTTGGGTAGGTCATCCTCATGGTACTCATCAAGGTATGAATCTGAATAGGTAAGCCCTAGGATGTTGACACATGATGAAAAGGAGGTGATAGGTTGAAAGTTTTCTAGAGGACCATAAAACTGTATGATATATTTGTACAAACCCTAATGTATGGTGTTCTTATTATTTATAAAGTTTTCATAGAGTTCCATGCATTATTTTATTAGTAATTAATTTGCAGACCTAACGGGATAAAATGTAAGATAATAAATGATTATTTGTGGAGCAATATGTGATCTATATGCATTATTGATATGCAATATGATTTTAAGTATATTTTTTTTGTGATTTACATGTTAGTCAATAATAATAATATGTGTAAGTATCTTTGAGGTTTTCTTACATTTAATTATGTATGTATCCATGTAATAGAACATATGATTATTTACCTAGATCATATGGGTATATCAACATATAGTTTCTATATAATATGAGATTCTAGATTTTAATATGATATTTACACATTAAATGTGCTTTAAAATAGAGTTAGCTTTAGTCATATAAGAACCGTAAGTTGGCATATAAGGTTAGAATGATGGGATTTCAGAATTAATGGTGAAGAAGGGAAATATATATGGACTTCTAGACATTGGTTGATGTCCATCTAAATACATTGTGAACCAAGGAATCCAGACAACCATAAGGATATCCTCATACAAGGTAAGTGGACAATGTCCATTGAATTTCCTAATTTTTATGATCCCACCTACACCTTTCTACAAGTAACTTAGAGATTATGTTACTTCCAGACTTTGATGCTTCACATCTTATCATACTTTGAGAAATCAAATTTCATTCAGTTTGAGTTATGTTTCCAATTTATTATATTTCAGTAATTGATATTTACATAACTTTAGATACTCAATATTTATATACTCAAGTTCAATTCATTCTCTCAAGTCTTCAGACTCAGATGTCATATATATGATTTAAGTCATGTATTAAATAAGAGCTTCATATTAATACTTATTCAAATAAAAAAATCTAGATTTCAAATTTTATATTTAGAATACTGATTATGAGTAGTCATAAATCATGTCTGCATACTTCATAAGAGTCTGAGATCCAATCTCAGCTATTTAGATACAAATTCAAAATTTGGTTCAAAATTTGGATATAGATTTAATTCAAAATTGAAAATAGATTCAGATTCAGATCAGAGCAAAGATATAGAATCAGAGATAAAAATTAAGAACAAATTCATAGATAAGAGATTAAGATTAAAAAATAAGAGATTAAGATCCAGAGATAAGATATTAAGATTCACATATAATAAATTAAGAACAAAGATGGATAATGACATCAGATGATGAATTATATACATTATAGGATAAGTCCTCATCACAGGGAAATAAGATGATTTAGAAGGTACATTGTACTAGACACTATGGGTGTCACAGAGGACATGTAGAGCCAACAGATGGTTTGTTGCATCGTAAAGGACACTTTGTGTAACATACTGAAAATTGATACTAAATATATTATTGACTATATTGCATAATTCCCACCTCTTGAAAATCTTATTTTGTAATTTTCCACATATTGCCTTAATTACATCTGAATACTCTTGACTTTTATACACTTGATATTCTTGATGGTCATGTAGGATCCAATCAAACCAAAACACACCATGAGTTAGCTAGCTACACTTGTTAATCACTGTCTTTGGAATCACATTATAATTTGGACAATCAATCTTGAATAATTAATTGTGCCATAATAATCAACGATGGGTTGGTACAATATATAGGAACTTGGTTAAGATAAATACATGCAAAATAATATATTTCAAGGCATCCAATATAAAAATCTAACGGAAAAAAAAACTGAGGTTGATCATTTTTATAATAATAGAATATACGTGGGATGTCTCTATGCCATAGTAGGACTTTTAATATAGTCATTTGAATAAAAGTCAATTGGTCGACTACATCAAATATAAAATTGGTATTTCTATGTTAAACATATCGTCACTTGCTTAAATGAACAAGATAAAAGAACATAATAGATCTCAATTATCGGCTTCCCTTCACTTCATACGTTATGTCCTTTTGGCAAGTCGAGTAATTATAATTCATATGTTAATTGTATACAAGTCGTGATAGCGTAAATGCTGCCCACTTAGAAATTCATAAGAAAGACTTATACTCATTCTCTCCCACAAAGGACTCTAGCAGCCGGTGGTTATAGAATTAGAAACGTATTATTTGATGGTTCTATTATCTCCGAGAAAAGAGAACTCAAACTGCCTTCTAGAATAATCAGAAACGGAAATTGCACTAATCGTACCCCTTCCCCGTAGGTTACGAATTCCTCCCCCCCTCTACTGGCTAGGGCTCTCTCGCGCCCATTACCCCATGACATTGAACGGCAGGGAAACGCCCCGCCATCGTCACCTCTCGCCTCTCCATAACCTCACCTCATCTCTCTCTCCCCCTCTCCCTCACGGTATGGCCTTGCGCCATTACTGCTAATCAACTGGTGCAAGGAAGAGAAAGACTCTGATGTTGGGATGTTGTAGACGATGACCAGGAGGAAAACGGCCGACGTTCTATGTGCCTCGTCATCCTACACCAGTGCCGGCTCCTTGGGCATGAACCTTGAGGTGATCAGCCCTATAAATACCCTAGTCACCACACCTACAGATCCACAGCACTGCACCTTGACAACCACCGCCATTGTAGGCATCCTCCCTCTCAATTACTTCCTCCCTCAGCCTGCAAATCTTCATCGCTAACCACTTTCCAGCACCGCCAAAACTAGCGCGTGCCCTTCCTTCTTGCGATCGTGTTGCAGTCCGGAAATTCAAACCCTTCTCCCTCAATCTCTGTGCTTCCAGTCTGGACCGCAGCCACCACGTCGGACCACCTCCGATCGAAGCTGCTGCAGGCAGCACCAGAGGAAACCACCCTCCGTAATCCAGGCTCACAGATCCCTGATCCCCACGGTGGAATAAGGTCTTAATCGCATAGCTACGATGGCATTGACCTTCAGATGGTTTCTCGGCCAAACTGTCATGGTGTGCGCCAGGAAATCCGACCGCCTACCTACTATAGAACGCAGGTCATCAACCTGCACCACCCCGACCTGCAACAACATATCCCTGCGCACCTTAGTTCTCAGTTCACCACCTAGCCCTCTCCTCAAATCCAGATCATGTACAAGATTTTGGATGACTGGTAGGGCGACATGGCAACCACCTTGACATAGAAATAGGATCTGAAGCTTCAGACCTGGCCGACTAGGTGAGAAACTAGTGGAGAAGAACCATTGCACACAAGCACAATTGCAACGGAACTGATGACAAGGTCGGCGCTGGCCATTCCAGCAGTAGAACTGCGGAGGGGCATTGCCTCCCTCACTGCGCTCAAATCAGAATGACCTTGAAGTTGGCCTTTGGGCACATCATGAAGGCTGCATAGGATCCCGATTGGTTGTTGTTGTACCCGGAAAGCATATTCAGTCGCCATGCCTTGTTTCTAGCAAACTCCATCTCGCATGGGTTGACATAACCAAGCCTACAAGATTGTGTAGTAAGGATCTTCAATTCTATTCAGCTTCGTGGAGTGAAGAGAAGATGGAAGGAAGAAGAGCCTCACTCGTCTTGAAATAGATTGCTACATCACAAACCAGAATATGAATACTCGTGCAATGAATTAGGAAGGCCTGGACAAGACACCTTAAACGTAGGTAAGATGATTCCATATTGTTTAAGAATTCATAAACAAATCCACTAAGTACCGGATGATCGAAACTGAGCAACAATAAAGACAACATGTAGTCTAAACATGAAGATAACTCGATTGAGTAGTTTGTCACATTCTTATCACAAGCGTCATACATTTACTACTATACTTAAATATATAACAATCTATTTAGTAGCATTGTATCACGTACTCTAATGGATAAAAGAGTAAACAATAATTGAACTAGTACGAGAGTTTTCCTAATCTATTTAGGAGACGATTATCTAAGGACGGTCACGTAGGCATACTCGTATTAGTAAGTAGACATTCCAAAATTTCAAGTAATTCTTAATATAAGCATAAAAACGGACTTATGATTTTATGGCAATGTAGGAGAGAGTATAGACATTAAGAAATTTATGTTCAGAAATTAAATATAAAAAGAATGTGGAACATTAGGTCAAAGTCTATAATATGAAGGTTGACAATTGAATACGTAAGTACGTGGATGACTTAAACACTTAATCCTATAGTCCATAACTAAAAATATGTAGATGATCATGGATGACCATCACAAATATGCTAAGAATCATATGCTCACTTAATAAGATGACAAACCTAGATGAAAATATATAAATCATAATGAAGATAGGATATGAAATAGTAATCCAATGTGGAAAATAAACTAATCCTAGATAAGACAAATTGAACAACATTGATTCCAAGTCAAATGGTGACAATATTATTATTCTTAGTAGCTACCTCTTCATAAATTCTTGGAGACATTATGATATTGCAATCCTTGGAGCCCTGAATAATTGAGGTACTAGGTTCTCTATTTTTATATTGAGTTATTCATTTCCCTCTTGAATGCCTTATACATTGTTTAGTGGTGAACCATATACTTGTTTAAGTCTTTCCTACCTCTTTGAAAGTTCACCACCTCAGATTGATTATTGTTTGAATGCATTGAATATTATAATAGCACTTGAATTGATCTATTTGGAGTTTTGACTCCCTGGACATTGGTCCCTTTGGGCTATGGTCCCTTTGGGCTTTGGCCCCTTAGAGCTTTGGCTCACTTGAGGTAGGGTACATCCCGCCGCCCTGTGCACATGTGTAATGGATTAGTTGTCCCCCAGTCGACTGGTTAACATAGTAATTATGCTCAATGTTGGTCTTTCATAGATGATTGAACATAAGGCATTGTTGCCCTTGAAGGAAATGATATGATAATGCTCAACCTTAATATTCAAAAGTTGATTATTGCAAGTAATTTGATAATTTGATATCTTAAACTGTATTACATAGTCTTGTGGAAATTTGATCTTGAATACAAACATTAAAATATTTATATCCTTGCTTTGATGAATTTAATCCACAAAATATTCCTTTCCTAGATTTTATATTACCTTGAATAATATTTAATACCTATGTTTTGCAAATAGGTCGATATAAGAATTTTGTACCAGCTTTGCTAACCTTTTTTTTCCCTTCAATGGGGTCCATGTGTGGTTTCGTTCCCTCTGGGAACTCATGGGCAGGTAATAGATGGAAGAGATTGAAGAGACATGCACTGGGTAGTCCTCTGTTGAAGACTAGATAGAATGAATTCTATTTCTTAAACTTGTAATCATATTTGTAAGCTTCCGCAACTCTGGTGTACAAGCATGATTGTAATAAAGATTGTTTATGGTTGTGATATGATTTTGTAAATATTTGATCGTAAAGATCGGGTCTTTACAAGATGGTATCAGAGCCATAAACGGTCGACACTCATGCATGTCTCGTAGAAATTAAGGTTAACTAGGAACAACAATGCAGTAGATAGAGCTTAGAAAAATTGTTGACAAGAAATACTAGTATAATTGGGCTAATTACTAGGAAATACTTAGACAACAAGTAGGTATCATTAAGAGTCTATGTTGCGATGTTCATTACACTACATAGTCATTTTTTTCGTCCAAATTTTGGACTTCCCTAGGGATCGATTTACTTGAAGCTATTATTGAGAAAGAAGTGTTGATGAACCCCTTAGAACATTAAAGTCACCACCCTAGGTATACAAATGGGTAGAGTATCCTGATTTTCTCGTTAGGTTTCAACATGCATTAATAATTGCATATATTAATATAGAATAATTAATTATCCTAGACCCTAAAATGGGAAGTTTCACAGTCACATTCGATAACTTTGATTTTGAACCTTAAAGCATATCTGAGAGTGATTTGACATAAAGAGTTTACTAAAAAAACATCCTATGTGGAATCGTGACCAAATATGGGATTGAAAAAAAAGGATATGATGTTTGGAAAAAAAAACTTTTTAGAACACTAGTTGATGTGTGTTAATATAAATCACATGCACTCATATTAGAATAAAATATTAGAAGTCTTATCGACTAGTCATCATTAAACACTAAAATTAATATATATACTCCTCAAAGTAGAACTTCAACCTAAACCAATGATGTAGCCCCGTGAGATATTAAGAGGATGGTTGGATCACCGTATATAAGAACTAAGATGGTGGGAGGAGAATTGGGATTGCATATCTCTTAAGGTGGCACTTCAAAAAGCAAAATTATTATGGTACAATTTAAATTTTTTTATCGAACCATATTAGAAATATCATTATTAAGATAATATTTGATTTCGGGGATGAAATCTCTTTGAAGGGTGGTAGTGTTATAACATACTGAAAATTGATACTAAATATATTATTGACTATATTGCATAATTCCCACCTCTTGAAAATCTTATTTTGTAATTTTCCACATATTGCCTTAATTACATCTGAATACTCTTGACTTTTATACACTTGATATTCTTGATGGTCATGTAGGATCCAATCAAACCAAAACACACCATGAGTTAGCTAAGCCCATGAGTTAGCTAGCTACACTTGTTAATCACTGTCTTTGGAATCACATTATAATTTGGACAATCAATCTTGAATAATTAATTGTGCCATAATAATCAACGATGGGTTGGTACAATATATAGGAACTTGGTTAAGATAAATTCATGCAAAATAATATATTTCAAGGCATCCGATATAAAGATTTAACGGAAAAAAACTGAGGTTGATCATTTTTATAACAATCGAATATACGTGGGATGTCTCTATGCCATAGTAGGACTTTTAATGTAGTCATTTGAATAAAAGTCAATTGGTCGACTACATTAAATATAAAATTGGTATTTTGCTTAAATGAACAAGATAAAAGAACACAATAGACCTCAATTATCGGCTTCCCTTCACTTCATACGTTATGTCCTTTTGGCAAGTCGAGTAATTATAATTCATATGTTAATTGTATACAAGTCGTGATAGCGTAAATGCTGCCCACTTAGAAATTCATAAGAAAGACTTATCCTCATTCTCTCCCACAAAGGACTCTAGCAACAGGTGGTTATGGAATTAGAAACATATTATTTGATGGTTCTATTATCTCCAAGAAAAGAGAACTCAAACTGCCTTCTAGAATAATCAGAAACGGAAATTGCACTAATCGTACCCCTTCCCCGTAGGTTAGGACTTCCTCTCCCCCTCTACTGGCTAGGGCTCTCTTGCGCCCGTTACCCCATGACATTGAACGGCAGGGAAACGCCCCACCATCGTCACCTCTCGCCTCTCCATAACCTCACCCCATCTCTCTCTCCCCCTCTCCCTCACGGTCTGGCCTTGCGCCATTACTGTTAATCAACTGGTGCAAGGCAGAGAAAGACTCTGACGTTGGGATGTTGCAGACGATGACCAGGAGGAAAACGGCCGACGTTCTATGTGCCTCGTCATCCTACACCAGTGCCGGCTCCTTGGGCATGAACCTTGAGGTGATCATCCCTATAAATACCCTAATCACCACACCTACAGATCCACAACACCACACCTTGACAACCACCGTCGTTGTAGGCATCCTCCCTCTCAATTACTTCCTCCCTCAGCCTGTAAATCTTCATCGCTAACCACTTTCTGGCACCGCCAACACCAGTGCATGCCCTTCCTTCTTGCGATCGTGTTGCAGTCCGGCAATTCAACCCCTACTCCCTCAATCTCTGTGCTTCCAGTCTGGACCGCAACCACCACGTCGGACCACCTCCGATCGAAGCTGCTGCAGGCAGTACTTGAGGAAACCACCCTCCGTAATCCAGGCTCACAGATCCCTGATCCCCACGGTGGAATAAGGTCTTAATCGCATAGCTACGATGGCATTGACCTTCAGATGGTTTCTCGGCCAAACTGGCATGGTGTGCGCCAGGAAATCCGACCGCCTACCTACTATAGAACGCAGGTCATCAACCTGCACCACCCCGACCTGCAACAACAGATCCCTGCGCACCTTAGTTCTCAGTTCACCACCTAGCCCTCTCCTCAAATCCAGATCATGTACAAGATTTTGGATGACTGGTAGGGTGACATGGCAACCACCTTGACATGAAATAGGATCTGAAGCTTCAGACCTGGCCGACTAGGTGAGAAACTAGTGGAGAAGAACCGTTGCACACAAGCACAATTGCAACTGGAACTGATGACAAGGTCAACGCTGGCCATTCCAGCAGTGGAACTGCCGAGGGGCATTGCCTACCTCACTGCGCTCAAATCAGAATGACCTTAAAGTTGGCCTTTGGGCACATCATGAAGGCTGCATAGGATCTCGATTGGTTGTTGTTGTACCCGGAAAGCATATTCAGTCGCCATGCCTTGTTTCTAGCAAACTCCATCTCGCATGGGTTGACATAACCAAGCCTACAAGATTGTGTAGTAAGGATCTTCAATTCTGTTCAGCTTCGTGGAGTGAAGAGAAGATGGAAGGAAGAAGAGCCTCACTCGTCTTGAAATAGATTGCTACATCACAAACCAGAATATGAATACTCGTGCAAAGAATTAGGAAGGCCTGGACAAGACACCTTCAACGTAGGTAAGATGATTCCATATTGTTTAAGAATTCATAAACAAATCCACTAAGTACAGGATGATCTAAACTGAGCAACAATAAAGACAACATGTAGTCTAAACATGAAGATAACTCGATTGAGTAGTTTGTCACATTCTTATCACAAGCGTCATACATTTACTACTATACTTAAATTTATAACAATCTATTTAGTAGCATTGTATCACGTACTCTAATGGATAAAAGAGTAAACAATAATTGAACTAGTACGAGAGTTTTCCTAATCTATTTAGGAGACGATTATCTAAGGACGGTCACGTGGGCATACTCGTATTAGTAAGTAGACATTCCAAATTTCAAGTAATTCTTAATATAAGCATAAAAACGGACTTATGATTTTATGGCAATGTAGGAGAGAGTATAGACATTAAGAAATTTATGTTCAGAAATTAAATATAAAAAGAATGTGGAACATTAGGTCAAAGTCTATAATATGAAGGTTGACAGTTGAATACGTAAGTACGTGGATGACTTAAACACTTAATCCTATAGTCCATAACTAAATATTAATATGTAGAAGATCATGGATGACCATCACAAATATGCTAAGAATCATATGCTCACTTAATAAGATGACAAACATAAATGAAAATATATAAATCATAATGAAGATATGATATGAAATAGTAATCCAATGTGGAAAATAAACTAATCCTAGATAAGACAAATTGAACAACATTGATTCCAAGTCAAATGGTGACAATATTATTATTCTCTGTTGCTACCTCTTCATAAATTCTTGGAGACATTATGATTATGCAATCCTTGGAGCCCTGAATAATTGAGGTATTAGATTCTCTATTTTTATATTGAGTTATTCATTTCCCTCTTGAATGCCTTATACATTGTTTAGTGGTGAACCATATACTTGTTTAAGTCTTTCCTACCTCTTTGAAAGTTCACCACCTCAGATTGATTATTGTTTGAATGCATTGAATATTATAATAGCACTTGAATTGATCTATTTGGAGTTTTGACTCCCTGGACATTGGTCACTTTGGGCTTTGGCCCCTTAGAGCTTTGGCTCACTTGAGGTAGGGTACATCCCGCCGCCCTGTGCACATGTGTAATGGATTAGTTGTCCCCCAGTCGACTGGTTAACATAGTAATTAGGCTCAATGCTGTTCTTTCATAGATGATTGAACATAAGGCATTGTTGCCCTTGAAGGAAATTATATGATAGTGCTCAACCTTAATATTCAAAACTTGATTATTGCAAGTAATTTGATAATTTGATATCTTGAACTGTATTGCATAGCCTTGTGGAAATTTGATCTTGAATACAAACATTGAAATATTTATATCCTTGCTTTGATGAATTTAGTCAACAAAATATTCCTTTCCTAGATTTTATATTACCTTGAATAATATTTAATACCTATGTTTTGCAAATAGCTCGATATAAAAATTTAGTACCAGCTTTGCTGACCTTTTTTTTTCCTTCAATGGGGTCCATGTGTGGTTTTGTTTCCTCTGGGAACTCATGGGCAGGTAATAGATGGAAGAGCTTGAAGAGACATGCACTGGGTAGTCCTCCCTTGAAGACTAGATAGAATGAATTCTATTTCTTAAACTTGTAATCATATTTGTAAGCTTCCGCAACTCTGATGTACAAGCATGATTGTAATAAAGATTGTTTATGATTGTGATATGATTTCATAAATATTTGATCGTAAAGATCAGGTCTTTACACTTTGGTGTCAACAGATACACATAGTGCCAACAGAGGGTGCATTGCACCATAGAGGACACTTTAGTGTCAACAAAGCGTCTGTAGAGCCAACAGAGGGTGTGTTGCACCAAATAGGACACTTCATTGTGAATATAGGAGGACTTATCATATAATGGTGGCCACAAATCAGATAAAAGACATAAATAGAAGACACATCAATTCAATATAAGTTTACAATTTTTCAGATATTATTTCAACATTTGGTCATAGTATATTCATGTTTATCTTATTAGAAATTCAATGCCACTTACTCTAACCTAGGTTTCCCTTTGTGCATGGTTGGGGATGAGATGTCCGTAGGTACTATTCAGAAAGTGAGGTCAAGATATAGGATTCATCCGCAATACTCAGAGGTTTGCTTGGTGGGGCGCCATCTACACGATCAGAAATATTAAGAAGGAGTACATGTTTTAGAATAATGTATATATGGTTTTTATACTATTTAATGTAACCATATTTCTTTTCTTGAGAAGTTATGAGAATTTATTTCATACATAGTTTGTAATGGTTCTTATCTAATCATTTCTCTAATGTATATCATGTTAGTTACACTCCCCCATTCAAAAAAATATATTTGGCTTCTGCTCATGTGAAAGAAATTGGCATGTTACAATATGGTATCAGAGTAATAACATAGATGGTCATCAAGGAATTTTTCATATTCTTAGTTTATATTTCCCCATTAGAATCCAAGTGAGAGTAAACATATTTTATGAAGATAATAGTAATCCTGGTTATAAAAGAAGTGAAAGATAGTAGAATACAAGTTAGAGGTAATAGAAGTTGAGGTATGTATTAGGGATAGTTCCTAGATGCTTTGGAATTTTTATGTTAACTTTCAATTTGTTCATATCATGCCCTCACCTTTTTCCACATGTTTGTGGTATGGGACACAAGGTTATGGGGTTTTGTAGAGGCGATGTTATATGCATAAATCTAAATTTATTATGCTTATCTCATTCTTTATAGTGCATATGGTATGGGACATGTGTATTGTCAGATGAGGTAAATATGATAAGACAGGGCACTTTCAGATGTATGAATGGCCTGTTGGGTTTTAGGGGAGGTAGAGAAGGCAGCAGAAACAAAAATTTTCTCCTCCCCAAACCCAGAACAAGGAAACGGGTCAACATCTATACAATAGGAAAGGATGGTTTGTGGAATCATACCTTGTCCCAAGGCTTGCTCGGCGACAATACCTCGCGGCTTGCACGGTCTTCACCTCCGGTCTTGGACAGTGTCTGTGCAGCTCCTGGTCGCACTGGGACTGATGACTCCTAGTCTCACCGGGACTGTCGGGATTGATAGCTGTCCTCTGAGCGGCAAAAATCTCTCGCCTCTGAAGTAGTCCACACGGACCACCTGGAACTTCAATCTCCTTGTCTCACAAGGAATTGGATGGAGTCACACCCTCCTGTCACCGTACTAGTCACTGACACACTCTCCTGCCACCACTCACTTTCTACAGTTGTCTTTTCCTTGTTGTGCCTCCCTTATCAGGTAGCACTTGCTCGGGCTCTCTCGGTTACCAAAACCAGAGAGAACGACAACTTTACAGAGCAACTGGTTGCACTGAGTTGTACTTTGAGAAGCCCCCAATACCCCTATATATAGGAGGGTCATGGGACAAGGTTCTCTATCCCTGGCAATGTGGGACTAAAGCAGGAGTAGAAGGGTTCGAGATTTTCCACAAAAACAACCAACTGCGCAACCTGAACTGATCATTTCATTTCTGAAACGGTCGGTTGGGGACCTGAGCCGGTCGGTTGACACCTCAACCGATCGGTTGGGACCCATGAAATGGTCATTTCACTTCTGAACCAGTCGGTTTGTGGTCCTGGTCAGTTCCCGATTGACTTTTTCCTATTTTGTTTCTAATTGGTACCAAATACCAATCCTTGTTCCAATCAAATTGGGCAAGTGAAACGAAAAGAAATTTCTCACTAATCCTACTTTCCCAACTTGCTCGGTTGGACCAGTTGAACAATCATTTCAATACTTGAACCAATTGTTTCATCCTGTTCATGAGCCGACCGACTCACCACCTGAGCTGATCGGTTCACCAAGCTCAGTCGATCAGTTCATCTCATGAGCTGATCGGTTGGGAGTGCAAATTATGCAAAAATAGTCAATTGCAGTTTCAATCAATCTAATACTCTAACCAATCAGTCCAACACCTTGAACATTATGATACTGAGCTATCAATTGATTGAGTGTTTAATTGAACTACTAAACTCCTTTAGCAATCAATATAAACATTATTTGTGTACAAAATTCCTCTTCCAGGTTAAATCCTATGTGTGTGACCCTGCAGGTCCATTTCATGTTGGCAGTGAAAGTCCATAACACTTATGACTTCACAAGCAAAGAGTGGTGCCTAGTCACACATCAGTGCTACCCAAGTGAAATAGAAAGTTGGAGAACAACTTTCAATCCTACAATCCGTGAATGGTGTTACAGTGAATGTGTAATTCCTTTGTCACTGATATCCCGAATGAACTCGAGGCATGGAACAGTCATCCTGTCAACGTTCATTCACTTTCTTGATCTCAGAGTAGATTGGAAGAGATATGTATGACATCAATATCACATACTGATTCACACATGCGTGCACGCCTTTCTCAATCCTACTCATCAAGTGGCCATGGATATCAAACTCCCTCAGGAGAGACAAATCCCATATCTATCACTCACCCCTCGAAAGCCCCATGTGTCAAAGCCACCCAATCATCACCTTTATAACAACCCATGTTTCAGGACTGTGTTTGATGATGTCAAAGTGTGCCCAACGACATGTGTTGAGTGTAGTGATTTCAGGTCAAAGAATCACACTCACCACCATCACTGTGAGTACTGACTGTGACTACCATGTTATGGTTCCATGTGTCAAACTCACAGTGGGTCTGTCCGGTACACTTGTTCTCTAACAAGTACCTATGTGTTTGGTTTGATATCTCTATATCATGACTAATGAGATTCTGTCATCAACCAACACCACAATCTAGTCTTGTGTGTCATTGCTATCTATCTACCTTCCATAATGACATCCGACTAGGGACATAATGAGAATGTACAAACTCTTAGCATCTGTATGATCTCATCATTCAGGTCCTGAACCTGAAGGCATACGTCATTGAGTACTGTCATTCTCTAGACATTCAATATGTTCTATCACTGTCTCATATGACTGAACTAGAAAGAATTGGAAGCTTGCCTTTGATGTTTATCAAATCAATCTTAATGTATCCCACCAATCATCCCATGATTGGATCTCAGGGCATACATACTAATAGACTCCCACTTGCACTGTGAGCCAATCACCCTTGAATCATATTCTTAGTGATCTTCAAACATGTCCCACATGTTACTGTACTCTAGTGCGAACATAGTGAGTTATGGCAACACCTTGCCAAAGTCAGTATAAATTGCATGTCTCACATCTCTTCGCTGTACGTCACACGTATGAGATGGAGTTTCCGTAATATGCGATCTAGTATTCCTTTGCTAACCTTTAGCCACATTGCATGATCAAGAATTCCATACTTGTCATCAATGAGCAGAATATCTATAAGTTCATCTCATGAACTTCCAGATCCATATAGTATCCGATGTTGTTCTCCAACACATAGATACTCAGCATTTCCTTTTCAATTGTTTTATTGGAACACTTCCAATTATCAACAAACTTTCACTTTTATATATCTTATATATAATTTGCGATTAATTTTCTGTCCTTTCGAAAGTTCGCATCAATGTAACTCTTTACATTGAACTCTTCCTTATTTGCATAGAACTAGTACTTCTCAAGTACTTATCAAGTTCTCATGGTATTCTAGTAACCCTTACTGGAAGTAGACAAACATCCACTCATCATGTCTCACATACGAGTTATCAGGATGAGCACATCATATTATCATGTCCTACATACAAGATGATGAATGCATTTTATTCTTGCCATGTATATACATGCAAGATGATGGTATGATTACATACATGATAGATCCATATCTATTCTTCATAAGAATTGGACACTTGGCCTTGGGATACTAACTCCATGGACAAGTTTTCTCCCACTGAATCTGTGCATACTGAACCCTTCAGTACAGATTGCCAATGTATGCTTTCTCTTTTCAGGTCAAGAGGTTTTCGAGAACTATCTCTATATATCTCTATTCCTAACACATAGGAAACATCTCTATCTTCCTTAAAGATAATTTCCACTTTTGGATTTCCATTTCACATCAACATGTGGAATGTGAACACAGATCCTTCTTTATCTTTGACATATCAGTCAAACCCTTTGACTATATTATCAAAGTAAAGATCCAATTTTGAGTTGCTTGTGCTCAATCAATCACATTGATTAGTCCATTGTAACTTATAGACTTCATTTGCATTAGTGGATTCATAAACCTTATAGGTTGCGTCACGTACACATCCTTGTTTTATTCTTCATAGGAATGCGGTTTTAGTATCCATATGCCAAATGTCTTAGTCATTGAGTTGCAATCAACAAGCATCATCCTTCTCAAAATTTTATCCATGTGTCTTAACACTTAAGACTCATTTGCACTTATGGATTTCATTCCAATGGGTGCTACCATCAAGGTCATACCTTATGGTTCACATGGATGTCATTTAGGATGTAGTGGTCATAAACCATAACTCAAGATTAGGTTCCTCATATTCATCTGGATGGTTGACTCATCACATGAACAACTCATCACATAGATAATTGAGGTGTATCTGTTAAGGATATAAGAACTCACAACCCTTGTGATTCTTAATTTCTTTTATTAGTGAAGTGTATTCTTTATTTAAGAAAAATTTAGTTATTTGATAATCATCCTCTAACTCCTTAGAGTATGACTCCTTCTTGATTTAGACATCACCATGCCTTAATCACGACCTCACTATGATACACTATCATAATCACTCATAAGGATCTCAAACATTTGGTCCAAGTATTTCATTCATTGATCTCATCAAGAATTAACACTTTACCAAATTTGCACTTCAAGATATTCATATTGGTATTTCTCTAAACACCATTTGAAGTATTAGCATTTGTTCCAATAGGTATGTAAATACATAACATGTATCATACCTAATAGGATAATCATTCTCCCACTACCTTTAGTGAAGATTGATTAATCATGTCCAAGATATTCATGTCTCTTACTGGTTCTCTAACCAAAAGAGTCTAGATTTATCCATCACATGGAAACTAGAAATGAATTTCTCATGATTGATGCTAATTTGATTGTTTGAGTTATCTATAACCACTACTACAGAAATAGCATTCAGTGTCACTTTTCTGGGCGTCGGTTATTAAGGAAAACCGATGCCTTATATGTTAGGCGTCGGTTGTTTAAGAAAACCGACGTCTATATTCGAAGACCAGCCAGACATGGGTACCACTTTGTATTCAGCGTCAGTTGTTTATAACAAACCGACGCTGAAAGTCGGCCGTGAAATCCAAATTTTGATAAAAAAATAGTGTCATTTTCAGCGTTAGTTATGTATGTATAAACCGACGCCTATGTGCGATGAAAATTTGCACGAAAAGTGTCACTTTCAGCGTCAGTTATCCTTTTATAACCGACGCTGAAGGTGGTTCCCGCCAAACAATTTCATGAAAATATCGTCCAATTGGACGTCGGTTGTTTAAAACAACCGACGCTAAAGATGTTTAGGCGTCGGTTGTTTTAAACAACCGACGCTATTGGGGAACTTATAACCCGCGATCGCCTGACTCTTCCCCTTCCTTCTGTTTCATTGCGAGCAATTACCTTCTCTGCTGCCGGCGATTTCTCTCCGGCGATTTCTTCTCCAGCGCCATTTCTCCGGCTATTTCTTCTCCGGCGCCCCCTTCTCCGCCACCACTCCTCCTTCTCCGCGCCCCTTCTCCGCCGCCCCTGCTGCCCGCCCCTGCTGCTCCAAGCGCCTGAGAACCGGCGCCGCCGCCACGCCTGAGATTAGGCGCCGCCTGGTGCTTTTCCACCGTCGTTGCGCCGCCGCAACCACCGCCAGAGCCACCGGAGCTGCTAGCTGCTCCTCCACCGCCGTCGCTGCTAGCTACTTCTCCAGCCAGAGCCACCGGAGCCTCTGCCTTCTTCCCTCTGACAAGGTTGGTCTTCCCGCTGCTAGCTGCTCTGCTTTTTTATGCATTGATCAAATTGTTGTGATAAAAATGCGTGTAATGTATTTGATTAGAGTTAATCTAATCTGGATGTTCATAATAATGGTATGTTAAATATGATGATTAGGGATAAATATAATGTCTAGTACACAAATATTAGATGATATTCAAGAAAACCCTAGTTTGATGAGCATGTTGTTAATCATGTTAATTATGATTCTTCTATATATTCTGATGTCATTATATAATTATGTGATCCCAACATATTAAATTGAATTAGAATGATTTCATGAATTATAGGGTTTTAAAGTTGATAAACATGTACATGCGGAAATAGGGTTATTAAACCAATGGTTATAACATAGTATGATCTTAATCTGATCTGGATGTTCATAATAATGTAGTATGTTAAATATGATGATTAGGGATACATATAATGTCTAGTAAAGATTCCTAGACCTTTTGTTTGAAACTATTGATTTCTTCATTTATTATTTAATAATGCTCTGTTGATTAGGATTAACCATGTTGCCTGTACTTTATAGACATTTATTATATATAAGAATGACAACACATGTATTTGTTGGCCTAGAAACCCGTCCAAGATTTACTCATTAGAAGTAAATCTTGGATAGTCCCCAGTTTGGGACTATTCTTGAACACCTAATCTCACTTAGGATGTAAGTGTATAATGTGTATTGGGTTTTCGAGAAAATTTCGGTAGCATTTCCCCGTTTGTTCTCTAAGTACATATGTACTTAGACAACAACGGGGAAATGCTGCCAAAATTTTCTTGAAAACCAAATACACATTATACACTTACTAGTGAGATTAGGTGTTCAAGGATGGGATAGGTGGTACACATTTATTATATATAAGAATGACATCAAATGTGTTTATTGGCCTAGAAACCCGTCCAAGATTGACTCATTAGGAGTAAATCTTGGATAGTCCCTGGTTTGAGACTGTTCTTGAACACCTAATCTCACTTAGGATGTAAGTGTATAATGTGTATTGGGTTTTCGAGAAAATTTTGGTAGCATTTCCCCATTTGTTCTCTAAGTACATATGTACTTAGAGAACAACGGGGAAATGTTGTCGAAATTTTCTTGAAAACCCAATACACATTATACACTTACTAGTGAGATTAGGTGTTCAAGGATGGGATAGGTGGTACCCATTTATTATATATAAGAATGACATCACATTATACGCTTAGGTTGTAAGTGTATACCCTAATCTTTTCCTAATATATACTTGTTTCCTAATATATACTTGTTTTCTCTGATCATAGAATGGATAGATCATGGATGTCCATTCGTAATCGTTGCACCCCAGAGTTTATATCTGGTCTTGATCAGTTTATTAGATTTGCCGAGGAACATAGGAAAAAACCTACAGATAGGTTCTACTGTCCATGTAGGCATTGCGGTAACAACTTGAAAGTCAACACTGGTGAGGAAATCAAAAGTCATGTCATGTGCAACGGGATTGTACAAGGCTATACAGAATGGCACTGGCATGGAGAGATTTCAAAATCGAAACCAGTAGATGTCGATAGCAGTGCTTGGGTGGAAGAAGAAATTGCCTCCGATGACGTAAATGTGAACGAACCAGTTCCAGCAGACATCGTTGATGCGATGCTGGATAGTTGTAGGGTAGAGCACACCGATCCACCTCCTATCTTTACAAACATTGTGCATGATGCTGAGATACCGTTATACACAGGCTGTGCTAAGTTTACGAAGCTTAGCGCTGTGTTGAGATTGTATAAGTTGAAAGCTAACAATAGATGGAGCGACAAAAGCTTCACTTCATTGTTGACTTTGTTGAAAGAAATGCTTCCTGAAGGAAACGAGCTTCCAATCTCAACATACCAGGTAAAGAAAATGTTGTGCCCAATGGGAATGGAGGCCAAGAAGATACACGCATGCCCGAATGATTGTGTATTATTTCAAAAGGATTATGTAGATTTGAAAGATTGTCCAAAATGTGGTGCGTCACGGTATAAATTGACGACTTCGGGGGAGTCCAAAACTGGTTCTCCTGCCAAGGTGTTCTGGTATCTACCTATAATATCACGGTTTCAACGCTTGTTTGCAAATCCAAAAGATGCGAAGAATTTGAGGTGGCATGCAGATGTTAAGAAAAATAATGATGGGATCCTGCGACATGCGTCTGATTCCCCACAGTGGAAGAAGATTGATCTATTGTACCCCAAATTTGGTGAAGAAGATAGGAATCTAAGACTTGGGCTTTGTACAGATGGGATGAATCCGTATGGGACATTGAGCAGCCAACATAGCACTTGGCCAGTCATGCTTGTTATATACAATCTTCCTCCCTGGATGTGTATGAAGAATAAGTACGTTATGTTGTCATTGTTGATATCGGGCCTTAAACAACCCGGAAATGATATTGATGTTTATCTTGAACCTTTGATTGATGACTTAAAGAAACTTTGGGCTGAAGGTGTGATGACCTATGATGCTTCAGCAAGAGAGACATTTCGTTTGCACGCTATGTTGTTTTACACTATTAATGACTTTCCAGCATATGGGAATTTGTCTGGATATAGTGTCAAAGGAGCTAAAGCGTGTCCTATATGTGAAGAAAACACTGATTCAATAAGACTAAAACATGGCGGCAAGACTGTATATCTTGGTCATCGAAGGTTTCTTTCAAAATTCCATCCATATCGTAGGAAGCGCAAAGCATTCAATGGATGGAATGATGAACGGAGTGCACCTAAACCTATACCAGGGGATGTTGTTTATGAAAGAGTAAAAGACATTGTCAATGAATTTGGTAAGAAATCACAATGTAGTATGGCCACACGGAGTGACAATTCTTCATTCAAGAAGAAGTCAATATTTTGGGATCTTCCTTATTGGAGTTCTTTGACAGTCAGGCATTGTATCGATGTAATGCACATTGAGAAAAATGTCTGTGATAGCATCATTGGTACTCTGTTAAATATACCAGATAAGACTAAAGATGGGATAAAATCTAGAATGGACCTACGTGAAATGGGAATAAGGTCAGAATTAATAGAATTATGTGAAATGGGTAGT
The DNA here is from genome assembly GCA_963693085.1 of Alisma plantago-aquatica. Classification (NCBI taxonomy): domain Eukaryota; kingdom Viridiplantae; phylum Streptophyta; class Magnoliopsida; order Alismatales; family Alismataceae; genus Alisma; species Alisma plantago-aquatica. The sequence continues at coordinate 583,214,433 of OY856413.1, forward strand.
AAAAGAACATACTTACCTCCCGCTTGTTACACATTGTCTAGAAAGGAGAAAAAAAACTTTTTGTGAATGCTTGGTAAATGTTAAGGTGCCACATGGTTACTTATCCAACATCCGTAGATTGGTATCAATGAAAGATCTGAAGTTGATAGGTCTTAAATCTCATGATTGTCACACTCTAATGCAACAAATATTACCCGTGGCAATTCGATCTATATTGCTGAAGCATGTAAGGTTTGCAATTACCAGACTTTGTTTCTTTTTCAACAGTCTATGCAGTAAAGTTATTGACCCTGATACTCTCGATAATTTGCAAAGAGAAGTGGTTGTTACCCTATGTCAACTTGAGATGTATTTCTCTCCTTCGTTCTTTGATATCATGGTACATCTTGTTGTCCACTTGACTAGGGAAGTGAAAATGTTGGGACCCGTTTTGTTACATTGGATGTATCCCTTTGAACGATACATGAGCATTTTTAAAGGTGATGTTTGAAACCGTTATCGGCCTGAAGGGAGTATTATTGAAGGTTATGTGGCGAGAGAGGTTATGGATTTTTGCAATGACTTTCTCATTGGTAATGACACTCCTGATAATGACAAGAATTTTGAGGAGGGCAAAGGAATTTTGGGATCACGGGTGAAAGTAATCAGCCGTGAGCAGTTGGAGCAAGCTCACTTGTATATTTTACACAATATGGACGAAGTGAGTGTTTATATCGAGGAACATACCAATTTCATAAAGAGACAACATCCTCGAGCAAGTTCAATGTGGCTTGCTAGAGAGCATAATAAGACTTTTACTAAGTGGTTTGAAGATAAAGTCTTACATCAACTATCTCAAACACCAAATGATATTACAGAAACTATCAAATGCCTCGCCTTTAAACCAAAACCGAATGTTATGTCTTATGAAGGGTTTAACATTAATGGATTCACATATTACACAAAGCGCCAAGATGATAAGAGTGTCATCCAAAATAGTGGGGTCACTCTTCAAGCGTCGACTATGTACTTTGCAAGTGCAAAGGATAAGAGTCCACGTGAAGCTAAAATGTCATATTACGGTGTCATTGAGGACATTTGGGAGTTTGACTACATAGATTTCAAAATTCCGCTCTTTAAATGTAATTGGGTTGATAACACCAAAGGAGTTATAGTGGATGAATTGGGTTTCACTTTGGTGAACTTTGAAAAGATTGGCGAGAAGGGTGAACCATTCATATTGGCATCACAGGCAAAACAAATATTCTATATCGATGATCCTGCGAATGATAAATGGTCAGTTGTTCTTCATGGTAAAAGACAATTCATTGAAGATCCTATAGATGAAGAAGAGTACTATGATAAGTATGATGACTCCAGTCCATTCTCAGTTGGGTTGCCAACTCCACAAAATATTGAAGCTAATGATGACTTATATGTGCGTGGAGATCACAATGAAGGATTGTTAATTGATAAAAGATCACAATTTTAGAGACATGTATGTTTATACAAATGCTAAATGTTTGCCTTTTTCTAGTTAATACAAATGCTAAATGTTTGCCTTTTTCTAGTTAATACAAATGCTAAATGTTTGCCTTTTTAATGACATTTTCAGATGGCTGACCATGATGAGCATGATGTCCATGATGAGCATGAAGTCCATGATGAGCATGCTGTCCATGACGAGCATGGCGAGGATACCAATGTAAGTTCTAAAAACATATCCTGTATTTCTATAAAATTCATTATCTTCTAGTTATGTTATATATCCTATATTTCTATATTGGGCTAATTTAGTGTGTTTATTTTTGTCAAATTTTAGGTTGATGATGTACCTGTACCCACTGAAGTACTGGAGCAACTTGATGCACAACACCAAACACTTAACAAGAAAAGGGGCATCACTCTGTTGAAGAAGTTATTAGTGCTAAGTGGTAGTGGATCCAAATTGGTGGTGGAGTTTGATAATGGAGGAAATGCAATTGGAGTGAACCACAATAATTTTGTAAACTATCTTGGGTGTACCACTCGGAGCCATTGTGGTGTTAAGTATGATAATTGGCATAAAGTTCCTCAAGGGAAAAAAGACTTGATATGGAAGGATTTATGTGTGAGTTATTATTATTTGCAATTCTATTTTGTAGATTACAAATTCTATTATTTGCAATTCAATTTTGGATACTAGTGAATAACATTTCTATTTTACAGAATCTGTTTGCATTGGATGAGAAGTTGCATCGTAAAAGTGTGATGCAACACGCTGGAAAGATGCTTAGGAATTATAGGACAAATCTGAACAGAGAATACATAAAAGAGGGTGATAAGAAGAAGAAGTCAGCCCTTGAACAATGGAACTTCTTGGACAAAGAAGATTGGGACAATTTTGTTGCTTCAAGAAAATCTGAAGAATTCAAGGTATTAGGCGTCACTCCCAATTTAATTAATATACATTGTATTCACCTATTCAAGATTAACATTTAGTGCTACTAACCAAATCATTAATGTGCATACTAACTAGGCCCTCAGTGACGCACAAAAAGCAAGGCGTGCACTGAATGTTCATGACCACATATGGGTCTAAAAGGCTATGCAAGCGTTCGCCAAAGACTACAAGCGGAGTCTGCGGCTACTCAGCAGTCTTCTTCTACTCAGGAGTCTGCTCCTACTCAGGAGTTTGCCACACCCATGCCTCGCCATGATATCTGGATAGCTGGCAGGCAAAACAAGAAGGGTGAAATAAAGAAGCCTGTAACTGCTGAGGCGGCTGCAAAAATGGTAAAATACAACTCTTAGAGAAATCGTTTGAATATTGATTATTTGTGGTGTTAACTTACCAATTTCTATTTATGGTGATTAGCAGGAGCTGCACGAGCAGAGGAAACAAGGCACGTTCATCCCTCAGGGCACAAGGGATGAATTGACAGTTGCTCTGGGTAACCCAGAGCATCCTGGACGTGTTAGAGGTGCCGGCGCTGGTGTTGGCATCAAAGCATTCTTTGGGCCATCCCAGCGCAAACTCAGAGCGGGACTTTCTCAAGAAGAGGTAACCTATTCTTTTTTTAGAATATTACTGCAAAAGGAAATTCATTAATAAGAAGCTAATGTTTCTTTTATCCATGTATAGGAGAATAAGAGAGTTGAGGATTTAGTTGCTAAGAAGGTCAAGGATGTAGTTGCTGAGAAGGTCAAGGAAGAATTGCTGCGGTGGCAGGCATCTCAGGCTTCCAATCAGCCTATGGCAACCCACTCTTCTCCTGATGCACAGACTGTGAGTAATCCTGGAGACCCATCGCCTAGCACGTCTGCTGTAAGTATTGTTTATGACATTGTAGATAGTCTTTTCAAGATGATATGTTTTCAAGATTATATGTATATATGTATAACATTCTTTACGTAAATTTGTAGGCATTGAAGCCATGCCGCTTAAGAATGCAAGACTATGTTGTTGCAGAGGCGCAGGCTTACCAGTCCCTTCCTGGGGAAACGTTTCATGGGACTCCAATGTCGCAGGGCTACATTCGTGTGAGCCCGCTACATGTATTACCCGATTGGAGGGAAGTTGCATTGCCATATGCCCACCCAGATATTGATACACTTGGTGAGGCAGAAGGTGGGGTCATATTGTGGCCCAAAGCAGATGTCGTCTACACGACTAAAATTGTAAGATAAATTTACATTGATTTAGACTGTTAATGTGTATATATGATGTCAACTGATCTGAAATTATATATACAGGTTAAAAAGAAGACACCAGGAGCACCTAGGCCTCCACCTCCACTTCCCGCATTACCAACTTGGGTTCCAACTGACCTAACATACCCGTTAGGTCCTGCTTGTAGGGGAATGGCATGTTGGCTACGGGCACATAATATACATTGCCCTATAATAGTTTCTTTAGATGCAGATTATGCAGGTCAATCATACGATAGCTCTTTATTTATACAAGATATTATTGAGCTGTTTATGTATGATTGGCTGAATACATCAATGATAGAGACATGGATAAGGTGAGATCTTGTTTATACATCCATATACCTTGTGTAAGATCCAGTGATCTGGTTTCTTATATATTAATGCATACGCCTATATGTTTTGCAGCTACTTAGTCGAAGATCATTGCAAACAATTTGCATTTGATCATGTGGGATTTTTGATTCCATCATTGATTAGTTTGGTAGCTAAAGACCCTGATAATGTTCAACAATATTGTATAGATGCTTTTACAATTTTTGGTCAGCAAAAGAAGACGATAATAATAGCTCCATTCAATGTCAAGTAAGTTTACTTTATTTATAATTTGGACTTAAGAAAATTCCATTTTTATTTTGCATTTTGAGTTATTAATTGTTAACTTCTTACCTCTAGCGGTAGACATTGGGAGTTACTAGTTATTGTCCCCGAGACATTCACTGTTTATTATCTAAATCCTGCGGGGAGTACATTGAACACTAAAATTGGACACGTAATGAGAATGCCATTATTCTGGTGAGAAATATTTCATTTTTATATCCGTTAACATCTTTTATTACAATACTATTTACTTATGCAATTTATTGTGTTATATTAACAGGTAGGGGTTTAGATGCATTCAAAAAGGCTGGAGGAACGGTCCCAAGGAAAAAGAACCAGCCAATAAATTGGCAGAACGTACAAGTAAGTTCCCGACTCGAATATATATATTATTGATGTGAATTGTGCTTAGTTGTATTATTTTGTATGTTTCAATTTATAGTGTGCTACACAAGACAATGGCTGGGCATGCACATACTATGTGATGCAATTTATGCAGATGATTATCAAACATGCCGCATTGGACATCGATAGCATACATGAGGTATTATATATAGTCTCATTAGTTAGTATGAAATATATCAATCTTATTTTTATATTATTACTTATATATATACATCATTCTCTTTGCAGGTGTTTAAAACTGACCACACTATAGGTAAACACTTAAAAAATATACATGCTCCATATACGATGGAAGCATTAAATGAAGTAAGAGAAGAATGGGCAAAAGCCATACAAGCAGTGGCAACTGTAAGATATAATTGGGATGTTGATAGAGATAATGAATGATACTTTGTAAATGAATATTTCTGAATGTTAATACATGTATTTGAATGTTTCTATATGTGTGAATGTGAGAATTGAATTGATGTCTGAATGTATGTACTTGTGTGAAATTTTGTTGTGACTTTTGCAGGTTTGCGGCCTGTTTGTAGGCTGATATCAATGGATGTCGTAAACCTGCAGTTTAGAAAACTGAACTGCAGGTTCTCATCCTGCTGACCAGCCACAGCAGGCCTGCAAACTGATATGAAAAAAAAATAGAAATAGGTGTCGGTTATTTATAGAAAACCGTCAGCAAATACCTACAGCGTCGGTTATTTGATAAAAACCGACGCCTAATAGTACAAACAACCCGACCGTGCAGGATAGCACGGCCGTGGTGGAAAAGGCGTCGGTTATGCATATAAAACCGACGCCTATAGTACTAAACACGGCCGTGCAGGGAAGCATGACCGTGTCGTCTTGAAGTATAGGCATCAGTCTTTTGGTATATAACCGACGCCAAAAGTGTTCGCGCCACAGAAAATGGCGTCATCTAGGGCACTTTATGCGTCGGTTATCTACTAAAAGACCGACGCTATATTCCAGATAGGCGTCAGTTGTTTAGTAAATAATCGACGCAGAAAGTTCCCTAGATGACGCCGTTTTCTGTGGCGCGAACCCTTTGGGCATCGGTTATCTACTAAACGACCGACGCCTATAGATTAAATAGGCGTCGGTTAAAAAACCGACGCCGAAGTGTTCGACCTTTAGCGGCGCCCACATAGGCGTCGGTCGGAAACCGACGCCAAATGGGGTTAAACGACCGACGCCAAAGGCCGTTTCTGTAGTAGTGAACTTTTAGGTATCATTTTATCTTATGCATATCAAATACCACAAGATAAACAAGGCATTGCCACAAAGATCATATCTTAGAAATTGAAACATCTCTTTATTGATTGCCATCATTGTCATACAATATGCAAAAATAAAGTGTTTCTATCTATTGGCAAATATGAAATAGTAGTTCATAATTGTATTACATGCCTTTTAGGCTGAAAATAAACTAAATTACTCCTATCTATGGCGGCAACACTTGCTCCATTGATTGAGTGCTTTACACTTTACATCTTGGTATCATATACCTCAAAAGTGTTAAAATTTTACTTTCATGACACCTTTAAGTAGAGACGTTTGTCGCCTCCTTCTTCTTTTGTTCTTCCAGATAGAGAGGACAATTCCTTTTCCAATGTCCTGGCTTTTGACAATGGTGGCAATTGCCTGTCTTGGTCATGCCTCCCTTGGCCTTGAGAGGGGTTCCTGGCTAGCATCAGAACCTTTCTTAGCTTTGCCCTTGCCCTTGCGCTTGGACTTGCCTTTCTTGCTCGTGATCACCATCATAGACTTAGGCTTGTCCTTCTTCATCTATGTCTCGACTGTCCTCACCATGCCCAACAACTCTGACAGTGGCCTATCAAAGTTGTTCATGTTGTAGTTCATCACAAACTGACTGTAGGATTCTGGCAATGAATGCAGTATCACGTCAGTAGCCAACTCTTAGCTCAGTGGAAATCCCAGTCTTGTCAGGTTCTCCACATACCCAATCATCTTGAGTATGTGAGGACCAACTAGATCTCCTTCTGTCATGACGCACTTGAACAGTGCCCTTGAGACATTGTATCTCTCTTGCCGTGCTTGATCTTCATACATATTCCTGAGATGCTGAATCATCTCAATGACACCCATGTTCTCATGTTGTCTCTGCAACTCGTGGTTTATTAAGTACAACATCAAGCACTTTGCATCAATGGCATCATCAGAATGCTTCTTGTAAGCATCCCTTTCTGCCTTTGGTGCATTAGGAGCAAGTTCCTCTAGAATTGGAGTATCCAGGACATAGAGCTTTCACTCTTGAGTGATAACAATTCTCAATGTCCTATACTAGTCGTGGAAGTTTGTCCCATTTAGCTTGTCTTTTTCAAGAACAGATCGCAAAGAAAAGTGATTGTTGTTTGTTGTCATGTGTACTACAAAAGGAAATATGCAATTTTAGTCCAAAAACTTATTTTTGACTTAGTTGATTGATTTGAAAAGTTGACGATATAATTAGGCCTTTAATTAATTATTGCTCCCACTATTTTAGTTCAAATTGATAGCCCTCACCATCAATTTGGAAGATTGCAATGTACAACCTTCTAGTGGGCAAGATCCTAAAATCCTCTAAGTCATGGACCAGCTAGGGCTGTCACCCACAACTTAGATCTCTCAGGTAGGCAACTTTTTCCAATTGCATCATATGCAATTCTTGATAAGATGTCATATGCAACTCCTTGCCATGAGCATCTCCATGCCTCAAGGTGCTAGATCCTATCTAGGTCACCTTGTTAAGTTCGACCCAAAGCTAACACGATGAATATGCACCCTGCTAGGGAAGACCCACACATTCATCCTTCATTCTTCCACGAGATAGATGGGGCACCACGCTAGGGCGTGCCCACACTTGGTCGATCAAGCTTTTCACGTGTGTTGCATTTGGAAGGCATCTAAAACTTAATATTTAATGAGGGATTTGGTTTTATATACAGATACATATCCAATCACCACAATACATAGTACATATCATATACATGCTATATCCCACAAAAAACATGCAAAATGATAAAAGCGATGATTATGGCCATCCTAATGTGATTCCTCGAGCCAAGAGGAATCACAGTCATCTAGGTCTACATCACATGCAACCTGTACAAGATGAACTCTGTGCTTTGCCTTTCTGGGTTTGATCAACTCATCACATGACTGATCGGCTCGCCATCAGGCCGGTCGGCTGGGTGCCACCAGGCGATCGGTTGGCACCTCCAACCGATCGGTTCACCTGGTCGTCGTGCATCTCATCATGGTCACCACCCACTCGTCTCGCTCCTCGAACCAGTCATCAACTGATTGGCTCACTCCTTGAACCGAACGTCTGGAACGTCAACCGATCGATTCACGCCTTGAACCGATCGTCTCAGCTATCGTCATGATGTCCTCCGTTCTTTGACATAACAGGAAATAAAATTCTATCCTATTTTACATTGTAAAAAGAGAAACCTCGAGTTACATTCGAGGGGAGAAAAGGTAGGAAGGAAAATCTCGAATTATTTCGAGTTACATCAGGAATAGGAGAAGGAAGATTGGTGCGTAGACTAAGATGCAAGCAACCACATACAACCATACACAGATAGGGTCTATTGGCCATAAACACACTATAAATCCACCACAAAACTCATTTTAAGGGCAACGCGTATCGAGTGAATTAATAATACATTTCATATATGTAAATTGGGATTTGTGGATTTAGGATTGGACATGCATAAAACCAATTTTATTCGCATCGTATGCAATTAATAAAAGCAACAAACCAAAATCGATCATATCGATAATCCTAAAGTATAGAGCAGTTGGCGTGGCTCTGATACCACTGTTGGGTTTTAGGGGAGGCAGAGAAGGCAGAGGAAACAAAAAATTTCTCCTCCCCAAACCAGAACAAGGAAACACGTCAACATCTATACAATAGGAGAGGATGGTTTGTGGAATCATACCTTGTCCTGAGGCTTGTTCGGAGACAATACCTCGCGCCTTGCGCGGTCTTCACCTCCGGTCTTAGACGGTGTCTGTGCAGCTCGTGGTCGCACCAAGACTGACGACTCCTGGTCTCACCGGGACTGTCCAGATTGACAGCTGTCATTCGAGCGGCAGAAATCTCCCGCCTCTGAAGTAGTCCACACGGACCACCTGGAAATCCAATCTCCTTATCTCACAAGGAATTGGAAGGAGTCGCACTCTCCTGTCAGCGTACTAGTCACTGACACACTCTCCTGCCACCAGTCACTTTCTACAGTTGTCTTTCCCTTGTTGTGCCTCCCTTATCGGGTAGCACTTGCTCGGGCTCTCTCGGTTACCAAAACCAGAGAGAACGAAAGCTTTACAGAGCAACTGGTTGCACTGAGTTGTACTTTGAGAAGCCCCCAATACCCCTATATATATAGGAGGGTCATGGGACAATGTTCTCTATCCCGGGCAATGTGGGACTAAAGCAGGAGTAGAAGGGTTCGAGATTTTCCACAAAAACAACCAACTGCGCAACCTGAACCGATCGTTTCATTTCTAAAACGGTCGGTTGGGGACCTGAGTCGGTTGGTTGACACCTCAACTGATCGGTTGGGACCCATGAAACAGTCGGTTCACTTCTGAACTAGTCAGTTCGTGGTCCTAGTCAGTTCCCAATTGACTTTTTCCTCTTTTGTTTCTAATTGGTACCAAATACCAATCCTTGTTCCAATCAAATTGGGCAAGTGAAATGAAAAGAAATTTCTCACCAATCCTACTTTCCCAACTTGCTCAGTTGGACCAGTTGAACGATCGTTTCAATACTTGAACCGATTGTTTCACCCTGTTCATGAGCCGACTGACTCACCACATGAGCTGATAGGTTCACCAAGCTCAGCCGATCGGTTCATCTCATGAGTCGATCGGTTGGGAGTGCAGATTGTGCAGAAATAGTCAATTGCAGTTTCAATCAATTTGATACTCTAACCAATCAGTCTAACACCTTGAACATTATGATACTGAGCTATCAATTGATTGAGTGTTTAATTGAACTACTAAACTCCTTTAGCAATCAATCTAAACATTGTTTGTGGACAAAACTCCTCTTCCAGGTTAAATCTTATGTGTGTGACCCTGTAGGTCCATTTCACGTTGGCAGTGAAAGTCCATAACACTTATGACTTCACATGCAAAGAGCGGTGCCTAGTCACACATCAGTGCTACCCAAGTGAAATATAAAGTTGGAGAACAACTTTCAATCCTACAATCCATGAATGGTGTTACAATGAATGTATAATTCCTTTGTCACTGATATCCCGAATGAACTCGAGGCATGGAACAGTCATCCTGTCAACATTCCTTCACTTTCTTGATCTCAGAGTATATTGGAAGAGATATGTATAACATCAATATCACATACTGATTCACACATGCATGAACGTCTTTCTCAATCCTACTCATCAAGTGGCCATGGATATCAAACTCCCTCAGGAGAGACAAATCCCATATCTATCACTCACCCTTCAAAAGCCCCATGTGTCAAAGCCACCCAATCATCACCTTTATAACAACCCATGTTTCAGGACTGCATTTGATGATGTCAAAGTGTGCCCAACGACATGTGTTGAGTGTAGTGATTTCAGGTCAAAGAATCACACTCACTACCATCACTGTGAGTACTGACTGTGACTACCATGTCATGGTTCCATGTGTCAAACTCCCGGTGGGTCTGTCCGGTACACTTGTTCTCTAACAAGTACCTATGTGTTTGGTTTGATATCTCTATATCATGACTAATGAGATTCTATCATCAACCAACACCACAATCTAGTCTTATGTGTCATTGCTGTCTATCTACCTTCCACAATGACATCCGACTAGGGACATAATGAGAATGTACAAACTCTTAGCATCTGTATGATCTCATCGTTCAGACCATGAGGTAAGAATGCATTAAGAATCACATAATACCAGATTTAATGAGATGAAATGGGATTATGAAGTTAGACTCAGTACCTATGTGTATGTTATGTGACCCAGATACCTAAGTGCAGGTCATGAGAACCAGGTATGTGAAACCCTAAGGTGTATTTGAGACTTTATGATACTTGTTGAGGGTTTGTGTAAGGTATGTGAAACCCTAAGGTGGTACACCTCCTATGGTTTAACTGAATTTCGAGGACAAAATTCCCAAAAAGGTGGGTAGTATTTTCACGCACTTATTTTCCTCTAACCTAGAAAATACATGATTAAGTTATGAATGAGATAAATATAGGATTTATTTATGGTTACAATAAGGTTCCATCAAATTTTTATGATATTTTTATATAAGGGGAAAAAATCATGTAGAAAGGTTCTTTTGTGCAATTGGTTAGTTTTATAACATCAACAAAGTTGGGAAATTTCATATTTAATTTAATGATACGAGGTGACAATCATAGTAGAATTGTGAGGGGGATATGATGAATCTAGTTAGTGGATTTGATCCCTAGACCTAGTTTAAGTTTTCATTGGTCAATTGTATCATGAGGAATATTCAATTGAAGAATTATGTCATTTCATGTAAGACCCCTAACCAAACTTAGTTCTTTATCCTACTTGATTTTCTTAATAAGATGCTTAAAACCTTAATCTAATCATGTAAACTTAATAACATGTGACATGCATGCTCTTTCTGTTTCATCCAATTTGCATAAAGTTTGAGATAGTTGTGCTATATGTGTGCTTGTATTGTACCTAATTGCAATTTACCCATGTTTAGTATTTATCTTGCAATTTGTCACATGTTTGATGTACCTCTCATGTTGGCATCTTGTTGAGGAGAGTGGTTCTTGAGGGAACCTTATTGTACCTTGTTTTGATGAGAAGAAAAGTGGTGAATGCATGTGTGGAGTTAGGGTTTGCATGGGATGCATATATGCCCTAGTTGATGTTGGTTCCATTGTGTGTTAGGACCGATGGGCTTTCTTTGGCTGTGTTTTTTAGAGGCTGAAGGTGTTTTGAGTGTGACCTATGTTCCTTATAGTCGAAGGGGTATTAACCCTCTCCTTGGTTGCTAAGGACTCTAGGGTTTTGGTCACTAATTTTCTTCTTTGACTTAAGTAGATGACCTTGGTGTAGCAGTCGCTACCTTTGCTTAGTTACCTTGGTTTCTCTTTGACGGATGGTCCTTTGGACCAAGTGAGGTCTCTGATATATTTTGGTTTTAATGACTTTTGTTGCATGTGCATGTTTAGTGCTTTCATGGAGTTTCTATGATAGACACATGGCATGTTTTGTTGGACACCTAACCTTCATTCTATCTCTCCTACGCTTGGATATATGTACCTCCATCCTTACATGCAAATGATCCTTTTACATCCTCTCTCCCTCTCTCATCTTTCGAGCTCATCCCCTTTGGTGCTTGGAAGAGAAGGAGCTCGACCTAGGAACAAGGAGGCCGAACCTTGCATGTGGTGATCTAAGGTTGTACCATCTTCCTTTGTTTATCCTTTGGTGATCCTTGTTCTTGGTAAGTGGTTTATCCTTCTTGATATCATTTTTCTTGAAACCCTATCCTCTCTTTTTCCCCTTGTCTGAACCATGGTTCTCCATGGTGGTCTTCTTGAGGAATTTCTCTCCAATAGAGTTCGAATCCATGGTAGTACCTATGTGAGATGGAGATCTCCTCTTCCTCTTTCTCTTAGGCATAGGGTTTGTACCCTCTCTTCTTTGTGCACCTATTAATCTAGGTTTTTTCTTCTTATTTTTAGGTGATCTTTATTGTCTATGTATGTTGATACAAGCTTGGTGTTTCTTCTCTCTCTTGGAGCTTCTTGGCTTGGTAGTTGATCTTCAATAAAAGTGGGTTGTATAACTTTCTCCTATTCTATTGTTGCACCTTAATCTTGCATGCATAGTTTTCCTTATCTATAAAACATGATTATATGTTCCTTGATAATGATACCTTGTTTTAGGGTTTATGATTATGTAGTAATATTTCATAGATTAGCTATTTCTCTTAAACCCTAATACTTGTACCCGAGATTTAATGGATGGTGCAATGTTGGCTCTTGCATGCACCCTTTTGAATGATGGTTTTCCCAATGTCTTGGTTGTGTTTTTTCTTTCTTAGTGATGGATATTTGGAATGCATGTAATGTTGGTTTTTCCCTCATGATCATGGTTTGGTTATCCCTATGTTTTGGTGATCAAATTCTTGGGTTTTGGATGATAATTTCCTTGATGTACCTCACTCTTTAAGGTTTTAGTTTCATGTTGATAACCCATTTGTTTTAATCATGTTGTGACAAGTGGTTTTCTCTCCCTTGATAATGTTTGTGATATGGTCCAACTGGTCGAAGTTTTGACCCAACAACCGTGGCCAATCTCAATTTCCAATCCATGTTTGAACAGTTTATGGCTACAATTTCACATATGGAGGATAGGGTGCCCATACCTCAAGTAAGGGAAATTGTTCCCAATGCTGGATCTTAGGGTTCTGGCAAGATCTTTGAGAGGTTGTGAGGCATTGGAGCATTTGTTTATGTGGGTATGGATGACCCAACAGATAGAAAAATGTGGCTGATACAAATGGAGAAGGCCTTCAAGAGCCTCAATATCCATGAAGAGGATAACATGAAGCACACGGTGTACCTGTTGAATGGCAGTGATAGACATTGAGGTAGAGAAAACAGTAGGTGTGGTGATCAGTTGGGAGGAGTTTTGATGGGTGTTTGTGAGATGATACTTCCTAGAGACATATTTGGATGAGAATATCTCACAGTTCAAGAAGATAATGTAAGGATCTATGAAGATCAACGAGTATGAGGCCAAGTCTATGGAACTTATGAGGTTTTTCCCGCACATGGGTGCAATAGACAAGGAGAGGATTTGACATTTTGAGAAGGGTTTAAGTATAGAGTTGACAATGACGGTGTCAACTTTGGAGAAAAGAGAGAATTTTTCTACATTTGTGGAGTCTATGAGGAGGATAGAGAGGTCGACGATAGATAAGTGTGAAGCTAGCGCCAAGAAGAGACTGACACTGTTTCAGTGCCAATCTTCTGGAGGCTTCAATATGACTAGGTTTTGTGCACCTCAGTAACAACATAGGTCAGTGGTTAAGTCTCAGTGGTCTCCAAGAAAAGGTAGAGGTTGTAGCTTTCTAGTGATAGGAGCTTACAGTACAACATCAGTTTCAATGACAGGGCCATCTAGGCCATAGTTTGACACAAGGACTTGTTATAAGTGTGGAAAGAAAGGGAATATGAGGTTGTTTGGCATAGTGAAGTATGAGGAGGTGACACAACAGTCGAGACAGAGTCAACAAGGATCGCAACAGTGATAGTTCAATAGTTGTAGAGGTAGAGGATGTAGTCACACATCCATGTTGGTTCTTCTAGATAGGCCAGTAGAGGATAGGGTTGACAACATGGGATGACTCGAATCTACGTCATGAGTCATTTAGAGGGAGTGGTCAATCCACGGATGGTGATAGGTCAGATGGATTTATTTCATTCTGATTTGTCTTCTTCTTTTTTTATATCTATTTTAGTTGAACCAGGTGCGACACACTCTTTTATCACTAGAGAAGTGATAGATAGTTGTTCCTTGCATGTTAGTCGTAGATCCGATAGTCTTCACTTAGAAACCCCCTTGGTTGGTTCCTTTGAGTTTTAGGAGGTGTGTCCATCCTGCATTATTTTTTTCTTAGGAGGCAACATTCAAGTGGACCTTATACCATTTGACATGCACATATTTGATGTGTTCCTTAGGATGAATACCTTGGAGAAGTATTGGGTGGTCTTGGACTTTAGTTCCAAGGCATATACGTTCTTTAATGGTGATGTTTTTTGGGTCTTCTAAGGAGATAGGAAGATCCTCTTGACGTGCTTGGTATCAACGATGATGACAGAGAGAATGATGAGGGCAGGGTTGTGGCTTTCTTGGTGCATGTGGTGGATACTAGGGTGAGGATCCCTAGTATTTAGGAAGTTCCAGTGGTATAAGAGTTTGAAAATGTGTTTCTGGATGAGTTTCCCAATTTCCCCCTACTAGAGAGATTGATTTTGAGATCAATCTAGTTCCTGGTACACAACCGTTGGCACAAACACCATATAGGATGGCACCAACTAAGATGCAGGAGGTGAAGAAGCAGTTGTAGGAGATACTAGAGAAGGGCTTTATCAGACTGAGCACTTCCCTTGAAGTGCTCTCGTGTTGTTTGTTAAAAAGAAGGAGAGATCTATGAGGTTGTACATTGATTACTGACAATTGAACAAGGTGATAATCAAGAACACATACCTGTTGTCAAGGATAGATGATCTGTTTGATCAGTTGAGCGGTGTTGTAGTGTTCTATAAGATAGATCTAAGGTCAGGATATCATCAGTTGCAGATCAAGGAAGATGTCATACCCAAGTCAGCTTTTAGGACTAGGTATGGTCACTACGAGTTTGTGGTTATCCCATTTGGGCTAACCAATGCATCGACAACGTTCATTGACCTGATGAACTTGGTGTTTAGGCCTCATCTTACTAGTTCATAGTTGTGTTCAATATGACATACTTATATACTCTAGAGAAAGCCATCAAAATGAGCATCATCTATGATAGGTGTTGACTTTGTTGAGACAAGATAAGTTGTATGAAAAGTTTGTCAAGTGCAAGTTCTAAATGAAGGAGGTATGTTTCCTTGGGCGTGTGATATTTGTTAAAGGTGTTCGAGTGGATCCAAAGAATGTTGAATCTATGTTAGATTGGGAGCAGTCAAAGAAACCTATGGAAGTTCATAATTTCCTAGGTTTGGCAGGCTACTACATAAGGTTTATCAAGAACTTCAATGTAGTGGCGTTACCCCTAACAAAGCTAATGAGGAATGGTGTACTGTTTGTCTAAGATGACAGGTGTCAGCATTCTTTCCATCTTTTGAGCTAACCAGTGTACCAATGTTAGTCTTTCCAGAACAAAGGAAAGGCTATATCCTCTTCTGTGATGTGTCGAGGAAAGGTTTACGTTAGGAGCTGATGCAGGATAAGAATGTGTTTTCTTTTTCTTTGTGTCAACTTAAGAAACATGAGGAGAGCTACCCAACACATGATCTGGAGCTTGCGGTGGTGGTCCATGCTTTGTATTTGCAGACACTACCTTTATGGCAAGAAGTGTCAGATCTTCACCAACCAAAATAACCTACAATACATCTTCTCCAAGTAGGAGTTGAATATGCGGCAATGATGCTGGATGGAGTTGATAAAAGATTATGATTGCACCATAGACTACCATCTAGGGAAGGTGAACGTGGCGGCAGATGTGCTTAGTAGGAAGTCTTCTTTATCATCATCTCCTAATAAGGCACAATTGTGTTCTTTAGTGTGCCATAAGCAAGACATGTTGGTGTCTCTTCACCTCCTGAATGTGAAGTTAGAAGTATCCTTGTTGGTAGGTTTTCTAGCACAGTTGCAGGTGAAGCCCATGTTGAGTCAGGAGATCAAAGATGTGTAGTGGGGTGATACTATGATACAGTAGATCCAAGTAGAGTTTGGAAACAAGAAGCGTGGTGGCTTCTAGGAGAAAGAGGATGGGAGAGTGTGCTACCATGGTAGAAGAGTGGTTCCTGATGTTGATAATCTGAAGAAGCTGGTTTTGGAAGAGGCTCACTGTTCAATGTACGTTATGCATCCAAGTAGTAATAAGATGTACCACAATCTAAAAGATCTACATTGGTGTCCTGGCTTGAAGTGTGACGTGGCTAAGTTTGCGACAAGGTGTCATGTGTGTCTACATGTCAAGGTTGAACATCAAAAGCATGCATGGACTTTGCAACCGTTACCTATACCATAGTGGAAATGAGATCATATCACCATGGACTTTGTGGTTGGTCTTCCTAGGATAGTTAAAGGTCATGATTCCATCTGGGTAATTATTGACAGGTTGGCCAAGTCAGCACACTTTTTTCTAGTCAAGATGACGTATATAGTAGAGAATCTTACACAAGTGCATGTTGCTGAGGTAGTACGTCTGCAAGCTATCTTAGTGACGATAGTATCCGATAGAGGTCCTCAGTTTAGCAGTCATTTTTGGGAGCGTCTGCAATAAGCAATGGGTATGTAGTTGAGGTTCAACATAGCATTTCACCAGTAGGCAAATGGATAGTCTGAGAGGACTATACAGATGCTGGAGGATCTATTGAGAGCTTGTTCTATATAGTTGTTGAGTAGTTGGGATGTGCACCTCAATTTGATAGAGTTTACATATAACAATATATACCAAAGGAGTATCGACATGGCACCGTACGACTTGTATGGAAGACATTGTCAGTCTCTATTGTGTTGGTATGAGATAGATGAGTATTAGCTTATGGGGCCTGAGCTTGTGCAAAAGACTACAAAGAAAATCAAAGTAATTCAACAACTGCTAAAGGCAGCCCCGGACAGGTTGAAGTCATAAGCTGATAATCATCAAAGAACTTTGGAGTTCCAAGTGGGTGAAAAGTTGTACCTCAAAGTCTCTCCTTGGAAAGGCGTGCTAAGGTTTTGGAAGAAGGGTAATCCTAAGTTTATGGGGCCTTACCTTGTGGTGGAATGTGTTGTGAAGGTGTCTTATAGGTTGGAGTTGCCACTAGAGTTGCACAAGTTGTACAAGTTGCATCCGATCTTCCATGTATCAATGTTGAGGAAGTGTCACCCTGACACAGAGTTGGTGCTGTAGCCTGTTGAAGTTGAGTTGGAGGAGGACATGTCGTATGTGGAGGGTCTTGTTTTGATCCTTGATATAAGGGTGAAGAAGTTGAAGAAGAAGGATATAATACTGGTTAAGGTTTTGTGGCATCATTGTGGCATGGAGGAAGCCACATGGGAGTTGGAGGATGAGATGAAGAGGAAGTATATGCTTATTTTTATGTAGGATTTTGGGGGCAAAATCCTTGTTAGGGGTTTATTGTTGTATGATCCCTAACCCATCTTGGTTCTTGATCTTTCGTGATTTTCTTAATAATATTCTTAAAACCTTAATTTGATAATGTAATATGTCTTAATAAAATGTGACATGCTTGTGCTTTCAGTTTGGTCCAGTTTGCATGAAGTTTGAACTAGTTATGCTATATGTATGCTTGTTTTGGACATAATAAAAATTTACTGATGTTTAGGGTTTATCTTGAAATTTGTCACATGTTTGATGTACCTCTCATGCTGGTCATCTTATTGAGGATAGTGGTGCTTGAGGGTGTCATGTTGTACCTTGTTTTGATAAGGAGAGAAATGGTGAATGCATGTGTAGAGTTAGGGTTTGCATGGGATGCATGGATGCCCTAGTTGATGTTGGTTCCTTTATGTGTAGCGACCAATGGGCTTTCTTTGGTTGTGTTTTGTAACATTCGAAGGTGTTTTAAGTGTGCCCTATGTTTCTTGCAGTTAAAGGGGTCTTGAACCCTCTCCTTGGTCACTAGGGACTCTAGGGTTTTGTTCGCTAAGTTTTCTTCTTCGACCGAAGTGGTCACCTTGGTGTAGCAGTCACTACCTTTTCTTGGTTAACTTGGTACCTCTTTAACTGATGGACCTTTGGACCAACTGAAGTTGTTGATCAACTTTGGTTTTAATTATCCTTGTTACATGTGCATGTTTAGTGCTTGCATGTAGGTTCTATGACAGATAAGTGGCATGTTTTGTTGGACACATAACCTTCCTTCCCTCTCTTCTACCCTTGGATATATATACCTCCCTCCTTTCATGCATATGATCCTTTTGCATCTTCTCTCCCTCTATCATCTTTGGAGCTCATCCCCATTGGTTCATGGAAGAGAAGGATCTCGACCTATGAGCAAGGAGGTCAAACCTTGCATGTTGTGATCTAGGGTTGGAACATCTTCCTTTGTTGATCCTTTGGTGATCCTTGTGCCTGGTAAGTGGTTTATCCTTCTTGATCTCATTTTTCTTGAAACCCTATCCTCTCTTTTTCCCCTTGGCTGAACCATGGTTCTCCATGGTGCTCTTCTTGAGGAACTTCTCTCTAATAGATGTTGAATCCATGGTTTTCCATGGTAGTACATATGTGAAATGGAGAACTCCTCTTTCCTCTTTCTCTTCAGATTAGCATTCACTACTACAGAAATGGCTTATGAAGTCACTTTTCAAGGTGTCGGTTGTATACATAAACGGACACCTAAACTCTACAGTGTCGGTTTATAACATAAACCGACATACAATCTGTGAAGGTCGACCAGACACGAGTACCGCTTTTATTAAGTGTCGGTTAATTAATAAAAAACCGACACCTAAAACCAACCGCCAAAACCAAAATTCCAGCGAAAAAATTACCTCCAAAATTTCACATATGGTGTCGGTTCATAAATGAATAACCGACGACCAAAGATTATTCGCGGGACAGGAATAGTTGTCGGTTGTCTTTTAGTTAAAAACTGACGACTATAATATAGTATAGGCGTCGGTTGTTGGAAAAGACCCGAAACTGTTGGTTTAGTTGTCGGTTATTTTGAATAACCGACGCTTATTGTCAACTTAATATCTCACCAGCGTGAGCGACTCTTCCCCCTTTCCCAGTTTCATTCCCGATTTCAGTTAGGTCCGACGATTTCTTGCTCGCCCCCGCCGGTCGTTGCTCCTCCGTCGCCGCTTCCGTGCTCCTTCTCCTGCCCTCGCCGCTGCTCCGTGCTCACCGGCGGCCATGCTCCTGCTCCTACTCCTGCCCTCTGTGCTCACCGGCGGCCGTCCGTGCTCCTGCTCCATGCCTCGCCGCTGCTCCGTGCCTCGCCGCTGCTCTGTGCCCTCGCCGCCGCTGCTCCGTGTCCTCGCCGACACTTCTCCTATCTTTGCCGCCGCCTCCGCCGGTGGTTGTTGTTCTCCGACCGCTGCTCTCCTTTTCCCTCAAGGTATGCCCGCCCACCCTGCCTTCTTCCTTCTTCCTCTGCTCTGGCGGCTGCTTGGGCGGTGCCAAGGCATGCCCAAGCAGCTGCTGGGCGTTATTTTTATTTTTTTTAAGTTATTTACTTATTTGTGTTTTGGGTTTAGGTATTGATTTTGTGCTTCTACTGAGTTGAATCCTCTATTTTCTATACAATACATGTAATTTTGATCAAGTGATGATATGTAAATGTGGAAATAAGTTAGTAAGGTATCAATGATAAGTCTGCTATAATGTGATGCAAAATAGTTATTGTATCATGTATATCTTAATACTTTTTTGTTTTATAGTTGTATAGGGTGTTTTATGTGTGGCAAGTCTATTGTTTTATAGTTTTGCATACTTGCGAGTTATCAGGAACACCTAAATGAATGTCTAACACCTAAATGAATATCTAGTTGTGTATTTTCCTAGTATCGTGAAAGATTCTCAATCGTGTGTATCACATGGGATTCTTATCTCAACACAATGGACTGCAATATATGCATCTAATGCATTAAATGGAAGACTCGAATGTTATAAAATCCCATCAAAGTAGGTAGAAACAACTTATATATATTCAGATCTTAATAATTCCATAAAGTGCACATTATCTTACTCAGGAAAAGTATGTGTATAATGTAGGATTAGTTCCATATAATGGTTCTATTTTAGTAAGCACCTAGAAACCCGTCCAAGATTTACTCATTAGGAGTAAATCTTGGATAGCCCCCGGTTTGGGACTGTTCTTGAACACCTAATCTCACTTAGGATGTAAGTGTATAATGTGTATTGGGTTTTCGAGAAAATTTTGGTAGCATTTCCTTGTTTGTTCTCTAAGTACATATGTAGACTTCTTTTCAAGGGATCATGTCTACCACAATAAAGTTGGTTATGATAAGCAATAAAAGGTTAACTAATGTTATACAACTTTTTCTGAAAATATATAACATCATTATATGTACTTACACTTTGTTAATACTAATATTGTGCAGTCTCTGTCCACCCATAACAGTCACTATGAACTGGGCCTCTATGTCAATGTTAACGTTCCCTATTGAAGAACAATTGGACATCATCCTAGATTATTGTTCCTTAAACCAATTGGTCATACCCAAACATTGGCGTTTTCTAAAAGGAAGACACTACATGCCTGGTAAAGTGACCATAACTTTTGGCAATTATTCACATGTTATCGAGGTTGAGTATGATTTGGCAGGAAATCTTGTATCAAAATCCGGTTGGCGTGATTGGATTGGAGAGATGCATGTGGTTCGTTGCAACAGGCTTTTTCTCCGTCCAGTTGGCCATAATTCCATCAAAGTTTGGATAACCAACAACAACTGCGAGACCCCCGATCATCTACTGCGGTATGAGCGCACGACGTCACATATCAGCTCGGATGAATCTGAATCTGAGGCCCCTATCAGTTCATATTCGTCTAAATACAGTGAGGAGCTTCGTGACACAGCTTCATCATCAAAAAGAAGTTATTGATGCGGGACCATGTTGGTGTAGTATTTAGTTGTCTATCTATCTAGACTTGTCTATATTAATAGTTTTTTTAATTATGCACATGTTTAGGGGTACACCAACCCCTTTGTTTAGTTATTGTTTAGGGGTCCACCCCTGTGTGTGGATGTAAAAAGAGATTAATGAATGGAACTGAAAGTTGCTACATGAATGTTTATAACTGAAGTGTGTGTTCCCATGAATGTTCCTATTTGCATGATTACACTACTATTTTCTCATATTGTATAGTCTATTTTAATATGACATACTTACTTATATCTTGCTTAATGATGAACTATAATGCACACATGTGACATGCTTGGAATGTAAATGATGAACTTTTCCCTAAACTGCCAATCATGCTTTTAAAGACATCAATAATCACCCTAACTTGAAGAACTAGGATTTTAGGTATAAGAATGACAACACATTATTTGTTGGCCTAGAAACCCGTCCAAGATTTACTCATTAGGAGTAAATCTTGGATAGTCCCCGGTTTGGGACTGTTCTTGAACACCTAATCTTGCTTAGGATGTAAGTGTATAATGTGTATTGGGTTTTCAAGAAAATTTCGGCAGCATTTCCCCGTTTGTTCTCTAAGTACACATGTACTTGGAGAACAACGGGGAAATGCTGCTGAAATTTTCTTGAAAACCCAATACACATTATACACTTACTAGTGAGATTAGGTGTTCAAGAATGGATAGGTGGTACACATTTATTATATATAATTATGACATCACATGTATTTGTTAACCCTAGACCCTAATCTTGTCCTAATATATACTTGTTTTCTCTTTGATCATAGAATGGATAGATCATGGATGTCCATTCGCAATCGCTGCACCGCAGAGTTTATTTCTGGTGTTGACCAGTTCATTAGATTTGCCGAGGAACATAGGAAACAACCTGGAGATAGGTTCTACTGTCCATGTAGGCATTGCGGTAACAACTTGAAAGTCAACATTGGTGACAAAATCAAAACTCATGTCATGTGCAACGGGATTATACAAGGCTATATAGAATGGCACTGGCATGGAGAGATTTCAAACCCGAAACCAGTGGATGTCGATAGCAGTGCTTGTGTGGAAGAAGAAATTGCCTACAATGACGTAGATGTGAATGAACCAGTTCCAGTAGACATCGTTGATGTGATGCTGGATAGTTGTGGGGTAGAGCACACCGATCCACCTCCCATTTTTAGAAACATTGTGCATGATGCTGAGATGTCGTTATACACAGGTTGTACTAAGTTTACGAAGCTTAACGCTATGTTGAGATTGTATAAGTTGAAAGCTAACAATAGATGGAGCGACAAAAGCTTCACGTCATTGCTGTCTTTGTTGAAAGAAATGCTTCCTGAAGGAAACGAGCTGCCAATCTCAAGATACCAGGTAAAGAAATTGTTGTGCCCAATGGGAATGGATGCCAAGAAGATACACACATGCCCTAATGATTGTGTATTATTTCAAAAGGACTATGCAAATTTGAAAGATTGTCCAAAATGTGGTGCGTCACGATATAAATTGACGA
The DNA here is from genome assembly GCA_963693085.1 of Alisma plantago-aquatica. Taxonomy (NCBI): domain Eukaryota; kingdom Viridiplantae; phylum Streptophyta; class Magnoliopsida; order Alismatales; family Alismataceae; genus Alisma; species Alisma plantago-aquatica. Next base: position 583,236,976 of record OY856413.1, read on the forward strand.
CTTCGGGGGAGTCCAAAACTGGTTCTCCTGCCAAGGTGATGTGGTATCTACCTATAATATCACGGTTTCAACGCTTGTTTTCCAATCCGATAGATGCGAAGAATTTGAGGTGGCATGCAGATGTTAAGAAAAATAATGATGGGATCCTACGACATGCGTCTGATTCCCCACAGTGGAAGAAGATTGATGTATTGTACCCTGAATTTGGTGAAGAAGTCAGGAATCTAAGACTTGGGCTTTGTACAGACGGGATGAATCCGTACGGGACTTTGAGCATCCAACATAGCACTTGGCCAATCATGCTTGTTATATACAATCTTCCTCCCTGGCTGTGTATGAAAAATAAGTATGTAATGCTGTCGTTGTTGATATCCGGCCCTAAACAACCTGGAAATGACATCGATGTTTATCTTGAACCTCTGATTGATGACTTAAAGAATCTCTGGGGTGAAGGTGTGATGACCTATGATGCTTCACGAAGAGAGACATTTCATTTGCATGCTATGTTGTTTTGCACTATTAATGACTTTCCAGCATATGGGAATTTGTCTGGATATAGTGTCAAAGGAGCTAAAGTGTGTCCTATATGTGAAGAGAACACTGATTCAACAAGACTAAAACATGGCGGTAAGAATGTATATCTCGGTCATCGAAGGTTTCTTCCAAAATTTCATCCGTATCGTAGGAAGCGCAAAGCATTCAATGGATTGAATGAGGAATGCAGTGCACCTAAACCTATACCAGGGGAGGTTGTTTATGAAAGAATAAAAGACTTTGTCAATGAATTTGGTAAGAGATCACAATGTACTACACAGAGTGACAATTCTTCATTCAAGAAGAAGTCAATATTTTGGGATCTTCCTTATTGGAGTTCTTTGACAGTCAGACATTGTATCAATGTAATGCACGTTGAGAAAAATTTCTGTGATAGCATCATTGGTACTCTGTTAAATATACCAGGTAAGACTAAAGATGAGATAAAATCCAGACTGGACCTACGTGAAATGGGAATAAGGTCAGAATTAACAGAATTACGTGAAATGGGTAATAAAAGAACATACTTACCTCCCGCTTGTTACACGTTGTCTAGAAAAGAGAAGAAAGCTTTTTGTGAATGCTTGGTAAATGTTAAGGTGCCACATGGTTACTCATCCAACATCCGTAGATTGGTATCAATGAAAGATCTGAAGTTGATAGGTCTTAAATCTCAAGATTGTCACACTCTAATGCAACAAATATTGCCCGTGGCAATTCGATCTATATTGCCGAAGCATGTAAGGTTTGCAATCACCAGACTTTGTTTCTTTTTCAACAGTCTCTGTAGCAAAGTTATTGACCCTGAGACTCTCGATAATTTGCAAAGAGAAGTGGTTGTTACCCTATGTCAGCTTGAGATGTATTTCCCTCCTTCGTTCTTTGATATCATGGTACATCTTATTGTCCACTTGACTAGGGAAGTGAAAATCCTGGGACCAGTTTTCTTGCATTGGATGTATCCCTTTGAACGATACATGAGCGTTTTTAAAGGTGATGTTCGAAACCGTTATCGGCCTGAAGGGAGTATTATTGAAGGTTATGTGGCGAGAGAGGTTATGGATTTCTGCAATGATTTTCTCAGTGGTAATGACACTCCTGATAATGACAAGAATATTGACGAGCTATTTGGCAAAGGAATTTTGGGATCACGTGTGAAAGTAATCAGCCGTGAGCAGTTGGAACAAGGTCATTTGTATATTTTACACAACATGGACGAAGTGAACGTTTATATCGAGGAACATACTAATTTCATCAAAAGACAATATCCTCGAGCCAATACAATGTGGCTTGTTAGAGAGCATAACAAGACTTTTATTAAGTGGTTTGAAGATAAAGTCTTACATCAACTATCTCAAACACCAGATGATATTACTGAAACTATCAAATGCCTCGCCTTTAAACCAAAGTTGACTGTTATGTCATATGAAGGGTATGACATTAATGGATTCACATATTACACAAAGCGCCAAGATGATAAGAGTGTCGTCCAAAATAGTGGGGTCACCCTTCAAGCATCGACTATGTTTTTTGCAAGTGCAAAGGATAAGAGTCCACGTGAAGCTAAAATGTCATATTACGGTGTCATTGAAGAGACATGGGAATTTGACTATATAGATTTCAGAATTCCGCTCTTCAAATGTAATTGGGTTGATAACACCAAAGGAGTTATAGTGGATGAATTGGGTTTCACTTTAGTGAACTTTGAAAAGATTGGCGAGAAGGTTGAACCATTCATATTGGCATCACAGGAGAAACAAGTATTTTATATCGATGATCCTGCAAATGATAAATGGTCAGTTGTTCTTCATGGTAAAAGATAGTTCATTGAAGATCCTATAGATGAAGAAGAGTATTATGATAAATATGATGACTCCACTCCATTCTCAGTTGGGTTGCCAACTCCACAAAATATTGAAGCTAATGATGACTTATATGTGCGTGGAGATCACAACGAAGGATTGTTAATTGATAAAAGATCACAATTTTAGAGGCATGCATGTTTATATTTTTTTATTGAAGCTAAATGTTTACTTTTTTAATATCAATATCATTTTCTGATTTGATGTTTCATTATCTTCTAGTTAATACAAATGCTAAATAGTAAAAGAAGCCCCAATGAAGAGAAGCAAGATACAAATACAATACATAAAGTGCAGCACACACAAGTGCTTCAGATTCATATAACAACATGACAGACTAACACATATATAGTGCATAACAACAGCAGCACCAAATTTACATACAACACTAGCTTAGTACATATATAGTGGGACTAAGGTGACGATACCACCTGCTAAAACAGGTTACCGACTACATGTTATGACTGGGAGGTCCTGATTCAGCAACCATATGCATTAGCAGGAGGACAAACATATGGTGATCTGTTTGTCCTCCTACTAATGCATACGGTTGCTGAATCACGACCTCCCAGTTGTAACATGTAGTTGTCGGTAACCTGTTTAACCAGGTGGGATCGTCACCTTATAAGTCCCACTATATATGTACTAAGCTAGTGTTGTATGTAAATTCGACGCTGCTGTTGTTATGTACTATATATGTGTTAGTCTGTCATGTTGTATGGACATCGATTGTATTGTTCAGGTATTATATAGTGTCATTAGGTAATATGAAATATATCAATCTTATTTATAGCTCATTAATTATATATATACATCATTCTCTTTACATGTGTTTAAAGATGACCCCACTACAGGAACAGACTTACCAGATGTACATGCTCCCTATACGATGGGAGAATTAAATGAAGTAAGAGAAGAATGGGCAACAACCATACAAATAGTGGGGGCTTTAAAATATAATTGGGATCCTGATAGCGAATAATGACTAAACAATGATATTTTGTAAATGAATTTCTGAATTATAATATATGTGTGAATGTTTCTACATGTCTGGATGTTTCTACATGTGTCTGAGTGAAAATGAATGAAAGTGTTGGTTGCTATATGAATGTTTCTACATGTGTGAATGTGAATGAATGGAACTACATATTGCTAGCTACATGAATGTTTCTAAATGTGTGAAAATAAAATGGAACCGCAGGTTGCATTGCTAAATGCATGTGTGAATATTTTTGTTGTTAATTTTGCAGGTTTGCGGCCTGTTGTCGGCTGATATCAATGGATGTCGTAAAACCTGCAGTTCATAACTGAACTGAACAGGTTTCTCATCCTGCGACCAGCCACAACAGGTCTGTAGACTGATAGGAAAAAAAAACCAATAGGCGTCGGTTATTTGTAAATAACCGACACATAATGATATAGTGTCGGTGTTCCTATAATAAACTGACATCTATGTCCTTAACACCACGGCCGTGCTGGACCGCATGGCCGTGAGGCGAAGATATATGGTGTCGGTTTTTTACTTATAACCGACACTGATAGTGCCCAAGATGGCGCCCTTTCTGTGGCACGAAGGGTTTGGGCGTTGGTTTTTAACTAATAACCGACGCCTATAGTCCCATGATGGCACATTTTCGGTGGCGCGCGAAGAGTTTGGGTGTTGGTTTTGGAACCGACGCCTGATGGGTGGACTTTTAGTGTCACCCACATAGGTGTCTCTTAGAAACCGACACTAAAGGCTTTAAATAACCGACACTAAAGGTAGGTTCTGTAGTAGTGATTGGTACCCTCTCTTCTTTGTGCACCTTTTTATCTAGGTTTGTTCTTCTTCTCTTAAGGTGATCATGCTTGGCCGTGGAGTTGATCCAAGCTTGGTATTCTTCCCTCTCTTGGAGCTTTGTAGCTTAGGAGTTGATCTTCACCTCAAGGTGGTTTATATCACTCTCTCCTCTATTATTGTTGCACCTTAATTTTTCATGCAAAGTTTACCTTATCTTTAAAACATGATTATATGTTGCTTGATAATGATACCTTATTTTAGGGTTTATGCTTTTGTAGTAATCTTGCCTAGATTAGCTCTTTCTCTTAAACCCTAATTCTTATACCCGAGATTTAATGTATGGTGGAAATGTTGGCTCTTGCATGCAACCTTTTGAATGATGGTTTTCCCCATGTCTTGGTTCTATTTTCTCTCTCTTATTGATGGAGATTTTGGATGCATGTGATGTTTTGGAACGTTGGTTTTTCCCTCATGATAATGGTTTGGTTATCCCTATGCCTTAGTGATCAAATTCTAGGGTTTTATATGATGATTTCCTTGATGTACCTCACTCTTTGAGGGTTTAGCTTCATGTTGATGGCCCATCTATTTTGATCATGTTGTGACAAGTTGTTTTCTCTACCTTGATGATCTTCATGATATGGTTCAAGTGGTTGAAGGTTTGGTGATGGTTTTTGGTCACTGAGATGGATTCCTTGAGAGGTCGCATAGATGATCTAGGGTCTTCGATCGATGAGGTTTCTCTTTTAATTTCTTTTAGTGTTAGGGGTTTTGGACTCATGGGTTTGTTAATCGTTGAACTCTTCTTCAGTGGATGAAGGCCTAGTGGTTCTCTTTGGTCACCAAGGGATCCCAATTCCCTTTGGTCGATGAAGAAGTAGGTCTTCTCTTTGGTTTCTTTCTTTGGTGATGGTCTTCGGCCATGAGGGCATGTTCTCTTTGATCACATAGATTTGGGGCTTAGATCCTCTTCGATTGATGGTGGTTCCTAGACACGTGTTTACATTACTTGACTACCTTGTAATGATGATGGTTGACTTAAGGTGTTCCAAGGATGTGGAAGGTGGTGATCTTTAGGGTATGATGTTAAATGTTGTTATGACAACCGTAATCAGTTAACTATGAAAAAACCTAACCCTAAATTTGAATACATAATGTTATGCAGATCTTGCTTGAGTGATTGCATGTATTGAATTATTTATCTCTCCTAATTGTGTAACCCTAATGTTGTAGGCTGAATGAATGTCATAGCTTGTGATTGCTATGGTATCTCTTATGTAACACATGGTATTGATTATTATCCTTGATGAAGCATGATGAACTAATGTTGTTCTTGCAGGGGACAATGTGAATGGTCTATAACCTTAATGATGCCTTTATGCCTAATGTGAGGTGATATCCTATGATAATGTGATAAGGGATGGTTATCCTATGATGAGGTGATAATGGTGATGGCCTGGTATTAGGCAGTGAGACAGTATCATGTGGTGATGTGATCAACTTTATGATTAATACGTTTAATATCTTATGGAGTTGCAATCTACCTTATCCTTGTAGAACTTTTCTAGGGTTTGTACACTATAACTTGATTGATGCATTAAAAGATACCCAGTTGGCAATATGTATTAAGTGAAACCCTAATCATGTAGTTATCCTCAGCCATACATCCATCTTCACCATTAATAATTGCTGGATGGTGAAACAAGTAATTCCTAAGGGACACTCAGAGCGCATGTTGTTGAATATGCGGGGGGGGGGGGGGTGCAAGGTGAGGGTATGTCCTTACATCCAAAACTACAAGTTATGGAGGATGACTGCAGTTATGCCTTGATAGGAGAACTATTGCAATTTTATCTCAGTATATGATGTGATAGAGGAAAATTGTGGTTGTACCTCATATGATTGGGTTTGTATACCCTTTTTACTAGTGTGGTGCCTATATACCAAGTCAGACTAGGCTGTTATGTAGTTGGACTCTATATGTCACTACGGCAGACTCCGACTGACCGAGGGTGTGGGAGACCATAGGAGTCTGTCTCTCCTAGATCTTGTATGATACTTATTTCTACATAGTAGTGGTCAATTGGAGTATGAGTGGTATACCTCATCTTCATGGGGCATAAAATATGTATACAACAGTGTAGTATAATTGGATAGGGTTAAACGATTCACATTGGAAGTTGCCTTTTTGCCTTGTTTCTTATACTGCTTAGATGTTGTCTTTTATATGCATTCTTCATATTCCTTCTAAAAGCATATGGTGTTCTACTCATTAGTTGTACCTGCTTAATCTGTGTTATCAATGTTACTTATTCCTTTAGTTGAATTTGCTCATAATGCTTAATCTGCTATATAACCTTTTGTGTTAACAATAGTTGTTGGTGGGGAATTATATATGTCACTGGGACATTGGTCTCACCTGTGGGTTTCCACATCTTTTAGGCAGTCGTTCTCGACATGGTAGAGATCATGCGGCTGAGGAAGAGTAGCAAGGAGATCAGTAGCCATTGAAGGTTGGATATGTTACTAGTGTTTTGTAGTAGAGTCCTATGTGTCGTCTGTATACTCTCAGGTCCTTTGTTTGTTTTGTAAATGTTTGTACCACTAGTACATAACCGGCCTTTAGTGTTGGTTATTTAAGGCCTTTAGTGTCAGTTTTGATGCAACACCTATGTGGGCACCGCTAAAAGGCCAACCGTTCGGTGTCAGTTCTCAAACTGACGCCACAACCCTTCGCGTGCCACCGAAAACGTGCCAGTAGGGGGGTATAGGCGTCGGTTATTAGCTTTGAAACGGATGCCATAAACCTCTGCGCCACAGAAAGGGCACCATCTGGGGCACTATCAGCGCCGGTTTATTAGGGATAACCGACGCCATCTCACCCGCTACCACGGTCGTGCTGGCCAACATGACCGTGTTTTCTGGCCTACTGCCACAGCCATGCTGGCCAGCACAGCCATGGTGTCTTGTCCGCTGCCACGACCGAGGTGGCCAACACGACCGTGGTGTCTGTCCCACTGCCATGACCGTGCTGGCCAGCACGGCTGTGGTGTCTGGCCTCATTAGGGAAATCGACGTCGGTTACTAGTAGGGAAACTAACGCCAGAACCATCTGCTTCGGTTTATTATTGATAACTGATGCCATATCACATGCATTAGGCGTCAGTTATAATTATTTATCCGACGCTATAATCATTTGTCATCGGTTTTAAAGAAATAATCGACGCCTATTTCATGTTTTTTTTTCTTATCAGTCTGCACGCCTGCTGTGGCTGGTCGCAGGATGAGAAACCTGCAGTTCAGTTATGAACTGCAAGTTTTATGACATCCATTGATATCAGGCAACAACATGCCACAAACCTACAAATTTAACAACATTAATTTTCACACACATTTAGCAACCTACAGTTCCATTTGATTTTCACACATGTAGAAACATTCATGTAGCAATTTTTAGTTCCATTCATTTTCACATTCACACATGTAGAAACATTCATATAACAACCAACAGTTTCATTCATTTTCACATTCACACATGTATAAACATTCAAACACATGTAGAAACATTCAGACATGTAGAAACATTCACACATATTATAATTCAGAAATTCATTTACAAAATATCATTCTTTAGTCATTATTCTCTATCAACATCCCAATTATATGTTAAAACCCCCACTACTTGTATGGTTGTTGACCATTCTTCTCTTACATCATTTAATTCTTCCATCGTATAGGGAGCATGTACATCTGGTAAGGCCTTTCCTATAGTGTGTTCAGTTTTAAACATCTGCAAAGAGAATGATGTATATATATAATTAATAATATATAAATAAGATTGATATATTTCATATTATCTAATGATACTATATATAATACCTCAGGAATGGTATCGATGTCCACTGCAGCATATTTGATAATCATTCTTAAATCGCATCACATAGTATGCACATGCCCATCCGTTGTCTTGTGTAGCACACTAGAAATTGAAACATACAAAATATTAAAAAATACAACTAATTAAGCACTATTCACATAAATAATATATAAATTGCAGTCGGGAACTTACTTCCATGTTTTTCCAAATTATTGGCTGGTTCTTTTCCTTGGGAACTTTCCTCCAGCCTTTTTGAACTCATCTAAACCCCTACATATTAATGTAACATAGTACATTGCATAATTAAATAGTAATGTAATAACATATGTTAACAAATATGAAAATGAAATATTTCTCACTGGAATAATGCCATTTTCATTTTGTGTCCATATTTTGAATTCAATTTAGTCTCCTTAGGATCTAGATAATAGACAGTGAACGTCTCGGGGACAATAACTAGTAACTCCCAATGCATACCACTAGAGGTAAAAAAGTTAAAAATTAATAACTCAAAATCCATAACAAAAATGTAATTTTCTTAAGTCCAAATTATAAGTAAAGTAAACTTACTCCACATTGAATGGAGCTATTATCATCGTCTTCTTATTTTGACCAAAATTTGTAAAAGCATCACGACAGTATTGTTGAACTGACGGAGGGTCTTTAGCTACTAGACTAATCAAATATGGAACAAAAAATCCTACATGTTCGAATGAAAAATCTGCACATATCTTGTCTAAGTAGCTGCAAAACATGTATTACGTATGCATTAATAAATAAGAAACCAGATCACCAGATCCTACACAAGGTATATGGATGTATAAAGAAGATCTCGCCTTATCCATAGCTCTATCACAGATGTATTCAGCCAATCATATCGAAACAACTCCAATATATCTTGTATAAATAGTTTGCTTTCGTATGATTGAACTGCAGCATCTACATCTATAGAAATAGTTATAGGGCAATTTATATCATGTTCGCCTAACCATATTGCCATACCCCTACAATTAGGACCTAACGGGACAGATAGGTCCTATGGAACCCAACTTGGTAATGTAGGAGTTGGAGGTGGATGCCTAGATGCTATGGGTGTCTTCTTTTTAACCTGCATATATATATAATTTCAGATCAATTGAAATCATATACACACACTAAAAATATAACGTAATGTAAATTTACCATACAATTTCAGTATAGAGGACATCTGCTTTTGGCCACAATATCACTCCGCCTTCTGCCTCACCAAGCGTTTCACAATCTGGGTGGGCATATGGCAATGGAAGATCCATCCAATTGGGGAATATACGTACTGGGCTCACATGAACCCAACCAGATGGTAATGGAGACCCATGAAACATTTCCCCTAGTAGGGATGGGTAAGCCGACTCCTCTGCAATGACAAATTCTTTACTTTTTAGATGGCACGACTTCAACCCCTACAAATTTTTGTGTAAAGAATGTTATATACATATATACATATCATCTTGAAAACATATCATCTTAAGAAGACTAGTTACTATGTCATAAAAATACTTACAACAGATGTGCTAAGTGGTGGGTCTACATGATTACTCCCAACCTCTGTAGTAGGAGTCGAGCGGGATGCCATAGGTACTGTCTGCTGAGTGGCAGTCAGTGATGCTTGCCACTTGCTCATTTCTTCTTCAAGTTTCCTATCAACTATCTTATCTACCTATACATGAATAAAAGAAACATTAGCTTCTGATTATTGAATTCTCTTTTACAGTAACATTATAAAGAAAGAATAGGTTACCTCTTTTTGTGAAAGTCCCGCTTTTGGGACATGTTTGCGCTGGGATGTCCCAAAGAACACTTTGATGCCCACACCAGTGCCTGCATCCCTAACACGTCCAGGATGCTCTGGGTTACCCAGAGCAACTGTCAATTTCTCCCTTGTGCCCTCAGGGATGAACTTGCCTTATTTCCTCAGCTCGTGCAGCTCCCGCTAATCATCAAAACAAAAATTTGTAATTAAGTAAACACCACAAATAATCAATATTTGAACGATTGCTCTAAGAGTTGTATTTTACCATTTTTGCAGCCGCCTCACTAGTTGCGGGCTTCCTTATTTCTCCCTTCTTATTTTGCCTCCCAACTATCTAGACATCATGGCGAGGCAGAGGTGTGGTACCTATAGTAGAGGACTCCTGAGTAGCAGCAGACTGAGTAGTACACTCAGCCTGTAGTCTTTGGTGAATGCCTGCATACCCCTTTGGACCCATTGTGTGGTCATGCACATTCAGTGCACGCCTTGCTTTTTGTGCCTCACTGAGGGCCTAGTTAGTATGCACATTAATGATTTGGTTAGTAACACTAAATGTTAATCTTGAATAGGTGAATACAATGTATATTAATTAAATTGGGAATGATGCCTAATACCTTGAATTCATCAGTTTGTCTTGAAGAAACAAACGCGTCCCATTCTTCTTGGTCCAGGAAGTTCCACTGTTCAGTGGCTGTCGAGATTTGTCCTATAGTTCCTTAGGACTCTCCCATAGTGTTGCATCACGCATTTACGATGTAACTTTTCATCCAATTCAAATATACTCTGCAAAATAGAATTGCTATTAACTAGTATCCAAAAAATTAGTAATCTACAAAATAGAATTGCAAATTAATAATAACTCACGCATAAATCCTTCCATATTACGTCTTTCTTCCCCTTAGGAACTTTATGCCAGGAATCTATCTTACAACCACAATGGCTACGATTAACATACCCAAGATATGAAACAAACGAATTGCGATTCACTCCAATTGCATTTCCTGCATTATCAAAATCGACAACAAGTTTGGGTCCATTGTCCCTTTGTGCTATTAACTTCTTCATCATAGTGATCCCCCTTCTCTTGTCAACTTTTTGGTGCTGCTCATCAAGTGCCTCAAGTGCTTTAGAGGGTACATGTGCATCATCAACCTAAAATTTGACAAAATAATCACACTTACAGGATATAACTATAAATGGACACATAGATATAAATATATGATATATTTTGAAAACTTACATTGTGAGGCGGCACATTGATGTCCTCACCCTCACGGTAATCATCAGCACAGTCATCAGGAGAATGCTCAGCCATCTGAAAGTTCACATTCACATTGTAAAGTGAAAAATAAAACATACAAAAAAAATATAAACATGCCTCTAATATTGTGATTTTTTATCAATTAACAGTCCTTCATTGTGATCTCCGCGCACATACAAGTCATCATTAGCTTCAATATTTTCTAGTGTTGGAAACCCAACTGAGAATGGACTGGAGTCATCATACTTATCATAGTACTCTTCTTCATCTATAGGATCTTCAATGAACTGTCTTTTACCATGAAGAACAACCAACCATTTATCATTTGCAGGATCATCGATATAAAATACTTGTTTCTCCTGTGATGCCAATATGAATGGTTCACCCTTCTCGCCAATCTTTTCAAAGTTTACTAAAGTGAAACTCAATTCATCCACTATAACTACTTTGGTGTTATCAACCCAATTACATTTGAAGAGAGGAATTCTGAAATCTATGTAGTCAAACTCCCATATGTCTTCAATGACATCGTAATATGACATTTTAGCTTCACGTGGACTGTTATCCTTTGCACTTGCAAAAAACATAGTCGACGCTTGAAGGGTGACCCCACTATTTTCGAAGGGATTCATCCAATGCAAGAAAACTGGTCCCAACATTTTCACTTCCCTAGTCAAGTGGACAACAAGATGTACCATGATATCAAAGAACAATAGAGGAAAATACATCTCAAGCTGACATAGGGTAACAACCACTTATCTTTGCAAATTATCGAGAGTATCAGGGTCAATAACTTTGCTGTACAGACTGTTGAAAAAGAAACAAAGTCTGGTGATTGCAAACCTTACATGCTTCGACAATATAGATCGAATTGCCACAGGCAATATTTGTTGCATTAGAGTGTGATAATCATGAGATTTAAGACCTACCAACTTCAGATCTTTCATTGATACCAATCTAGGGATGTTGGATGAGTAACCCTATGGCACCTTAATATTTACCAAACATTCACAAAAAGCTTTCTTCTCCTTTCTAGACAATGTGTAACAAGCGGGAGGTAAGTATGTTCTCCGATTTCCCATTTCACGTAATCTGACCTTATTCCCATTTCACGTAGGTCCAGTCTGAATTTTATCCCATCTTTAGTCTTACCTGGTATATTCAACAAAGTACCAATGACACTATCACAAACATTTTTCTCAACGTGCATGACATCGATACAATGCCTGACTGTCAAAGAACTCCAATAAGGAAGATCCCAAAATATTGACTTTTTCTTGAATAAAGATTTGTCACTCCGTGTGTCCATAGTACATTGTGATCTCTTACCAAATTCATTGACAAAGTCTTTTACTCTTTCATAAACAACCTCCCCTGATATAGGTTTAGGTGCACTCCGTTCCTCATTCAATCTATTCCCATTGGGCACAACAATTTCTTTACCTGGTATGTTGAGATTGGCAGCTCGTTTCCTTCAGGAAGCATTTCTTTCAACAAAGACAACAATGATGTGAAGCTTTTGTCGCTCCATCTATTGTTAGCTTTCAGCTTATACAATCTCAACACAGCGCTAAGCTTCATAAACTTAGTACAACCTGTATATAAAGATATCTCAGCATCATGCACAATGTTTTTAAAAATGGGAGGTGGATCGGTGTGCTCTACCCCACAACTATCCAGCATCGCATCAATGATGTCTACTGGAACTGGTTCATTCACATCTAAGTCATCTAAGTCAATTTCTTCTTCCACACAAGCACTGCTATTGACATCCACTGGTTTCAGGTTTGAAATCTCTCCATGCCAGTGCCATTCTATATAGCCTTGTATAATCCCGTTGCATATGACATGACTTTTGATTTCGTCACCAGTGCTGACTTTCAAGTTGTTACCGCAATGCGTACATGGATAGTAGAACCTATCTCCAGGTTGTTTCCTATGTTCCTCGGCAAATTTAATAAACTGGTCACGACCAGAAATAAACTCTGGGGTGCAAAGATTGTGAATGGACATCCATGATCTATCCATTCTATGATCAAAGAGAAAATAAGTATATATTACAACAAGATTAGGGTCTAGGATTAGAGTTTTACATGGTTAAAACTTTAGGCCAACAAATACATGTGTTGTCATTCTTATATATAATAAATGTACCACCTATCCCATTCTTGAACACCTAATCTCACTAGTAAGTGTATAATGTGTATTGGGTTTTCAAGAAAATTTCGACAGCATTTCCCCGTTATTCTCTAAGTACATATGTACTTAGAGAACAAACGGGGAAATGCTGCCAAAATTTTCTTGAAAACCAAATACACATTATACACTTACATCCTAAGTGATATTAGGTGTTCAAGAACAGTCCCAAACCGGGGACTATCCAAGATTTACTCCTAATGAGTAAATCTTGGACGGATTTCTAGGCCAACAAATACATGTGCTGTCATTCTTATATATAATAAATGTGTACCACCTATCCCATTCTTGAACACCTAATCTCACTAGTAAGTGTATAATGTGTATTGGGTTTTCAAGAAAATTTCAGCAACATTTCACCGCTGTTCTCCAAGTACAGATGTACTTAGAGAACAAACAGGGAAATGCTACCGGAATTTTCTTGAAAACCAAATACACATTATACACTTACATCCTAAGTGAGATTAGGTGTTCAAGAACAGTCCCAAACTGGGGACTATCTAAGATTTACTCCTAATGAGTAAATCTTGGATGGGTTTCTAGGCCAACAAATACATGTGCTGTCATTCTATAACATTGATTTCAACATTTTGAGTGTCCATGCATGTTCATCATCAAGATAAAGATTACACATAAATTAGTATGACCTAGGGATGGATAGATTCATAATTGATTTCAAAATTTCAAACTAGCTCATGCATTATCATCAATCTACATCATACAATAGGGATACATGTAGATATTAGGGTGACACATCACTACAAAATAAGAGATTTAACATTAGGGTTTTAATATCTTACATAGATTGATCACAAGATTTCAACAATATAGTTATATTCAAGATTATGGTGAAATGTGTATTAGGGTTTTAATATATTAATTCAACATGCATCAAAATTTACAGAATTAGGTCAAGCATGAGTATTCAATTGCAAATGTATCTTCTTCTTCCTGCTCCCTCCTTACCAAATGGATAAAGCAAGGACACGACCGTGTGGGCTAGCCACAGCCGTGGCTATGTTGGCCAACCACGGCCGTGGTTAGCCAACACAACCACAGCCGTGGCCAGTCCACATGGTTGTGGCCTTTCTTTAATCCTTTTGGTAAGGAGAGGGAGCAGGAGGAATAAGAAGAGGGGTCGGAAGGGAGAAGGAAGAAGAAGAGGGCTACCTAGCAGCATGGAGAAGAGCGTGGAGAAGAACGACGACGGTGGTGTGAGAGAAACAGTGGTGAGCAGAGATGGAGGTGGCGAGAAGAGTAGGCGATGACAGTCGAGGTTGACTGTGGTGAGAAGTAGGTGGCAGCATTGGAGGTCGGCGGCAATAGGAGAAGGAGGATGTGGTGGCAGCGGCGGTGAGCAGAGATGCGCCAGCAGCAGCGGCGGCGAGCAGCAAGTTGAATGTGGGTGGGCGGGGGCGTCGTCAGGCGATTTTAGGCGAGCAGCAGGTGAGGAGAATTCTCGCGATGAAACAAAAGAAAGGGGAAGACTCGGGTGATCGTGGGTCTATTAAGTTTGTAAAAGGCGTCAGTTATCTACAAAACCGACACCTAAAATCTTAAGTGGCGGTTGATAGTAACAAACCGACGTCCAATTGGACATTCCTTTACCCTAATTTTTGTGGCGGGGACGGCACACCCACCCTTATCACGTCGGTTATGCTAAGACAAACGGTGCCCATATTGGAACTTTTGGTGCAAAATTTTTCTTGATTAAACGTCAGTTATTAGGTAAAACACTGACGTTGTATCTGATACTTTGGTGCAATTTTTTTTTGCTATAAAATTGGATTTCACGGGCTACTTTAGGTGTCAGTTTCTTTTCTTCAACCGACACTAAATGAAAAGTGATACCCGTGTTTGGCTGGTCTTCAAATATAGACATCAGATGTCCTTATTAACTGACGTTTAATGTTAACAATGTCGGTTTACTAAAAAACCAATGCCTCTAAAAGCGACGTTGAACGCTGTTTCTGTAGTAGTGTCCATCGATGCAAGGTGTTTGGCAGTATGCCATTATTGTACATGTGTGCCTTGTATATATATTGAACAAGTTATCCTTGTAACAAGTTCATGTTGTGGCAAGGTGGCCACTATATAGTGAGGTGTATACTTTTATGGTATGATATGTGATACAAGTGACATGGTTTGTGAACTTTGATGTATATGATTCTTCTTGAGGTGGTTCTATCAAATCAGATTTAATTTACCTTGCTTTGTGGTAATGTGGTTGTTCATTGATAATTCTATGTTTTGGTTTTAAGTAATCTTGCTTTGTGGCAGTGTGTCATCACAAGTTGGTTGGTATTAGAGCTCTAGGTTCACTCAGTCTATAGGGACATCTGACTGGGGTTTGTGTCTGCTCTTGCATGTCCAGTATATCTGATGCAACTTCTACTCATGTAGAAGAAGAAGATATGTCTAGAGAACACAAAGAACATGCTAAGAGTAGTGTTGTTGTACATGGAGGTGGTGTTAGGTGGCAAACAAGAGTAGATGGGGTGCCAGGGGTGCCTCAGTTTG
Organism: Alisma plantago-aquatica; assembly: GCA_963693085.1. Taxonomy (NCBI): domain Eukaryota; kingdom Viridiplantae; phylum Streptophyta; class Magnoliopsida; order Alismatales; family Alismataceae; genus Alisma; species Alisma plantago-aquatica. The sequence continues at coordinate 583,252,795 of OY856413.1, forward strand.
ACCCAAAATCCGTTACCGATCCCACTTTCTAGTCCATGTTTGGACAGTTTATGGCTAAAATTTCACATATGGTGGATAGGGTGCCCATACCTCAAGGAAGGGCAGTTGTTCCCAATGTGGGTTCCCAGGGTTCTGGGAAGACCTTTGAGAGGTCGCAAAGCACTGAAGCATTGGAGTATATGGGTGGGGTGGACCTGAAAGATGCAAATATGTGGCTGACAGAGCTAGAGAAGGCCTTCAAGATCCTTAATATCTCTAAAGAGGATAATGTGAAGTATGTGGCATACCTGCTGAAGGGATGTGCTGGACATTGGTGGTCAATTGAGGTAGAGAAGAGACCACATCTGATGATTAGTTGGGAGGAGTTTTGATGGGAGTTTGTGAGCCAATACTTCCCCGAGACATATCTAGATGAGAAGATCTCCCAGTTTGAGAAGATGCGGCAGTGATTTATGAAGATAAATGAGTATGAGGCCAAGTTCATTGAACTTCTGAGGCTTTGCACACACATGGCTACAACGAACAAGGAGAGGATCTAACATTTTAAGAAGGGTTTGAGTACAAAGTTGATGAAGACGGTGTCAACATTTGAGAACATAGAGAAGTTTGCCACATTTGTGGAGTGTGTGATGAGGATAGAGCAGCCAGTGATAAAGAATCTCAAAGCTAGTACCAAGAAGAGATTGTCACAGTTTTAGGGGTAGATTTCTGTAGGCTTCAAGAAGCCTAGATTTTCAGCACCTCAGTCACAACAGAGGTCAGTGGTTCAGTCTCAATGGTCTCCAAGAAAGGGTAGAGGTCGTAGCTTTCCGCCGACAAGAGCTCATAATGTGGCATCAATTTCAATGATAGGGTCATCTAGGCCACATTTTAACACAAGGACCTATTATAAGTGTGGACAAAAGGGCATATGAGTTTGTTTTTCCCATTGAAGGATGAGGAGGTGATGCAACAGTCAAGATAGAGTCACCAAGGGTCACATCAGTAATAGTTCAACACTGGTGGAGGTAGAGGACGTGATCATGCGTCACTTGCTGGTTCTTCTGGATAGGTCAGTGGAGGATGGGGTGACAATAGGAAACAACTTGATTCCACGTCATGAGTCATCCGGATGGAGTGGTCAATCTATCAGTCATGATAATCCAGTTGAATTTTTTTCATTCTGATTTGTCTTCTTCCTGCTTTATATCTTTTTTCTTGGACCCTAGTGTGACACACTCTTTTATCACTAGAGAAGTAATAGATAGTTGTTTCTTGCCAATAATCTTAGATTTTGTAGTCTTCTCTTATAAACCACTTTGGTTGGTTCCTCTGAGTTGTGGTAGGTGTGTCCATCTTGTGTTATTTGTTTCTCTAGATGCAACATTCAAGTGGACCTTATACTGCTTGACATGCACAAATTCAATGTGATCTTTGGGATGGATACTTTGGAGAAGTACCAAGTGGTCTTGGACTATAGATCCAAGGTGGAGACGTTCTTTAACAATGATTCTTTGTGGGTTTTCCAAGGAGATAGGAAGATACTTTTGATGTGATTGGTGTCAGCGATGATAGTAGAGAGGCTGATGAGATTAGGTTGTGAGGTTTTATTGACACAAGTGGTGGATACCAAGGTGAGGAGCCCTAGAATTTAGGAAGTGCCAGTGGTACAATAGTTTGAAGATGTGTTTCCTGATGAGTTTCCCATTGTTCCCCCTCCTAGAGAGATTGACTTTGAGACCAATCAGGTTCCTGGTACACAACTGGTAGCGTAGATACTGTATAACATGGCACCGGTTGAGATGTAGGAGTTGAAGAAGCAGTTGCAAGAGATGCTAGAGAAGGCTTTTTCATACCGAGCTCTTCTGCTTGGGGTGCTCCCATTTTGTTTGTTAAGAAGAAGGACATATCTATGAGGTTGTGCATCGATTAGCATCAGATGAACAAGGTGACAATCAAGAACAAGTTCCCATTGTCGAAGATAGATGATCTGTTTGATCAGTTGAGAGGTTCTGCAACATTTTATAAGATAGATCTGAGGTCAGGATATCATCAGTTGTAGATCAAGGTGGATGACATACCCAATTCAGCTTTTAGGACTAGGTATGGTCACTATGAGTTCTTGGTTATGCTGTTTGGGCTAACCAATGCACCAACAACATTCATGGACCTGATGAATAGGATGTTCATGCATCATCTTGACCAGTTCATAGTTGTGTTCATCGATGACATCCTGATATACTCCAAAGGCATTCAGTAGCATGAGTAGCATCTACAATAGGCACTGACTTTGTTGAGACAATAGAAGTTGTATGTCAAGTTCAACAAGTGTGAGTTCTGGATGAAGGAGGTGTCTTTCCTTGGGCATGTGATATCTGCTAAAGGTGTTCAAGTGGATCCTAAGAAGGTTTAGTCTATGTTAGATTGGATGAAGTAAAGGACACCTACAGAGGTTTGTAGTTCCTTGGTTTGGTAGCCTACTACATGAGTTTTATCAAGAACTTTAGCACAATGGCATTACCCCTAACAAAGCTGACGAGGAAAGGTGTACTATTTGTTTGCGATGACAGGTGTCCACCAAGATGATGAGGAGAAGTGAATATTGCTCTCTGGTGGTGCCCTCGCGATGGCCAAACAAAGTAGACCAGATATTTTGGGTTATTGGTTGAAGCAGGTGCCAGATCCAAGAGAGGATCTATGAGGCTCCAACCTTGATCTCTTGCGCAAGTAAGCGACATTGGCAATATCAGTTGCTAGATCAGTTTTCAAAGGCCTATATTTTCCTAGAAGAGGTAACTTTATAAAATGAATATCTTTTACTATAGAGATCTAATTGGGATGAACAAGGTATCATTGGATAAGATTCTATACATTAGAAGTATCTTCAATAGGTGATTTTGATGTTTAAGAACACATACATTTTATATACTATGAACTGTGTAATTTCAATGTTTTGGACATTAAAAATATCAGACGACTTCATAAATTAATGAATAATATATGATATGTGTATTGTGATATTTTCAACATGATTGTAAGTTCTATTCTTGCTTATTTGATTCTTTTCCTATGTTTTGATGTAAACCCTAATAGGGTTATTTTGAGTATTTCACCCATTGTTTGACCACAAAACTGTATGCTATATTTGTACAAACCCTAACGTATAGTGTTCTTATTGTTTCTAAAGTTTTCACGAATTTTCATGCATTATTTTATTAGTATTTAATTTTTGCACCTAAGTGGTCATAATGTAAGATAATTAATGATTATTTGTGGAGAAATATGTGATCTATATGCATCATTGGTATGCCATAAGATTTTAAGTATATTTTCCTTGTGCTTTACATGTTACTCAAAAATAATAATAATATCTATAAGTATCTTTGAGGTTCTTTCAGTTAATTATGTGTGTAGCCATGTATTAGAGCATATGATTATTTACCTAGTTCATATAAGTATATCAACAGATAGTTGCTATATAATATGAGATTCTAGATTTTAATATGATATTTAGCCATTAAATGTGCTGTAAAATACAATCATATTTAGTTAAATAAGAACCCTAAATTGGCATACAAGGTTAGGATGATGGGGTTTCAGAATTAGAAATGAAGAAGGGAAATATATATGGACTTGTAGACATTTGTTGATCCATGTAAATACATTATGAACTAAGTAATGCAAAATACCTTAATTTTATACTAAAACAAGGTAATTGGATTGTGTCCATTGAATTTCATTATTTGTATGATCCCGCCTACACCTTTTTACAAGTAACTCAGAGATTTAGTTACTTTTAGACTTTAGTGTATCATATTTTGTCATACTTTGAGAAATCAGATTTCATTCAATTTGAGTTATGTTTCAAATTTATTAGATTTCAATAATTGAGATTTACATAACTTTAGATGCTTAGTATTTCTATACTCAAGTTCAATTCATTTTCTCAAGCCTTAAGGCTCAGATGTCATATATTTTATTTAAGTCATGTATTAAATAAGAGTTTTAGATTAAGACTTATTCAAACAACAAGAATCTAGATTTCAGATTTTATATTTAGACTACTCATTACAAATAGTCATAAATTAGATCCGCATACTTAATAAGAGTCTCAGATCCAATCTCAGTTATTTAGATACATATTCAAATTTTGGTTCCAAGTTTTTATTTAGATTTAATTCAAAATTTAAGAACAAAGATTCATATTTAGATCTAAATAGAGATACAAACTCAAAGATAAAAAATAAAAAAATAGATTCAGAGATAAGAGATTAAGTTTCAAAAATAAGAGAATAAGATTTAGTGATAAGAGATTAAGATTCACAAATAAGAAATTAAGAAAATAGATAGAAAATGACATCATAACATTAATTATATACATTATAGGATAAGTCCTCACCAGAGAGCCCCAAGACAATTTAGAGGGCACATTGTGCCAGACACTACAGGTGTTATAGAGGGCATGTAGAACCTACAGAGGGTGTGTTACACCATAGAGGACACTTCAGTGTCAATAGAGGATACATAGTGCCAACATAGGGTGTGTTGCACCATAGAGGACACTTCAGTGTCAACAGAGGGCATGTAGAGCCAACACAGGGTGTGTTGAACCATAGAGGATACTTCGGTGTGAACAGAGGATGACTTATCATATAATGGTGGATACAAATTAGATAAAATACATTAATAAAAGACACACTGATTCAATATAGGTTTAATTTTTTTAAATATTAGTTTCAACTTCAAGTCATAGTATATTCATGTTTATCTTATAAATTATTCATTCTCACTTACTCTAACCTAGGTTTCCCTTTATGCATGGCTGGGGATGAGATGTCAGTAGGTACTATTGAGGAAGAGTTGTCAAGATAGAGGATTCATCCACAATCTTCAGAGGTTTGGTTGGTGGGACGCCATCTACACTATTCAAAATATTAAGACAACGTACATGATTTAGAATTATGTATAAATGTTTTTTATTCAATTTAATGTAACGATGTTTCTTTTCCTGAGAATTTATGAGGATTTATTTCATACACGGTCAGTAATGGTTTTTATCTATCATTGTTGTAATGTATATCATGTTAGTAACACTCCTCCATTGAAACAAAAATAATTATTTGGCTCCCGCTCATGTGATAGAATTGGGATGTTATAGATCTTAGATGGTATCCACTCCTTAATGTAAGAAAGTAATGCTTAAAACCCTATTCATCCACAAACGCATAATAATAACTTTCCAATAAAAGGGGTGCACAATATTTTCTCAAATATTTTGCTAAAAGAAACATAATTGTGTAGCAACATAAAGGTAAATCTAATTATTACAAAATTTTCTTCTATTTTGACAGGGGGACACAAAGGCATAAAAAAAGGTAAGAAATCTAACTAGTAGGATCAGTTTGTGGTGAGAAACTTGTCCATCTTAGAAGTCTTCCTGAATCTAGTCCTAAGAAACACCTCCTACTTCATGGACCTTTGGGTGGGTTGAAAGTTACACCCAGAAGAGGAAACAAACAAAAGAAAGGTTGTCAATAAATCTATGTATGTCCAATATTATAACAACTAGGCAGTACTTAGAGCAATGAGAGATCAATTTAGAATATTTTAATTAAAGGATGCTCAAAATAGAAATGGTTCCAAGAGAATTAACATGTCAATAGATGAGACATTTAGAAACAAGGATATGATTATCAAAAAGCATTCTTGCCATATAATTCCACCACAACAATATCAGAAATCATAATCAGTACATGTCAAACAATTAGACTAATTTTATTTATTTAGGGACGAGACCCATAAAATCTCAATCCTATGTCAGGAGGAAAGGTGCACACTAGGTGAAAAGGCATGCCCAATATATATAATACGAGTGAAAGTGCACACTCAGTGTGGAAAGGAATACCCAAATATTATAGTAGTACAAATGTACTGGTACTCTAAATGAGCTTAGTCTATTGTACACACAGAATGTAAAGGCAAGGTTTAGGTCTAGTCAACATCATTTTAGTTTGAGTAAAGAGTATGAAATCATCCAAATAACTAATACAAATACGTTAGAGGACCTTCATTCATAAGATCTCATCGATTCCATATCAAAATAAGAAAATAATATCAGTAATAGGATTTCAAAACTTTTAAATATTACACAAGGATTATTCAAGAGATGTCTCATGTGGAAAACACTTTATTGGTAATATTAGTAATGCCTAGAGAAATCAAGAATATGCACATACTTTGGCTTGAGTGTTTGGATCAGAAACCAAATTCTACCCTCTCAAACCTAGAGTTCCCTCAATTCTATAAATGTTATATTTACACAGATCAAGGTTCAATTTATGTTGCATATGATGGAGACCTAGAACTCCAAAATTCAAGAAAATCCTAGTTTGATTCATGATTTAAGTCTAGTAAGAGAGTCCTAAGTTATTGATTATAGGTCTAATCCAAGTTCTTAACTTTGTTCATTATAATTTTTCTTCAATTATTAGTAAGAGATTAAGATAGATTGAAGCACTAAAAATCCAGACTTTAAAACTTATAAAACAGACAGTGAAAACTAGACCATAATATAGAGAAAATTCTCACGAATCCACAACATATTTTTCTATATGTTTTGGATCTTCTAGTAAAAAGTTGTGAGATTCATATAATTTATTGATATTTTTGTGAAATTAAAATGCAACCAATATAGCCCCGGTTAATGATCTCAAACTTTAGGTTGTGACAGGGCATTATCATCCTAATTTCATATGCACCATAACATGACAAATTAAAATAAAACTATGATGATTGACTGAAATACCCATGTGAATTAAATATAGTAGGGGTAAACAAAGGCGGGGGGGATGTAAATTGATAGATGGAGGTCATCCTCCTCACAACCTAGCACCATGGTTGTGGTCGTGGTTGTAGCATCTGGGAAGAAAGATTGGGGAAATCCAAGAAACTCAATGATTCTTGATTCCAACAAGATGAACATAGAGGAAGAGCCGAGATAACTCACCAAGAGAGCAATTCAGCTCTAGTTAGGTTAAGAACAAAGGGATACATCTGTAATTGAAAGTTGAATACAGAGCTCGGCAACAACATAGGGATTTCTTGAGGCATAAATGAAACTAGAGGGTGATTGCTTATGACAAGGTGAAACCCTATAGTTGGTTAGATATATATAGGGTTGGGTCTTATGGCTTAAGGGATCGAACCTCTAAGAAAGCATGCGAGGAAATTTTTGTGAAACTTGGATATGCGAATATAAGAATCAAGAAGGGGATTAATGAATGACGAATCCAATAAGGAACACAATGGTGGAGAAATCTCAAAGAAAGATTGAGTGTGGATGGAGAAAACATGGAATTAAACCATGGTGTAAATACCCGTGAATTTCCAAACTAGGGGCGAGGTAGAGGACAATGTACCGATGCCTGATCTGCTTCCATCACAGCGAACAAATTGTGCATCCACAATAGTTGAAGACCTGTGTGATAGCTTGACATCATTAAATCTGAGAAACATTATCCATATATGATTCCGACTAAAGTGACATTAAGATAATTTCATTTTCTTACCAAATCAAACTGGAGTAGGAAAAAAATGAAAATAAGATGAAAATTGGCAATTGACCAAATATGATCCAAGGAATCTGATTCTGAAAGCAAATTTTGCCTTTTGGCAACTTCTAATAGACAAAAATTATGACTCAAGGGAAAAATTATTTTAACATATTTATTTATTCCTTTATTATTTAATACCAAAATTTCATGTGTGGCTCTCCCTTACCCATAACTATTGATTGGAAAAAGTCTATAAGACTTATTTTGAACTTAAATCCTTCAATATGGTGAATTTGTATAAACCCAAATTAGGGTATTATGTTAATTTATTGTTTTAAAGCCTTAAATAATCATTTTTTTTAGTCAAACCACTATACTTAAAGATTACTAACATATCAATATAGTCTAATTTAGGAAAAGTATCCCAAAACAAAGGATCACATGAGAAAGGGGAAAATCAAATATATACCTAAGTTTGGATAAGTTACAAATACATACACCTAGTTTGTCATAGTTGAAAGATAGGTCAAACGGATGACCATTCTTAGAGGGATTAGGCTTGGACGTAGAGTGGGTGTTAAGGTTTAGGTTAGTATCTAATAAACCACAAATTATGCCTAGTTTACATTCCATCTCTAGGATGTTTCTTGGAAACTAGGGATGAGAACCACTTTTTGGAAATTCTCTCTAGTCCTTGAGTAGGAGAGAGCACTACTCTAGCTCCTATTTTATGGTGGGTTTGGTTTCCATTAGTCCATATTCTAGTTAGAAAAAGGTGGAAGTGAATGTGGGTGGGATGACATGTAAAGTAAAAAAGGAAAATAGGGCCCTCTTTTAATAGTCTTAGGCTAGGACCAATTGTTTCGCTTTACTGCCATAGTCTAGGACTGTATGATATCGACATGGTGGTGGGTGGTCCAATATTAGGCTATGGTTTAGGACCCCTGACACGCGTATAACGTGCGTGTAATACGCAAGTGTACATGTCGAAGTAATATGGGATTATGAGTCCTGAGTTATCGAACACGGGGAGTTGTGAGGTTAAAGACTATTACTAATTAGGATTGATCAGCTAAGCCGAAAATAAGAGTTGATTGAAAAAGAAAATAAAAATAAAAGAAAACAAAACAATCGATTAAATGGTTGGTTTAATCAATTAAAAATGGAATCCTTAGGATTGCAGTTTCACCACAGGTTCTCATTGTACTAATTCCTACACAATTATCCTAATTCGTCTCCTATTCCGGGTAGTGGCCTGTAGTCAGAATTGCTCACTGTCGTGATACAATTCACTACCTAAGTCTAGGTCGGTTCCACCGTCGTAGTAACCTATACCCTAAACTAGGTGCATTAGAAACAACCTCTCGGTTTTCACCATTAACTGTACATCACCTTGTTCAAGGGATTTATTAATTAATGTGAATCTCGTCTCTTTTCAACCGTTAATTCTTCTTTCAAAGCAATTAAAGGGTTTAGATTATCATTAGGGTGATCAATCATAATGATATAATGGAGAAAACGAAATCATACCACGGATTTGAGAGACAAATTATGATAAACTATGTAAAAAGTATCATACAACGATTACCCGAGCTACTCCCGGGTCCTAAGGAATTATAGTTTTTTAGCCGAAAATAGACGACATGGTATCACAGTAAGTTAAAAAGATGTAAAACATGAATTTTGAGATACAGTAAATTGGAGAAAGGGTTAAAGAGTGGATCTGGAGAAGATGGAGAGAATTTGTCGTCGTTTCTACCGCCAAAACGCCTCCGAGGTCTTCTGTGTAGGGTTCCTCTAGTTTTCTCTCTCCGTTCGGTTTCGGTATCATCCCACCGTGATAGATCTCCCAATTACGGTTCTAATGGTGTCTTTTATAGCCGTCGTACATGTTTAGGTCAAGAAAAAACTTAAAAATATAATTTTTAATACAATATGTGTTAGATTTAACACATTAAAATTTAGTCTACAACGTCTGAGTCGATGGTATCGAGTTGGAAGTCGATAGTATTGACTTTTTCACAGTAAAACGTCATTTTCCTTTTCAATCTGGAGCAGAAAGTATTTGTACTCTGATACCATGTCGCTACCATCGAGTTGCAAGTCGATGATATCGACTTTGCTCCAGTAAATAATAATTATCTACAATAAAATAATCAATGACAAAAATCAAATAATTACTATAATAATTAAAACATGTAAAATGCATGTAAAATACATGTAAAAATATAAGAAATGATGCACAAGTGATTTTTACTAATTTGGTAAAATATGTATTAAAAAGATATTCAATTAAGCACAAATGACAAAGAAAATAGCCAAATTAGATATCAAAATAGCGACAATTTGTGCATACATCACACCCCGAAGCTTGAATGTTACTCGTCCTCGAGCAACACTACTCTTAGATTTTGTTTCAAAAAGTCAGCAAGAAGACAAGTACCTATAAATTATTTTTCCTAACCACCCTCCACCAGTCGGTCCCAAACAGGTCCTTGCCAACCACTAAACAAGTAACTACTCTAAAGCGATCAATAATGTTCATAATAGATGTCCACAATAAGATTAATGAAAAACACTATCAATATGAAGCAGTTAATATCATGGCCAGTAGGACACATGCTTGATGCGCCATGTGATCTCCCTATCTACATTGCTCTGATATACCTAAATAAGCTACTTGGAAGCAGATCCCCAGATAAAAATGGTTGAGGGGATTAATTGTGATGGTGGCCTACCATACAGAGCAATGGGTGGAAAAGATGGGTGGCTATGAAAATAGGATTCACAAGAATCATCCAAATTATTTATGTAAAAAGTAAAAATATGATGCACATGTATGATGGATAAAATGTGAATGTATGATTTCTAATGACTATTTTTTTTTATTTTGGTGGAATGATGCATGCAATCGATGTCTCATCCTAATGATGAGTATAAGTGGAAAGGTGTTTATAAAAAGAATCACAATCCCCTCCTTTGTTGATTAGAGAGAATATGGAATTGAACTTAAAATCCTTTTTCTCCTTTTCTCCTATTTTTTCTTTTTCTTTTTCAATAACTCTTTTTTTTCTTACCTTTTATTTTAGCAAGATAAATACTTCATGCTTGGGCTTTTTTTTAATTTTTTTTTGGAAGAGTAAGGATAAATACATTTTTTCACTCTTACATGAGAGAAGATCATATAAGATAACAAATATGTAATGCCTTATGAAATATGCAATGCAAATGAAACTATATGTGATTTTGTTATGCAAACTACAAATGCTCAAAAGATGATATGAATTTTTTTTCCTTTTCTAATGAATAATAAAATGAACTAACTGTATGCTTCATATCATGCCTTGTAATGCAAACAAGAGGAAAATAAATTGGATTAAACTTGATCATCCTATGGTGGTGAATGAAGATGAATGGAAGGTGGATGAGATCGCATGACTAAGAGACAATGTCTTTCCCAACCATGATATGTCCCTCTTCTATCAACTTGTGTAACAGGGTAACCTTAGAGTTTATTTCTAGAATTCACATTAAAGACCACGTTACTGTTTGGTTGGCTTAGACTCAAACATCATCGTCATAACACAAGCCATAGGGTTAAGTTATGTTTTTCATTCAATCAATATGTCTTCAAGCTGACTAATCCAAACAATTCCTCCAGCTATATACTCTTAAACATAGCAAATTTAGCTTAAAGATCAAAGCATAAAAGCACATTCAAATTTTTATTTAGAATTTTCAGAATTGATACCACATCATCAACAAATGGCTAATCCTAACCAAAATTTTATATTTTGTCCACAATTACACTAGATAGAAGTGGACCCTAAGAAGAAGAAAAAATTCAAACAACAAAAGAAAAACATGTAGAGATATGATAAAAAGTAAAGATGCAAGATAAAGATAGAAGTGTCGTTCCATTCCTCCTCCTAAGCTTGAATATGACATTGTCCCCAATGTCAAAAGCAAAGGAAGATACATGGAACGACTGTACCAGTATGAACTGTGAACTCTAGGGTCAAAGATGAGTAGATGTGATCCACATGATAATCTGCCCTCCAATATGCACTCAAGCTCAGTGAAGTGTCTATGTTTGCTCAGCTTGTGAGATGTCACTGATGAAAACTCAGTACTACCAACAGTGAAGTCGGTGGTACCGACTCAGTGCGTCCCAGCACATTGAATACACATATCAAGGAACCTTTTTTTACTTGCATCAAAACTAGATATCACAATCTACAAATAGGAATGTAAAAGTAGAATTGAAAGTTTAACAAAATAAACCTAATTGGTGGGTTGCCTCCCACAAGCTTCCTTGTTTAACGTCTTAGGATGGACACATGTCAATCAACGATAATTAGGTGGTCATGGAGGAGGGTAAAGCTCTCTCTGCCTCTTCTTTCTAAACTTTTGGTTCCTTGCAACAATGAGAAAAAATAAATAATAGTGAGAAGACCAACATGTATGGTTGACGTTCCATTTCAACAGTAAATTATCATTGCAATGAACATGAACATGAACACAACTCACAATCAAGTCTTGATATGGGAGCACATGCAGAAATAGATCGCCATGAGGTGAAAGGTATAATGATGATTGCTCCTTAATTTCTATGACCACCCCCAATGGATCACTCCTATCTACACATAATGGAAGGGTTATATCAAAGGTGAATTTATGTGCCTCATCCTCTTCTAATAATTCAATTCCCCCACATTCATTAATATCCTCACAAAAACTTTCAAAATTATCATCTGGATATATATCCCATATAGGATCCTCAATAAGGAAATGAAGAGATGGGTCTTGTGGTCAAGGAATTATGTGATGGGTAATGGGAAATTCCTCCACCTTTTCATTCTTGGTATCCTCTTCCTCACTCTCTTCCTCCTCTCTAAGATCACTATCAAATAAAACACCTTCTAGATCCTCCTCTCCTTCACTCATATCCCAAACACATGTATCAAAATTGTCTTCCACCTTATTTGCATCATTTTCCTCATCTTCCTCATCAGATCCCCAATCATATTCAAGATCAATCCTAGGAGTCCAGGGTGTGGGTGTGGGCTCAATGGAAGGACATGATAGAGGTGATTCTAAAACTTCTTCCAGTATGTTATCCTTACTCTCTAATTCCTTATCCTCAATCTCAACTTCTTCCATTTTCTCTATTCTACCCCATCCTCCATTAGAAATAGGACCTTTGCGATTTAAAACATATTGAACCAAAATCCTAATATGCTCACGATGAATTTCCTTTGAGATTTTCTCATAATGTAATGAAGGTGGACTCAGACATCTATAACCTACATGTACATTTCCACACTCAAAACTAAGAGGGGCCATGCGCTTTTTTATTTTTTTTAATGAAAGAAGACTAACTACAAAGAAATATTTAGATGAATATGTACAATTCCAAAACTAACAGTAAAGTTTTATGTAATGAAAAATGGGAAGAATAAAAAAAAATTATAAAAAAAAGAAAATAAATACAATGGCCTAGAGTGGACGATCCTAACTTTTCATAGTGTTAACCATGCCAACTCCCCGACAACGGCGCCAAAAACTTAACACGCGTATAACGTGCGTGTAATACGCAAGTGTACGTGTCGAAGTAATATGGGATTATGAGTCCCGAGTTATCAAACACGGGGAGTTGTGAGGTTAAAGACTATTACTAATTAGGATTGATCAGCTAAGCCGAAAATAAGAGTTGATTGAAAAAGAAAATAAAAATAGAAGAAAACAAAACAATCGATTAAATGGTTGGTTTAATCAATTAAAAATGGAATCCTTAGGATTGCGGTTTCACCACAGGTTCTCGTTGTACTAATTCCTACACAATTATCCTAATTCGTCTCCTATTCCAGGTAGTGACCTGTAGTCAGAATTGCTCACTGTCGTGATACAATTCACTACCTAAGTCTAAGTCGGTTCCACCGTCGTAGTAACCTATACCCTAAACTAGGTGCATTAGAAACAACCTCTGGGTTTCCACCATTAACCGTACATCACCTTGTTCAAGGGATTTATTTATTAATGTGAATCTCGTCTCTTTTCAAACGTTAATTCTTCTTTCAAAGCAATTAAAGGCTTTAGATTATCATTAGGGTGATCAATCATAATGATATAATGGAGAAAATGAAATCATACCACGGATTTGAGAGACAAATTATGATAAACTATGTAAAAAGTATCATACAACGATTACCCGGACTACTCCCGGGTCCTAAGGAATTATGGTCTTTTAGCTGAAAATAGACGACATGGTATCACAGTAAGTTGAAAAGATGTAAAACATGAATTTCGAGATACAGTAAATTGGAGAAAGGGTTAAAGAGTGGATCTGGAGAAGATGGAGACAATTTGCCGTCGTTTCTGCCGCCAAAACGCCTCCGAGGTCTTCTGTGTAGGGTTCCTCTAGTTTTCTCTCTCCGTTCGGTTGCCGTATCGTCCCACCGTGATAGATCTCCCAATTACGGTTCTAATGGTACCTTTTATAGCCGTCATACATGTTTAGGTCAAGAGGAAACTTTAAAATAATTTTTTTAATACAATATGTGTTAGATTTAACACATTAAAATTTAGTCTACAATGTCTGAGTCGATGGTATCGAGTTGGAAGTCGATAGTATCGACTTCTTCACAGTAAAACGTCCTTTTCCTTTTCAATCTGGAGCAAAAAATATTTGTACTCTGATACCATGTCGCTACCATCGAGTTGCAAGTTGATGATATCGACTTTGCTCCAGTAAATAATAATTATCTGCAATAAAATAATCACTGAATAAAGTCAAATAATTACTATAATAATTAAAACATGTAAAATGCATGTAAAATACATGTAAAAATATAAGAAATGATGCACAAGTGAGTTTTACTAATTTGGTAAAATATGTATTAAAAAGATATTCAATTAAGCACAAATGACAAAGAAAATAGCCAAATTAGATATCAAAATAGCGACAATTTGTGCATACATCAACCTCCTAGAATGGAAGTGAAGGTGGATGGTCTAGTTTTAGGTCATGGTCCATGACTATATGAAATGAAAGTGTACGTAGATGGTCCAATTTTAGGTCATGGTATATAACCATCCTTGGGAAGATGAAGACAATGTTGGTTGTTCACCCTTACAGCTAGTTATAAAATGACTATAATAGTATATGTTCTAATTTTTTGTTAATAATAAATGCATTACCAATTGTTGTGTTTACTCTGGTATGAGATAGATATTAAACATAATAATGTACTAAAATAAAAATTAAATGACATTAGATTTCGAGTGAGGACTTGAATATGAGATCATGAGTATGTTAAGAGTATTCACTTTTGTCTAAAGTCCCTACTCATATATTGTTGTGGAAGTTAGGGAATAATAATATAGAAAACTAGTATGTGTGTTGACTGATGACTACATTTCATCATTCATCATATTTGATATAAAGTCAAACACATAGAAACATGTTGACAAACAAGTGTCTTGGTAAGAATTAGTTGAGTATGACAGATGGAATCCAGAAATGGTAGTTAGAATCATATCTCAAATTTTACATTAGCGATTATAGTACTTAAATCTGAAGTCACCTCAATGATCACATGTTGTTAGTGTAGTTTAACTTAACTCCATGCAACCTTGAAAAAGGGAAAAGTTTCCATGTAAGTAGTGTCTGGGTGCATTCTGACATAAGTGGGTTATTGTGATTGATGTATTTGGAATTTGAACCTACTATTAGTGCGATATCCAAGACACTTGATGAGTGAAACTATGAAATGAATAGTTATGTTCATATGAGATGATATTTGATATTAAGCTCATGTATATGTGAAATAGTCTACTCTTGATGAAGGAACACAAATTGAACAGTAAGAGGATGACATTTCCAATTACTCAAATTCAACCTAAATATATAAGACTAAGGGATTATATATTCACTATAACACTTGTTACAATACTAGGTTGAAGGTATCCTCTAACTTATAAGATTACTAGGATGACAATTAAATGTAGATACCACTTATTGCTTGTGAGGTTGTAATATGATTACATACATCACTACCAACATTATATGGATCCTATAGGATCACGTGCATAGGATGTACATGAAAGAGGAGTATAGTCATGGAGAAAAGTTAATTTTATTACTAAATGGTTTAGGTAATTAGTTGGAACTACACTGGAACAATGGAAGATCATCTAGAATCCCAATAAATTGTCTGGAATGTATTGTTAGTAGACTGGACAATGATTAGACTGCTTGATTGACTGGAAAGTTCTAATGAATTGATTAGACAAGATCAACCCAATTGATCGATTAGAACATCCAATCAATTGAATGGAAAAGATAAGTCATTTTATCAGTTCCATAATCTCATGATACAATCTAGTTGATCTAAGGAATTGGCCAGTTGAATGACTAGTTGTTTGTTAATGGTTGTTAAATGCACTCTTCACGACTTGTTCGTTTACCATTTTTTTAGAAACCATGCTTTCTTACTCACCTTTTTAAAGGATCATGAATACTAGGGGTTTTGGGTACATCTTTTTCAAGTGAACCATAATTATCATACTCATAAGGTTTAGAGGGAGAATGATACATTGTGCAACGCTAGCATGTTTCTAATGAGAGGATTCTATTGGTTATATGGCCTGAGAGCCATCATGTCATCAATGCAAAAGGGATACTTAGTACTTTATTTTAATATAAATAAAACCAAATTCACTTATTATGTTTGTTTTGGATAGAAGGTAATGTATAAACTTAATAATGTCCTAAGAATGTTTTACTCGATGACGTATGGTTTAGGTTAAGGTCCTAACTTGAGATCATATGTATAATAGGATTATTCATTTGTGTTATGTTCCTAGTTAGTTATTATTATGGATAGTATATGACTACAATAGTACACCATACTAGCATGCATCGTGAGTGATGACTATGTCTCTTTAGTCATGACAGTGGATATCAACTCAGATGCATGGGTACTTGTTAGAGAACAAGTTGTACCAGAAAAACCCACCTTGAGATTGACACATGAAAATCATGTAATGACATGTCAAAGTCATATCTCAATGTGACAACAGAGACTATAATCCTCAGACCTAAAGCCATTGCAATAATACATGTTAATCTGTGTACGTTGACACTAGCCCAAGATGCTTTAAAATATGAGTTGCCTAAAAGGTGGAGATTGGGTACATTGTGACACATGGAGCATGTTGTGAGTGATCTAGATGAAATATATCCCTCCTATGGTGTGATATCCCTGACCACTTGATAAGAAATACTATGAAATGCATGATTAATCCATTTGAGCCAATGTATGATATTAAGCTCACAACATCTTAAATAGTCTACTTTAGTTCAAGGAACATGATTGAGTGATTAGGAAATGACATTTCATGCCTCAAGTTCAATTTGGATATTTGAGACAAAGGATTATATGGAAATGATAACATCGTTCACCTTATAGGTTGTGGTTGTTCTCCAACTAATTGCTATTACTTGGGTGGAAATGATGAGTGGCTAGACACCAATATTTGCTTGTGTTATTTTGAACATCACTTCCAATGTAACTAGGAACCTACTAGGTGACACACATAACACTCCATAACAGAATTGAAGTTCACAATCAAACATATGATTTGAATGGTTTTAAATCATAAATATGTTGACGAACCCTCTGATAAAGCAATCTAAATGTGTGATCGGATGATCACATGATTAGGCCATTAGATCAATTTATTATCAATTGATTGATAGAGATTTCATTTGGATACATGTGATCGGGCAATATGGCCAACTGATCAGGCAATCACAATGTTACAGGAAAATTCTAAAATTGGAAAATAAGTCAGATCTAGATCTAGATTGTCATGATTGTCCAATCAATTAACCTGATCTAGAAATTAGGGGCTATGGTGAAGAAATCATTAAAAATGATTGGTTGATCACAAATCATGTCTGACTTTTTAGCATTAAACTATTAATTAGATTACAATTAGGAAAGGGATTGTAATTAATTTTTCATAAGCCTATGAATCTTTTATATAAAGAGGGAACATCCCAAAGGATGAGATGCATCTCTTGAGACAACTTGTGAGATAAGTTGGCCAAAAAAATTGTCTCTCTTACATTGGAGGTCACCCTAAGGATTGTTGCCCAAGGTAGGAGAAGAAATGGAGATCCAGGATGCCTAGCACATGACAACTCTTGTTCCTCTTCGTATTTGGTGGCCAAGATGGTGCACCGTATTCTCCCTCATTTGTGTGGATGAACTAGAAGTCGAGGGATGAATGCATAGGATTGGATAACATGATCTATAAGATCACAAGAAGTTTTTTCTTGGTGGACAATCTGGATCTTCTTCTTCTTATCTATCTGGACTTCTGGGTGGCCATTCCAGATCTAGATTCAGAGAATCTAGCTCTTCACCAAGATAAGATGTGTCTACTTGTTGGACAAGTAGTGTGTGCAAAGGTATCACATTTTATCCCTAATGATGTATTTTGTTCACCAATGTTTTATAACTACGATGGATCCAACAACTTGGGTACAAAGGGAAGAATTTTTTTGTTATTCTGTTGTGTCCCCTTTCCAATAACCAAACAATTTCTCCTTATACCCCAGCTAAAGTAGCACGACATGGAATTTCCTAATCTTACGCATGGACTGTAGATACACATACAGTACATGACTACATTAAACGGATGTCTTCAACATCCATTTCAGTATGACCGCAAGCACAACACATACTTACACAAAGAATATTGGATCTACTATGCAATAAGGTATATCTGACACACCTTCCTTCTTGTCATATCATCATTGACAATATGTGCATGTGAATACAAGGGAATTTTCATTTCATCAATTGTTCCTTTCACCCCCTTATTTCCCTATAGTAGTATTAGGTCCACGCCAACTCATGATGTATTGGTATTTACAATAAGTTTAGAACGGATGTGATTTTATACCCTTTTGTGCAACTATATATAATGTGGATGATAAATTTTAATGCGCATATCCAGTTTATTCCACATACTTCACAATCTAGACTATGATATCGGTGATGAGTTCGACTACAACAAATATAATTTATCTAGTGCATGGAAGTAAAACTCTATACATCTTTTAGGGGATCTACCTCTGAGACTCTACGAGGGGCAACATTCCCCCTGACCCCACCCGTTGAAAGGGAAGCATGCATTCTGCCTAGGGGAGTTTCCCCTATGGACCTAGCCTTTTTGCATGATGTCAAGAATTAATTCATAGGGAATGTCACATATAAAAAGGTGCAATCTTGTATATATGAGTACATGATATGTAATATATATACAAAATTACATATCACCTTTGAAATATCTTGCATTTGGTGGATGCCTACATGGTTATGGCCAAACACGCCATTTGTGTTTTCATATTGTGGATGTTAATGGATCTTTCTGGTTAAGTATTTGAATTATATATCGAGCCTCATCTCCTTCCAGTCCATCTATAATTGTTCAAATTCATTATTGTTCTCCCTTAATTGTATATCAAGGTTTCTACGCATTTTGTAAAATACATATTTAGGAATAATATTAGTTTTGTAGGACTAATCATGACGGGGAAACCTTTAACATACAATTCCAAGGAGCATCCATGGATCCATTAACCTTGGTGCAACACAAAAGTAGGTATTTGTGAGAGTTCATAGGTCGATGATGCATAAGATGCAAGGGACCATAGGTGGACATTAATCCTTTTTGTCTCTGGAGGATTACATTAGTATGGATATAACAATGTTGTATGTTTGTTGACCGTGTATGTGGATTTTGGATATAATTGTATATCATAAATATTATGTGTATGGGGTTTGGGTATGCATATTTATATAAACAAAACCTCTCAAATAAAAAATTAATTCTAATATGCTTTCTAATGTGCGACACCCATGGAAACCTTGATCGAATATGTGTCCCTATGACAAAGCTTAGTGAACTATCTATCTTGAGGAAGTATGAGATAGATATGTTGGTCTACCAAAGCAGGGTGCATGTTCTATTGTGTTGGCCGTTGGGTTGATAATTAACTATGATATTAATAGGATTCAACACCTAGAAATGTTTATATGATATATGATAAAGAGATCCACTTCCATATACGAGTTTCATTAGATGCATATGGAAAATGTTTCCTGCATAAATAATCAAGTTGTGGGTGATCAAAAGAATTTGACTCGTGACTTGATGTGATACAAATCATATTTCACTAGAAGATTTATCATTGCAATTCTCTAAATCAACAGTAGGTATATAAATTTGAAATAAAATAGTGAGAGAGCTATTCAATCAATGACCAAATTAATTTTGATAAAACCTATTTTAAATAAAAATATTAACTCTTACAAATATTCTTGTAGATAAAATGGAAAAAATAACAACCAATGTTCTTTATGATCAGTTCTTTAGAAGAAAAAACTAAATGGGAATAACTTCCATGACTAGTATAGGATTATGAGAGTTTTTCACAAACATGAAATTAATTGTTATGCCCAGAATACACCAATACCACGTGAACTAGCTCTGAATGTTCCTAGGGAAGAGATAGAAGCTTATTATAAGCATTCTAATGATGTTGTGGACATGAAATGCCTCATGTTGTATATCTTGATTCTTTAGCTTCTGATGCAACATGAGAATATGGGATTTGTTTAGATGGTTATACGTCTCATGAATGTGTACCAAAAAAAAGCAAGTAAAGAGAAGTATGATGTCCCCAATGCATTATTTAAGTGTAATATGGTAGAAGGTGATCCAGTTGGGCCTAATGTGCTCAATTAATTGGGTATGTGGAAATCATAGAGAGATTGAGATTTCCTTTAGGCCAATAGTTGGCCAAATGTGATCCTGCCAGCATTGTTGTAATCATATAGTCAATTCTTCATGAATTACATCGTTAGCACTTTTGTAAAATTGTTGTTGCATCTTCTTGGCATGTTAAGAATAGTTGAGGGGCAAATGAGGAAAGACAATCCCAAATCCGTGTTGATGGTCAACAAAGGATAAGGAAAGACCAAGGGAAAAGTCAAAGCTAAGAAAAGTTTTAAGTTTGATCAAAAGTCTAAGTCTTTTTCACTTAAAGAAAAAGGATGAGTGGGTAAAGAGGATAACTGTTACCAGACTGGACATTGAAAAAGAAATTCTCCTCTGTACCTATAGGAACTAGAGAACAAGAAGCATGAAAATTAATATCTACTATAGAGATAAATTTATCTACTTCTTCATAGTGGGTATTAGATACTGGAGTGGATATCACATATGTTAGTATATGTAGGATCTAAAAATAAGTAGGCCCTTTGAGAAGGGAGAGGCAGATCTATGAGTTGCAAATGGATAAAAAGTTGTTTCTACTACTACAAATCTTAGAAAAAATTATTTTGTTGGATATCCTAAGGAAACCAAGGGATATTACCTCTACATTCCATCTACAAAAAAGTGTACTTTTACATAATTGTTGTATTTCTTAAAAAGGAAATTACTTCTAGAGGAATTAGTGGGAGGAAAATAAAACTTAGAGAATGTAAAGAACATTAAGATAACATTATATTGATGGAGGTGGATAAGAAACAATAGGAATCACAAACTTTTATGGAAACTAAAATACCTCTTATAACACAAGAACCTCAATGGTTTAGTAGGGCATGTCATAATCTAGACATATTTGTATTTGTCATGACTCAACAAGACGACGTATTGGGCATGGATTATGATGAACCAATAACCTACAATGAGGCTATTAAGGGTCCATATTTTGAGAAGTATCTTGAAGACATGTAATCTAAGATGGAATCCATGTATAAAAACAATCCATGGACCTTGGTGGATCGACTTTAAAGGATAAACATCATATGATTCAAATGGGTATTAAAAAAGAAGACCCACATTGATCTCAAAGTACATACATACATAGGATGATTGATTGTGAGATATTTTAAGAAAGTTCATTGTCTTCACTATGATGAAACCTTCTCTCCCACTTCCATGATCAAATTCATCAGGATTATGCTTTCCTTTGAAGATTATCATTCCGACGAGATCTAGAAAATGGATGTTAAAATTACATCACTTAATGGGAATTTTCTTGAGGATTTGTAGATCACACAACTCAAAGCTTTTATCAATCCAAATGATGTTAGAAAATTCTACAGCTAAAAAGGTCAATATATTGATTTAATCAAGCATATCATAGTTGTAATATTCATATTGATGAGACATCCAAAGAGTTTGGCTTTATAAAAAATTATGATCAACCTTGTATTTACAATAAGGTTAGCAGTAGCATAATTATATTCCTTATATTGTATCTAGATAACATATTATTTATAGGGAATGACATAAATACTCTATTGTTGGTTAAAACATGGTTGGAATATACCTTCTTGATGAAGGGATTAGGATAAGCATCCTACATTATATGAATCAATATATATATAGATATATTTAAAAGGATTGTTGGTCTAAGTATAAGTATATATATTGACAAAGTTATAAAAATGTTCATCATGCAATACTAAATGAGAGGGAAATTACTCATGTCTCATGGAATAAGTCTCTCTAGAGATTAATGTCACAACTCTTAAGAAGAGAGAGCATGGATGTGTAAGGTTCCATATGTATATGCAATCATATCTATTATGTATGCAATGTTATCTTCAAATGTCAACATTGAGTATGCTTTAAGAATGATGAGCATGCACTAATTTGATCCTAGTTTAGGTTACCATAATTCCATAGAGAACATCTATAAGTACTTGAGAAGAATTAAGGATAAGTTCCTTATTTACGGGGGTGAGGAAGAGTTGGTTGTTAAGGGTTACACGGATGCAAGCTTCCAAACCATCAAAGATTATTACTAATTGCAATCAGGTTTTGTGTTGCCTCAACACCAGAGCTATAAGTTGGCAAATTTATAAGAAAGAGACTAATTGATTCTACAATAGAGGCTAAGTATGTTGTTGTATCCAATGCAGTAAAAGAACATGTATGAATCAAGACATTACTTGGTGAGGTTGTGGTGGAACCATTGATGATGTAGTAGTGCTATATTGTTACAAAAATGGAGCCATTTCTCTAGGTAAGGAACCCAAATCACATAAACATTCCAATAACATATGACATTGTTATCATTATCTCATATGAGTAATCGTACAAAGAGGAGATGTGAAAATTTGCAAGGTGTCAACTGAAAGCATTGTTATTGACCCTCCAATGAAAGCACTTTAATAGAAGAGTGATGGTCATTCTAGCTCACTTGGAGTTAGATTCATGAGTGACTGCATGTAGTGTAAGTGGGAAGTGGGATGCAATTGGTTTTATTCCATGAGGGTTAGTCATATGATGATAACAAGGGAACCATTGCACTTTCTTTTATTAATAATAACAACATTTCCAATTTTTATACTTACCTTAGATTGAGATGATGATTGAACATAATAATGTCCTAAGAATTTATAACTAATGATATGTGACATTGGGTTGATGACTTGAACATGAGATAACATGTATGTCAATAGTATCCATTCTTGTCTGAAGTCCCTACTTAGATTTTATTGTTGAAATTAGGACAAAAACAGTACATAAGACTAGTATGTGTGTTGACTGATGACTACATCTCATTGGTCATTTTATGTGATATCAAGTCAAACACATAGGAACTTGTTAGCGAACAAGTGTATTGGACATATTCTCCTTGAATATGATACATGAAATCTATAAATGATAGTCAATATCACATTTCAAGTGTGATAGTGGTGATTTTGGTCCTCAGACATGAAGCCACTATAATAATCACATGTTGTTTAGTGTACTTTGACACTACTCAATGTGACCTTGAATGAATGAATCCATACAAGTAGTTTTTGGGTGCAATATGACACATGTGGATTATTGTGCATGGAGTATATGGATTTTGTCCCTCCTATTTGAGTGATACATGGCTACATGATGAGTAAGACTATGAAATGCATGTCCATGATCACGTGAGTAAATACTCGTGTGCATCTTAAATAGTCTACTCTTGATCAAGGAACAAAGATTGAATTAAGAGGATGATATTCCATTCTTCATATTCAATCTAGACATTGGAGAAAAACATATTTTATAATCAGTGTGACCCTAGTCACATCACTAGGTTGCCAACGTAGTATGGAGCCTATAGGGTCACACACATAGGATGCATAGGGAAAGTAATATAAACATGATCTTTAAGTTGGTTAGTAAACGATTTAGGTAATAAATTAAAACTACATCGGAAAAATGATGTACTATATGAAAGCTGAATCAATAGATCAGAATGTTCAGTAAGTTGTCTGGACAAAGATTAAACGTGTTAGATCAACTAGAAATTCTGATTGATCGATTGGACAAGATTATCCCGATTTATTGACAAGAATGTCTATTTGGTCAAATGAACAAGATCAGGTAGATCGATTGATTAGTTCCATAATTTTATGATGTAGTCAAGTTGATCAACTGGAGAAGCGATTCAAAGTACTATTTATATGTGAATGGATGCTTCAATGCATCCATATATGTATCTTCCTTTCCTAATTTCTTTTAGAGACCTCCCTAATTTAAAGGGACATGACATGTAGGGTTTTGGGTTCACTTTATGTAAGTGAACCCTAGCCATCATTAACCACAAGGGAGAGAGAGAGAAGGAGAAAGTGTGTGATGCTAGCACATTGCCAACAAGAGGCTACTCCTTTTGTGGTAGCTCAATTAACATAGCCTGGTGTTCATGAACTTCCACATGGATTACATAGAGACATATGTTTCATGCAATTATAGGGGCATTTTGTCAACTGACTTTAGAGTTCCTTTGAGAGCATTTCATATACCTACGTTAGGAACAATGTGGGTATACTCCATGATAAGGTATATCTCGTACACCTTCCTTCCTGCTATATCATTGTTGACATGATCTGCTTGTGAGAAAAATGGAATTTGCATTGCTGAAATTGAACATGCCACCTGCAAATTTCCCTACACTGCTATCAGGTAACATCTTAGTCAAGTGGGGGGTCATTTGGATAATATATTTTGCATGATTCATCATTTGGTAGTTCACCTCGATTAAGAATTTGTTCCCAATGTTGATGAGTAAGTAGCCTTTCAGCATAATTAGGAAGACAAGGTCTAAATGACCAAGTTGAGATTAAGAGTCTTTCAAATGGGTAGCCCCTATAAGAACATGGTTTAGGACTAGGAATGCTAGTATGTATGGATTGTGTCCAAAGCATGTGATTGCATGGCAAGAAGTTGCACATGGTTTGTTCATTAAAGCACATAGCTTACCGGATCAAGATTGGAAAGCCTCTTGGTGTGGGGTTGAAGGCTTGATAATTTTCATAAGTCACATTGTCCTGAGAGGTATTCTTGAGTAGGGAAGCCTTTTTGCAAATTTGATGGAAGGTCAAGATCAAATGATGTTCATGATAAAGGTTTCTCAAAATTTGAGTGAAATTTGGCAGCCTAATGGAGGGTTGCAAGATTTGTTAGATACGAGTGGTGAGAATAAGTGATGAGATCATAATAGGATACATTTATATACATACTGTGTCAACAGATTTTTTTTGGAAAGAGTTAACAACGTACATTGTACTTTGAGAGTTAATTGAACTTACTTTTACTGTAAAGTAGGCCACTGGGAGGATTTCAATCAACTCCCAAAGTAACCATGGAGTAAGGATTACTTTTTGTACCAAATGTCGTAGGATCAACTGGGAAATTTTTGATAAGATTATTGAATTTGATATATTGCTGATAGTGGTTGGCATAAATGTTTTGCAATGATTAACATTTTAGAAACTAATGAACAATCTATGAAAGATCATTAATAGGAAGAATTTTATGGGAATGAAAAACAACAATATTAGAATGCTAGGCAAGAAATAATGAATTGTAGTATATAAAGCTCTCACCCCTTAGCATGTGAGTTTAGATTTCGTTGACATCATAACTAACATGCGACTAGTGTTGAGGGGTTTGTCCTTAACTTCTCTATATAATGGTGGAATTAACATGGGGTAGCCCCACTTCTACCTATTGGGATACTGCTCTTGATACATCTTGTGACTATGGCAATTGTAATCACTTGTTAGATCTAAGAGAGGGGGGGTGTCCTTACTGATTTTGGATGTTGACATTATACTATGTCTCTACCTTTACTAATACCCACATGCCTCATGTCGGTATCCAATGCGAGTGTGGGCACCCATTCTATAGAGACATGGGTTAGTAGGATTGTAAAGTGTAATTATGCAAACTTTTAGGTCTTCAATTGCAATCCCATGATAGAAAGATATGGAATAGTAGAAATCAAGTGGCAAATATACCATGCCTACATGCAATGCTTCCCTAATTACCAAAACCAATCAATCATGTAAGAAAAAGACCTCTCTTTGTGTGTTTTAATTTTCCTTTACCTTCTATGTTTTGGTAGAATGCTATGATACAAATTAGGAAAAAATCAAGATATAAAAATGAAACCATACAAAGGGAGACAAACTGAATGCACATAGTAAGTATGAAACAAAACCAAACCAGGAAGAGGAAACTCAAGATGACAAAAGAAGCAACTTTGGTTGTCTAATCTCGCCAACTGAAATGCCAAACTATTTTACCCTTCGAAAAAAATTCTACAAAGATATAATCTCAAAGATCCATGGATAACTAAAAAATGAATAAGATAAGAAAATTCAAAGGTGCAACCTCATTTTATGAAAACTATATGTGGATGTTTAAATTTGTAAGTAAAATGAAAAAAAAGACTGGAAAATGACCCCACTTGAGGAGGATAAGACATGGAAAATATGACCAAAATTCTATAATGGCAGGGGAAGGTGTTAGGAACCTACATCTTTCCTTAAAGAGTGGTATTGCAATTGTAATATTAGGTTTAGGAAAAGAAACTAATTTGGTTGGTTTTGAAGCAAAACTAGAAAAACAAACAAAAATATGATTAAGGTGTGTGAATATTTAGGGACTCAAGATGACATGAAAATTTCCATCGTCATCCCCAAATACTCTTAGTTGTATTATTGGATTCAAATTGCCTCATGATCTCTTAAAGTGGAGACCCATTCTGGAAAATGGGATGAGATTTGAGAAATAAAGAGAGAGATAACTAAACAAGAAATGAATTATGATCATGATGTATTTTATTAAATAATCAATCAAAATATATATAGATATGTAGCCAAAACAACTAGTCAATTATATGATATGATCATGAAAATGAGATATCTAGACTTTTAGTATGAGTAGTTGTTGCAAGTCAAACAAGCAAGTAATTAGGCAATTGTTATGCAAGATGAACAAGTAGATAATCAATTATTGGGGTGTAGATCTAGAAGATAGGATGAATAATTAGAATAGGTTAACTAAATCTATATGCTTAGTGCCTTCATACCATTTCCATAGCCTCTCGCATATCACAATTGTTTTCTAGAATAAGGATATTCTTGAAAAGTTTAAGAGTCTGAACAAGATGGGGTGTAATTCATCTCTAGCTTCGGAAGAGCCAAAAGGGGTTTTGGTCTATGATTGATAATGGGGTGTATTTATACCTAGTCGTGAGGGTTGGAGGGTTCCATATTGATAAAAAAGTTTCACAAATGACTTCCCTTCAGATCTATAATTTGAAATATAAAGAACATGATTAATGGCCTAAGCTAACCTTGTAGAATGTTGCTTTATGCAGGGTGCACCACTAGTGGAATGCCACGTTTTGCAAGGTGGCATGCTGACATAATCCTATTTTTCATTAGGATGTCCTCTTTCAAGAAACAAAGACTGTTCTTATATGAGGTTTTGGCATTATATAAGTTTCTAAGAGTGTCTACGATAGGAAATTTGAATTGGACTGTGAAAGTGTTATTGAGGAATAAAGCTTCAATTTCATGTGGTAAAGGTGTTGTACTTTGTACATTGATATGTCCAAAATTTCCAAATATTCAGTCATCTTGTGTGTAACAAGAGGTATTATTCATGCCCTCTCTTAGAACCACATCTAATGTAATTGAATACATCCAAGTATATGGTTTTGTCTTTAACATGTATAGACTTAATATAGCTCCTAGACCATTTTCGATGTGCACCACACCTCAAAGTTGTACCACACTTTTGTATTCATCTAATGATGAGAAGATATCATATGTTAACATGATCTCTTATTCTATCAAGTATAAGGTAGCAACTTTAGAAGTATAGGAGATGGGTTCTTGTAGCCACCCATGATTGGTCATTCGATCAATGATAAAATCAATTCTTCTCTTTGGATAATGATGGAACTTCTTTGGCTAATGATGGAATTCATTCTATTTGTTCCATAATTATCCATATTTTTCTCCTATTTTATCTACTCTTTTTCACCCATTTTCTACTTGTTGAGCGTTTGCAGAATGAAAAAACCTTTCTTAGGACTTTTTTTTTATTGCCGGGGGAACCCACCCCCCTAGGCGGAGGCCCAGATAGAAGGGATGGTAAACCCAGGAGACCTGTGTGCCCGCACATTGGTATCTCAATAAGTCGCATCAGAGGCCGACTGACATTGTGGGAAATTCATTTTCGAGCAGCGCTTCCAGCGAGAGTCGAACCCGAGATCCTTTGTGAGGGGCCCTGAGCTACGACCAGCAGAGCTACTGCTCGCCGACACCTTTCTCAGGACTTAAGTGCATTTTCCTTTGAATGGCACATTTTGTAATTTTTTTAAATAAACTACCCAATTGAATTATCCATGAACTAAATATTCACTAGAAATCTTAGTTTAAAATCTATTGTCTTTTTTATCTCATAAAAAAACAATATCATTATTATCACGAAGAATATATTCAATTCAATGCCACACCCTTTTCATGTAGAAAGAGAACATGGAAGACATGTATCAAAAGTTTTAATATATCCTTCTCCCCTCCTTCTTTAGTATGATTACTAGGAGGGGTCATGCACGCTAGTGAGGATTCACAACATCACTATGTGAAAAATGTGTATATATGCAATAATAGTTTCTAGTTCCCCTTGACCACGTCAGATCACACGGTAGAGGGTATTGAGATGCCAACATCAACATCAACTAAGCCTACTCCCTCCCAATCAAATCATGATCCTACTTGAGAGAATAGTGAGAAATGTGATAGAAGAAGGATAATACTTTTGAGAGAAAAGTGTACAAATAAGGAAAAGATTGAGGGGTGGGGGAATCGAAAGAATAGTGATAAATGGGATATAAGAAGGATAAACACTATGGTTGGGTGGCAAATCTGAGTAATTCTAAGAGAAAGCTCATTGTGATCAATGTCTCCCTCCAATGTGATAGATGTGTATTGATATATTCCCATTGGGACAACGATAAACCAATATGTCATGCATTATGTCACATTGGCCTCAACATGGATAATGCATCTTTATGTAAGCAACTTTTAGGGCAATGAGGCCCTATATGGGGTGCATTAGGCACAAGCGTTCCTAGGTGAGACATATTATTATAGAGAAATTCTATTTTAGTCAACAAAATTGGGAAGTGTTATAGTAAGTACAAGAATTCGAGTACTTTTACTTTTTAGCCTGGCTAGGTAGCCAACTACTTGATATTTTGCAAATGTGTCCTACAACTTGTCTCATTGTCTTGATGTGGGCCTCTTTTGGGGCAATGAGGCCCCATAAGCGGAACGTCGGGCCCAACCTTATTGGGGCGAGACAAGTTCCTGAGAAGTACGTTTTACTCAACAAAAATGGATGGCACTATAGTAAGTACAAAATTGAGTTACTTTTACTTTTCAGACTAACTAGGTAACCAACTATTCGATACTGGCTCATCTTTTTACATATGTCTCCTGCATCACGTTGCATTGGCCCTAAAGGAGACCACATGTGTTGATGTGGGCTACTTTTCGGGGGGGGGGGGTAATGAGACACCAGAAGGGGTACATTGGGCCCAACCTTCCGAGTCTAGACACATTGTTCCCAAAAAGTACTATTATGGTCAATCAAACTAGAAGGTGCTATAGTAAGTATATGAATTAGACTTATTTTGACTTTCTTTCCTAGTTAGATAGCCAACTATTTGGTATAGGGCGACCCTTTAACAAATCTTGTCAAATCAGGATGCCCAGTTTTAAAGTTTTAGAAGTGAATTTCACTATGCATTATTTGATTCAAGAAATTTTGAATATCTATCAGTTAGGGGTGTCAAAAAATTAGATTTGGATCAGTTTTGAGTCAAGAAATCTGGTTCAAATTGTTTGACTGTCAAATTCGAATTGAAACCTGAACCCATATTTTACTCATATCTCTCAACTCAAAATCGACATGGACTGAAAAATCTAAACCCAGAACCAAATCCGAATCCAGATTTGAAGATGATTTTTTAGAAAATATTTTTTCAAATAGAATCACCAACATATTATAATTTTATTGTCTAATATAAACTACCAAAATGCCAATGATCATACAATATCATTGTAATATATTTTTTTTCATTTTGTGTTGTTTTTAAGAAAATAATACCAATAGTAAAACATTAAGATCACCTAAACACAATACGATTTCAACACATGTGCAACACATATATCATATTAAAAGAACACATATATCATATCAAAACAGTTGCAACATCATCTATAGCATACAAAAACAACACATATCCCCATTAAAATATAGCACATCAAACCAATCTAGATGAATGTACCATATTTCATAAAACAACATTTATACCATATTATAACAATATTTGTATAACAAAAACCATCATCGGTGTTACCTAACAAATAAATAAATTCTAGCACAATAGGAATATCTCAGCAACACATATATCACATCATATACTAAAATATCTTGCAATATCACATTATATTATACCAAAACAACACATGTATCACTTGAAAATATAAATGCATCTCATAAATATATGTATATAACTAAGTATCTAGAATCTAGTTGTATTTGTTTCTAAACCTGTAACTGATCCGGTTTAAATTCGGACACATAATCTTATACCCGGAACCAACTTGAGATGTTACAACTAAAACCGAATATGATTTTTTTCGAATCAGACACAATCAGTTTAGCTTCGGATAAATTTTGACAGCCCTACTATCAGTTTGCTTTTTTTTTTCTCCCTATTTTGGTGGGCGCCGCCGGACCAAATTTTTTGTCCCCGCATGTGTCCGTGTCTGTTGCACATCCCAGCAGTATAATCCGAAAGGGCTAAATTTTCTGGACGCGCACACGCCATGACGCATGCTTTGACGCGCCTGCCAGCACCTGCCAGCCCCTGCACCCTGCTCCTCTGACGCGCCTGCCACATCACAGCCTGCCACTCGGCCAGGCTGGCTGCTGGCAGTTTTTTTTTACATTTTTTTGTTTTGGGCATAACTTTTAAAATATAAAGAATTTTTTAATAAAATAAAATGCATTAGAATGCTTACAAAAAATACTTTCTAATGAGACCCATATTAACATATTTTTAAAAGAAAAAAATATTTACACAAATATGCATACTACTGCTGTTATTGCGCCCACTATTTTTCTTACTGCACCCAATATTTTTCTTAATGTGTACGCCCACTTCTCTCCTCAAATGCGCCCACTTTTGAGTCAATGCGCCCACTTTTGAGTCAATGCGCTCATTTCTCTCCTCAATGCGCCCACTTCTCTCCTCAATGCGCCCACTTTCGAGTCAATGCGCCCATTTCTCTCGTCAATTCACCCACTCTCGTTAATGCGCCCATGTTTCTCCTCAATGCGCTCATTTCTTTCCTCAATGCACCCAATGCGCCCATTTCTGTCTTCAATGCGCCTATTTCTCTCCTTAATGCGCCCACTTCTGAGTCAATGCGCCCAGTTTTCTGCTCAATGCGCCCGTTTCTCTCTTTAATGCACCCAGTCTGCTCAATGCACTCATTTCTCTTCAATGCGCCTATTTCTTTCCTTAATGTGCCCACTTTTGAGTCAATGCACCCACTTTTCTCCTCAATGCGCCCATTTCTTTCCTCAATGCGCTCATTTCTTTCCTCAATGCGCCCACTTTTGAGTCAATGCGCCCATTTCTGTCTTCAATGCGCATATTTCTCTCCTTAATGCGCCACTTTTCTCCTTAATGCGCCCATTTCTCTTTTCAATGCGCCCATTTCTGTCTTCAATGCGCCTATTTCTCTCCTTAATGCGCCACTTTTCTCCTTAATGCGCCTATTTCTCTTTTTAATGTGCCCATTTCTCTCTTCAATGCGCCCACTTCTCTCCTCAATGCGCCCACTTCTCTCCTCAATGCGCCCACTTTCGAGTCAATGCGCCCAGTCGTCCAGTTTTACTTGAATGCGCCCAGTTTTACTTGATCGTGCCCATTTTTATTTGAATGCGCCCATGTTTGCTTCAACGCGCCCATTTCTCTCTTCAATGCGCTCAGTCTGCTCAATGCACTCATTTCTCTTTTCAATGTGCCCACTTCTCTCCTCAATGCGCCCACTTCTCTCCTCAATGCGCCTACTTTCGAGTAAATGCACCCATTTCTCTCGTAAATGCGCCCAGTTTTGCCTGATTGCACCCACTTTTACTTGAATGTGCCCACTTTTACTTACTTGCGCTCACTATTACTTAAATGCGTCCAATTTGCGCTCAGTTTTACTTGAATGCGCCCAATTTTTACTTGATCGTGCCCATTTTTATTTGAATGTGCCCACATTTGTTTCAATGCGCCCATTTTTATTTAAATATGTCCATTTCTAATATTTATGTATATTATTTCTCAAAAATATATTAAATATTAGTCTTGTTGGATTGCATTTTCTGTAATAAATCCAACGCTTTTTATTTCATTAAAAAACTCATTACGTATCAAAAGTTATGTGCAAAATAAACTTTTCTTCATATTTCTGTCTCAGTCTCTCTAAAAAAAGCTATCAAATCAGTCCCTCACCTACCACTGCCACCTACCCCTGCCACCTCACCTTGCAAAACCACTTCCACCCACCCAAACCCCTCTGCCAGCTGGGTCCCACGCTGGAAACCACCCAGCAGCCCGCGTCAAAACGCGAGTCTGCCCTCCCTGCGCGTCACGGGAGGATTTCCGAAATAATATAGTACGTACACGGATAAATGTCGTGTGACGGTCCGTGTTTCCTACGCGCCAAACCGAATTTGGCAGCGGTATTTCTTACGCGGACGGCTGCACCGCCGAAGCGGCATCCAGTAATCCCTGGCGCTCGATTGGGAACGCGGTGATATGGTCGACGCACCGGTGTCTTGAGGTCCCCAACATGCTATCATCCTAGGCGGCAAAAGGAGGTAATGCATGATGTTGATGAGGCAATATGAATCATGATGCCATAGTGGAACTTATCAATTAGGATTATGAGTTCACAGGTCCCCTGTAGCTGACAGCCTGTTAGTGACGAAGAGAATGAAATCTTGCTGATATGTGTGGTGACCTCAAGCAGGTGGTACTCCACACCGTACAAATGGCCAAGAGAAGGACGCCATCATAGAGGTGCTAGTGGAGGAGTGGCCACGCCCACGTGCGCCTCGTCGTCTACAAGCAAAACAGGACGCGCTGGAGGATCACGAGGATCGTTCCGGCCAAGGGGGCCATAATGTACTTACCACCATCCGCATAGAAACATAATGCACGTGCCCTGGTATTTCCTATGATTTGGATTTTCATACAACAAATTCCATTTATGTTGTAATGAGGGAAGATACAACAAGTCCGTCTACATGTTGTTCATTAAATATATAACACGACCAAAGATGTATAAAGATCAAACCAGTCTTAATACATGTCACTACAATATATGTTAAAACTGTTATAATAAACTAATCAAAGAATATGTTTTTATTGTGAATGATCATACTAACATAACATGCTCTAATAATTTGTAATAGATTCACGTTATAGACTACAAGACAAATCTATAGTATATGTCAGTAACAAGTACTAAATTATTTCAACAAATTATAATCACACAAAAAGCGCTAATTCAGAAAAGAAAGACCATAATCAGTTAATCAAACAACATGCTCTAACTCATCATAATAGTTCACAATCACAAAAACATCATACAAAAATAGTACAATTAGGACATCAATATGGTTCTATTTAGTTCATAGTATTGAAAGTTATGTTCCTTTTTACTCCTTTTCAGGCTTATTCTCATTCTTCTTTGGCACCCACGGTAGAGATCGGAGGTATTTGACCCCCAAAAAGGATTGTGGTTTTAAATCCTCGGGAAATTCCTTTTTTTAATACCCCTATTCTCTCTTCATCCAGAGTTGTTGTAACTTGGGTATTAAAAAAGGCCATCATTAGGGCAAACAATGTTATGGCTTCAGTTAAAGAAAAGCCCAAAATTACATAGCCAAATAATTGTTTTAGCTAGTGATGGATTTCAGACTCCTCACAGTACAACGTGGCCTAGCCTTCTGGGGTCGAGTACTATGTTGGTGAAGAAGGGCCCTCCTAGGGAGGGATTTTGCCCCAATTCCTTTCTGAGACATAATGACATCAACATCACGAGCTTACTGGGGAAGGTTTGAAAGAAAATCTCCCCACTAGGAAGCGGACATATGGAGAAGGTGAATGATCCACAAACACAAGAATGAAAATGACCAGACATCCTCATTCGTCGATATTATGAATGATCCTTACCGCTTTATCTGAAAGATGTCATGAGTCAACTTCCATTAGAACTAGAACAAGAAAGCAACACCTACTCATTTGTCCCCCCCCCCCCCCCCCCGAGCTATTTGTATTTCCTACTCTACCTCCTCTGATCAAGACTAGGGAATGTTCCTGTGAATTATGACCTTCACTTAGAATGTAAGCAAATATCGCATTTCAATAGCTCCAACCCCTTCTTAATGATTTGCCCAAATGAGAGAGAAAGATTTGCCATGACGCCCACATTCCTCCAAGTCGTGGATGATTTTAACCGTTTATTCAAATCCTCCAAGATTGTGGCTCCATTTTGACAAATGGGAGATAGGAGGAATCCAAATTTGATTTAACCCATTATAACAATCATACTAAACGGTTGTAATAATCACATGTGGCAAAGACCCCTAATTATTAAGTTCTTTAATAAAAAATTACATCTATTTAATAATCTAAATATATTTTTACTTTGATTTTTTTATTTTATATGTGAGATTTATATATATGACTATCATTGAAAGAAACCTTGTATTTTGTGATGATATTGTTGATTCAAATGAATCAATGTGTTTGTGTAATCTTTTAATTTTGTTCAATAATGATTTACAATCGAATCCCTTATGTTCAAGAAAAAATCAGCGTATATTTTATCTTATTTGGTTGATGGCCGCCCTCACTTGTGTCGACCCGTGATTTTTCACCGCTCTCGCGCCTCCACCCACTCACAACTGAGGAAGAACTACGTGCCATCCAAGCCGTGAGCCATCCCCTTGTCTCCGAGCTTCCTAGTCTCCAAACCGTCTTCGATCCTTATTCCCATCAATGCTTCGTCTCCGCTCTCCACTTCCAATCATCCCGTTCTGGGAATCACAGTTATCTCGTGCCAGCTTGAGTCTCTGTGGGTATCATCATCTCCAACAGCATGCCCTATTTTTCTTGCCGTTGTCTTTGACCCTCCCGTCATTCTCATGATTCTCGGGCTGCTGGTCTGTCTTCTGTCTTCAACTGTCAGTCGTTTGCCATCGTTTGCCCTCGTTCCCACCAACCCAGCGGCAAGAAGTTTAGCGAATCCTTCAATCCAAATCTGTAAGTAGCCGGACTCACCATACACTACGGCATGTTTGCTTTTGATCGTTTTCTAGTTTAGAAGTTGATTTGATATGCTTCTGGCCCCTTTTTCCCCAAGAGCTATATCCAATCGTGTGGAAGGTGATATTTTACGTTTTGTATTTACCATTTTAGTTGTGAAGGAAGGAGGGTTCAGGTTGTCCACAGTTGTTGAAACGTTGTTTATCGATCTCAGGAAACTTCGTCTTCCTCCATGGGTTGGGACCTAACTAGAAAAGACTTACAATACGAAGGTAAATATAACAATGTTAGTGAAGAATTTCAACATGAGTTGCACGTACGGTAGACATCTTACACCCTATAGGTCCAGTATAATGTTGGATTTTGTTTCTACAAATATTTTTTATCTTGTACGTTGATAATATTAATTGATCACTAATTTATAGATTAATTGAAAATCCATAGATTGTGAGCGCTATACCTATCAGGAGGCAGATTCTGTATTGTTGTTGTAGTCTTTATGAGTCGGAGACGAGTATCATCTACCATGAGTTTAAGGATGATGGATTCTATAGAAGGCGTCGTCGGCCTTTGTATGATGTTGGTCACACACGGATGAAATTCTGAACGAAGTGCCATAAAAAAATTGATACAACTGAAACTCCTTATTGTATGGTGCGCATGCAGATCATGTATGCCTTTCAATGTTGCCAAGACGCCAAAGGCTATGCATGTTGTCTTAGAATTCAGAGATGGAAATGTCACCCTGTATTGCTCATGTTGCCTCCATTACAAGTTGAAATTTGTGAGCATGTTTGATTGAGTAAATCAGCTCTCAAGACTAACCCATATGGAAGCAGCGGTAGTGTGTTCTTTAAGGCTGCTATCTCAAAGATTTATTTTATGGAATTGATGATGTAGGATATAATTTGTTCCTCACCAATATGCCACTTTGTAAATTCAAGATTGACGAGATCATCCTCTTTTTCACTAGATGAAAGATGTTGAGAAGAAGTTTTGGAAGTCACCAGAACAGTTGTCCGTCATGTTTGCCAATCTATGGCAGTGTGTATAAGAACTTGTAATACATGACGTGTGACAAATTTATTATTGGTGTTGTTAGCTTTCGTTGTGAAACAATGAAAAAGGACATGAGCGGCGTCACAATTTTGATGAGAGATTGAGGGATAAAACAAATCCTAACCTTTCTTTGATACCATGTGAATGGATTGAATCTTAAAAATACAAGTATGTTACAATGAGTGTGCTCCTTTGTATATAGGGGAGAAGAACCTTTTTATAAAAATAATTACAAAAAATTTGTTAAAGAAACTGATAGTCAACAATATTAAAACAATCGATGGTCAACAATATACATATGGTCAATATTAACATTAATAAAATGAATCCATAAATTAATTGATAATTAATTAATATTAATACACTTGATGATAATCACATCTTTTTTAATGTTTTGTGAGTTTCTCTCCTCAGGATGTTGTATTTGCCTTAGTAAACGTAAGCTTCTTGTCTACTACTATTTGAATAAATGGAAGTTCTTTATGTAGTAGATAATCTTTTCTCTGGGTTTTCTTTTCTTGAACGATCTTCACGATTGAGCATACATATAACTATCAATGAATGTGGGTGAATCTTCTATGTGGCGATTATTACCAATAGTTCAATTAGTCAATTGTGGTAGATATATAAAGTGGGTTGTGATTGTAAGAAGAAAGACCATGAAACCTAAACTACATGCCAATTTTTTTGTTAGAAATAACATAGAAGTCTTGGAAATGTTATTGTATGTTTAGTTTCTTGAATTTTGATAAAATATGTGAAACCACATGTACATGATGTGATGTCCATTTGATTGTCTTATGATATTCTTTTCATATAATATATCTAGAATGCAAGAAGTTGAGTTCTCTACCCAGTGAATATGTGATCTCATGACATGATTCAATATACTTCTAGTTTATTATGTTGTACAAACACTATAAAAAATATAATTCAGTTACAATTATTTTAGTTAGATATATTCATCTGTAGCTCAAATTAATTTTTAATTACAAAATATAATAAATATAAGTAAAAGTGTTTAGCTAATTTAATTCATTACAGATGATTACATTTTTCTCTCTCATTTCAAATGTAAATAGAAAATATAGTTAATTTGATATGCTTAATTATCCTTTTGATCTTATGAATTGTCTCAAATGAAAATGTGATAGTCCCACTTATCATCTCTCACATGATAGTTTTATTGAATTGTGCTTCTTTCTTCCCCGCTCACCACCAATGGTGATCTCCTCTAGTTTTCCCAATATCTCCCATTTTGCCACCCCAATATGCCTGAATGCACTTCACAATTTGTTCCCCATCATTATCCTCCTCTCTTACGAATTGACCTAGAAGAGGCTTGGTGTGCTCTCTAGCAGACCAACCCAACAAAGGTGATGCATACATGAATTCTCCTCCATGACGATGCATACTTGAATCCTCCTCTAGTGGCTTCTTCGGAAAGATTGTTGCAGGTTCTTATCTCCAGTGACTTCACAAAAATGATGATGTACATTCTGTGTCGCGCCCCAATCTCACATTAAACACAAACTACGAGATTAAGGCACGACAGGTGGGATTAACATATAACCAACCATTCGTCACTTTTAAAACAATCCAAGACATTTAATTGATAATCAAGTTTAAGCTGTAAACAAGAACTAAACAAACTGCAGAAACTTCTCAGTTAAACTGATAGAGATACAAACAAGGTTTACGGCATAATACATTGATTACCATAAAGAAAGCATAACATTAATTTACATCTTTGTACACATTCTCTCTCTCTCACTCACACCTTGTCCCGAGGATCGAGGGGAATGGACTAAGAGACCTCTATCTAGACTAACAACAAACCTTCTATCGACTAAGCGTTAGGGTGAAACGATCCTTCTGATCCTTGATGCTGTTGCTGACCTGAAAATGTTTTGAGTAGAGGGATGAGCCTACTCGCTCAGTGAATAATATTTCACTTAGCTATCATTAAACAACTCGTCAGGTTTATAAACTAAAATAAACAAATATACAGTTCAAGCAGGGCAGTTCTATTAGCATAGCAAATATACAGACAATAACCACACTTCTAAGCATTAACAGGTATTTTAGGTAAATAAACAATTATATAAATTTACTGTGAACCTACTCGATTATTTATCCATTTTATTATTATGCCCTAAATATATGCAGTGTACTCTGCATATAAAGATCCGCAACAAGTCCATGCTACGGTCCCACCGTACAAGACTTAGCGACACACCCGGGAAATGCTAAGTCTGACGCCAGCCCTGCTCTGCTACAGGACCCCTGGCTCTCCGGCCAGAACATAAGCTCTACGGCCTCAATGCACAACCACGTGTGCTCCCGACTCCTCCTTTAACCAGAGTACACCGGCGGAGAGTCACAGGGTTACCTTCATGACACACGCACGAATGGTGTTAGATAGCCGTGTTTTCTTTTTCTTTTCCCCAGTGCCATCGTGACACACGCACGATTGATGTTAGACACTGCCTCTTTTTCTATCCTCGTGCCACCAGAATTACTCAATCGGTTGATGTTGGACACGAGTTTCACCCCTAAGTAACAGACCTTCCTTTAGGGGTTCTACGGTGTTAGGGCACTTAGGTCTATTAATAAACTAACATATCAACATTTAAACAGAAATATCATATAGCAACTGTATGACATAGAATTTCCTCTTTTTCATCATTTACATCACGCATTTCAAGTTCCAATGAACTTATCATACTAAAAAGTACATGTTACACTGTTTAGGAGTCATATCAACTGGTACTGAAGCAAATAAGTATTTAAAATGAGTTAAATAATGATTTCTAAATGAATTGCCACTCACCCACTTCGGTGTGTTCGTATACACCGAAAAACATCCACAAACACGCATAATTCTGTCCTTTACAGCAGCGTGCACGCCGTGCACCTAGACTGCACGTCGTGCACCTTCAGTGCACTTCAGTTCTACTTTTCTGCACCTTTGCACGCCGTGCAAACTGATTTGCACGCCGTGCAAACTGATTTTTGCACGCCGTGCACCTGGGCTGAAACTCGTTCCGCTGTCTGTAACTTTGCACGCCGTGCAAACTGACTTTGCACGCCGTGCACCTGCGCAGAAACGGAATTTCCCTATATCAGCTATCTGCAATGTTGCACGCCGTGCAAAACGGATTTGCACGCCGTGCAACCTGTGTAGGGGCGGAAATTGCAGAAGTAAAAGAGACGATTGGGGTCGATTCGGTGGACGATTCTTACCTGAATCACTCCTATAGCTTCGGATTGACCTAGAAAGTACTTGGCAAGAAGAAAGAACGGAGGGGGAAGCACCGTTCTCTCCTTAGACCATCTCCATGGTCGTCTTCTTCATGGCTGCAGGAGGAAGAAGAAGGTGAGAAAGAAGAAGATGATGCAGCCGGTTGATTTGGCTGGAGAAGATGAAGAAATCGAAGAAGAACGGAGAAGGAAGGAGCTTAGTTGCCTAGCTTCTCCTCTAGCTTGCTCTCTCTCCCTTTCTCCTTCTCTGTTATTCCCAAGCGGCAGCCGAAGGAAATGAACTATCGTTCATTCCAAAGTCGGTTAATAGAGTTAAAAAGGAAAAACTGAAGGAAAGGATAAGGAAGGGCGCCCAGGGGCCGGATGCAAATTGCCCAGAAACTTTCTAAAATTGCACATAGGTCCCTGCACACTAAAAAGCTTATATCTTTTTACTCGTAGGTCGGTTTCACATGATTTCTTCGGCAACGGATTAAACACAAACTTGTCCTCAACCTCAGGACAAGAGAACAAGCTAATGATATATTAACACTAGCTCAAAGCTCAAAACACTATTAACAAAAGCAAGTACTCATCTCAACATAACTAGTTCAATTATGCACTAACCAAGGTACTTACTTGCAAAACGAAACGTGGGTCATAACAATCTCCCTCCCTTATAAGAATTTCATCCTGAAATTCCTAAAAGAGAAAAGGAAACTTGTTACGCATTTCTGATTCAAGCTCCCACGTAGCTTTCTCTATATTGTGATTCCTCCACAAAACCTTTACTAAGGATAACTCACGGTTCTTAAGCTTTTTGATCCGGTGGTCAACTATCTGCACTGGTCCTTCTACATAGGACACATCTGTTCTAAGCTGCGCCGGTTCTGGATCTACAATCTTTTCTGTACCGGGATGACACTTTTTCAACATAGACACGTGGAAGATATCATGAAGATTTGCCAACTCAGACGGCAAATCCAACCTGTAAGCTACAGGTCCAACCCTCTCAACAATAGGATATGGACCCATATACCTAGGGGTCAACTTACCCCTCTTGCCAAACCTCAGCACTCCTTTCCACGGTGAAACCTTCAAGTAAACCTCGTCACCAACCTCGAACTCAAGAGGTCAACGTCGTCTTTCTGCATAACTTTTCTGTCTATCCTGAGCAGCTTTCAACTGATCCCTGATCACAAATATCTTCTCTGTAGTTATATCAACTAGGTCAGGTCCAAGAATTTCCTTCTCACCCACCTCATACCAACAAACTGGCGATCTACACTTCCTGCCATAAAGAGCTTCATATGGAGCCATTCCAAGACTAGAATGGTAACTGTTATTATATGCAAACTCCAATAGGCTTAAGTGTTCTTCCCAGTTACCTCTGAACTGTAGCACGCATGCTCTCAGCATGTCTTCAAGGGTCTGAATGGTCCTTTCGGATTGACCATCTGTCTGTGGGTGAAATGCTGTACTGAACTTCAGCCTTGTGCCCAACGCACGATGTAACTGATTCCAGAATCTAGATGTAAACTTTGGATCTCTGTCAGAAATAATGGAAACTGGAATCCCATGCAGCCTGAATACTTCATCCACATAAACTTTAGCCAACTTTGAAACGTCAAAGGTTGACTTGACAGGAAGAAAATGAGCAGACTTAGTTAGTCTATCCACAATCACCCATATCGAGTCTGAACCCTTAGGCGTCCTGGGTAATCCTACCACAAAGTCCATCGTGATGTGTTCCCATTTCCACTCTGGTATAGGAAGCGACTGCAAAGTACCCGTAGGTTTCTGATGCTCAGCTTTAACCTGCTGACACACCCCGCACCTAGCCACGTATTCAGCCACATCCTTTTTCATACCAGACCACCAGTACAGCTCTTTGAGGTTCCTGTACATCTTTGTGTTACCTGGATGCATAACATACATAGAAGTATGCGCTTCCTCAAGAATATGCTCTTTCAACTCACTGTTTCCAGGTACACATAACCTATCATGAAGATACAACACGCCTTCATCAGAAAACCTGAACTCTCCTCTCTTACCTCCTGACATATCCTGCATGATTTGCCACAACTCATCATCACTCTGCTGTAATTCCTTAATCTGATTATAAAAAGTAGGTCTGACTTGCATCTGAGCAATCAACCCACTTTGTCCAGTCACATCCAAGTCCAAGTTCAATTTTCGCATATCTAAAAGCAAGTCTCTCTTGAAACATGCCATAGAAAATGCATTAGCTGTTGAACTTGACTTTCTACTCAAGGCATCAGCTACAACATTTGCCTTACCCGAATGGTAATCGATTGTCACATCATAGTCTTTAATCAGCTCAAGCCATCTGCGCTGTCTCAAATTCAAGTCTCTCTGAGTGAAGATACATTTCAGGCTCTTATGGTCTGTAAACACCCGACATGTCTCACCATACAAGTAGTGACGCCATGTCTTAAGAGCATGAACTATAGCAGCTAATTCCAGATCATGAACAGGATAATTCTCTTCATTCTTCTTAAGCTGTCTAGATGCGTAAGCCACAACTTTGCATTCTTGCATCAGTACACAGCCCAAACCCCTCCTGGAAGCATCACAGAACACTGTATAGCCTTTCTCTGCTTCAGGCAAAACCAACACTGGTGCTGAAGTCAACCTCTTCTTCAAAATCTGAAAACTTCTCTCACAGTTATCAGACCAAACAAACGGTACATCCTTCCTCGTCAAGCGTGTCAAAGGTGATGCTAACACACTGAAATTCTGTATGAACCTTCTGTAATAACCTGCTAAACCTAAGAAACTTCTGATCTCCGTAGGAGTCTTATGTTTTTCCCACTGAAGTACATAATCAACTTTCTTAGGGTCAACACTAACTCCACCTCTCGAGATAACATGTCCAAGAAATGCTACCTCGGCCAACCAGAATTCACACTTGCTAAACTTAGCATACAGCTGATGTTGCCTCAACAACTGCAACACTACTCTCAGGTGTTGCTCATGCTGTGCATCGTCTCTGGAGTAGATCAGAATATCATCTATAAAGACTACAATAAACTGATCTAGAAACGGTTTGAAAATCCGATTCATCATATCCATAAAGGCTGCTGGTGCATTGGTCAGTCCAAACGACATGACCAAAAACTCATAATGCCCATACCTGGTTCTGAAAGCTGTTTTAGGAATATCAGAAGCCTTTATCCTAAGCTGATGATATCCAGATCTCAAATCTATTTTAGAAAAGATCGTCGCCCCACGCAACTGATCAAACAGATCATC
This sequence comes from Alisma plantago-aquatica, assembly GCA_963693085.1. Lineage (NCBI taxonomy): Eukaryota > Viridiplantae > Streptophyta > Magnoliopsida > Alismatales > Alismataceae > Alisma > Alisma plantago-aquatica. The sequence goes on from OY856413.1 coordinate 583,295,686, forward strand.
TATTCTCGGCAATGGATACTTGTTCTTTATAGTGATCTTGTTCAGTTGCCTGTAATCTATACATAGACGCATGGTACCATCCTTTTTCTTAACAAACAGGACTGGAGCACCCCACGGTGAAGAACTGGGTCTAATGAAACCCTTATCCAGCAACTCCTGCAACTGCACCTTGAGTTCCTTCAACTCTGCAGGGGCCATTCTATAGGCTGGCAGTGCTACTGGATGACTACCTGGATATACCTGAATTTCAAAATCCAAGTCTCTGACAGGAGGTAGGCCTGGCAAATCTTCTGGAAAAACATCAGAAAACTCACAAACCACGGGCACATCATAAACACTGGCGGTGCTCTTCTCTGCTCTGGTGTCAACCACATGATCAAGGAATGCTTCACATCCTTTCTGTAACATCTTATCAGTTACAACAGCTGATATTATGCACGTAGGTAGAACTTTCCTGTCTCCAGTAAAGATACAAGAAAATTCCCCTAGTTGAAAGGTAGCTTCCTTCTTCCAACAATCGAGTTGCACTCGATATGTTTCAAGACAATCCATACCCAAGATGACTTGAAAAGTATTTACATCCAGGGGTATGAGATTAGCAGCAAAGGTGAAACCTCCAAAAGATAACAAGCATCCGGGACAGAACTCGGATAAAACTGTTGGTCCACCTAGTGGAACCCTCAACACTAACTCATCTACCAACTCTCGAGTTAACAGATTAAGTTCACCAACTAAAGAACGTCGTATAAAAGAGTGAGTAGCTCCTGGATCTATCAAAACTGAAACTGGTATACTATTAAACAAAAGCATCTCTCCTGTAACAACTTGTGAAGAAATTATACCTTCCTGAGGTGTCAAAGAGAAGAAACGTGCTGAAGCTCTCCCTCTGCCACGCTGTCCTCTCTGACCACTCCTGCCACTAGACACTCCACCACCTCTAGATCCAGAAGCCACAGAAGAACTTGGAACATCATGGTATTGAGGCTGGAAAGCTTGCGATGCTGCTTGTCGAAGCTGAGGACACTCCTTTTTGAAATGTCCTACTTGTCCACAGATAAAACAACCTCGAGAATTTGCACCCCAACACTGACCAGTATGTGGCCTTCCGCATTTGTCACATGGTGGTATCTCTTGCCTCTGAGGACCTGTCACTGACATTGACGACCCAGAAGACTGTCCACTATCAGCACTGCCCCATCTTCCTGGGTTGTATCCTCCTCTGCCTCTAGAAGTAGTGACATCCTCAGATCTCTGTTTGCTGAAACAACCAAAACCACGCCCAAGTTTAGAAAAGAAACCTTTGCCTCCACCTCTGTATCCACTACTGGATTGCCCTCTACTGAAGTCTGCAGATCTCTTCTTAGACTCAGGCACCTTGTCAGCATTCACAGATTCTTCAACCTGTCTAGCAGCTTCGACAAACTCACCAAAGTTCTCTCTGTTCCTCCTACGAGTAGCAAAAACTGTATGCCGAATCTCTGGCCTTAGTCCTTCCTGAAACCTTCTACATCTCTCTATGTTGTCGAGAACAAGCTGCGGACAAAAATTCGCTAACCGTGTGAAAAGTGCTTCATACTCTGTAACTGTCATGTTCCCCTGCTTAATATTCTGTAACTGCCTGATCTTCTCATTAAGAAAAGTGGGTGGATAGAATTTGAGATGAAACTCCTCAGAGAAATCCTGCCAGGAAAGCTCTGTACCTCTCCTCTTTTCTTCTACACCACGCCACCACAACTCTGCATCCCCTGTCAAAAGATAGATTGCATGATTAATCTTCTTCTCTTCTGAAAGCTCCATCAGGAGAAAGACCTTCTCTATCTGTCTAAACCATTCATCAGCCTCTGCTGGATCTGTAGTGCCACTAAACTCTGTGCCACCAAGCTTCTTCACAAGCTCATAAGATCGCATCAGATCTTTACTGCTGGTAGAAGAAGAAACTCGCCTATCAGCCTTGTACTTTTCTTTGGTTTCCAGAAACATCCTGTACATCTGGGATGCTTCATCCACGTGGTCACCACCACCTGGACCCAAGTACAAAGGATCAGGGCCAACATGGCTCTCGGCCTGATCATCACGATCAAAGCCTCTTCCTGCCATCTGCAATGATATAACAGAGTATTTCCTGTTAGAAAACTACAGATAGAAGAAAGACACCTAAACCTTAATCCTATTGGTCTCTTATCGTCCCCTGACCTGGACTCTGAGTAACTATGTACTCAACCTAAGCTCTGATACCAAGAGTTGTCACGCCCCAATCTCACATTAAACACAGACCACGAGATTAAGGCACGACAGGTGGGATTAACATATAACCAACCATTCGTCACTTTTAAAACAATCCAAGACATTTAATTGATAATCAAGTTTAAGCTGTAAACAAGAACTAAACAAACTGCAGAAACTTCTCAGTTAAACTGATAGAGATACAAACAAGGTTTACGGCATAATACATTGATTACCATAAAGAAAGCATAACATTAATTTACATCTTTATACACATTCTCTCTCTCTCACTCACACCTTGTCCCGAGGATCGAGGGGAATGGACTAAGAGACCTCTATCTAGACTAACAACAAACCTTCTATCGACTAAGCGTTAGGGTGAAACGATCCTTCTGATCCTTGATGCTGTTGCTGACCTGAAAATGTTTTGAGTAGAGGGATGAGCCTACTCGCTCAGTGAATAACATTTCACTTAGCTATCATTAAACAACTCGTCAGGTTTATAAACTGAAATAAACAAATATACAGTTCAAGCAGGGCAGTTCTATTAGCATAGCAAATATACAGACAATAACCACACTTCTAAGCATTAACAGGTATTTTAGGTAATAAAACAGTTATATAAATTTACTGTGAACCTACTCGATTATTTATCCATTTTATTATTATGCCCTAAATATATGCAGTGTACTCTGCATATAAAGATCCGCAACAAGTCCATGCTACGGTCCCACCGTACAAGACTTAGCGACACACCCGGGAAATACTAAGTCTGACGCCAGCCCTGCTCTGCTACAGGACCCCTGGCTCTTCGGCCAGAACATAGGCTCTACGGCCTCAATGCACAACCACGTGTGCTCCCGACTCCTCCTTTAACCGGAGTACACCGGCGGAGAGTCACAGGGTTACCTTCGTGACACACGCATGAATGGTGTTAGATAACCGTGTTTTCTTTTTCTTTTCCCTAGTGCCATCGTGACACACACACGATTGATGTTAGACACTGCCTCTTTTTCTATCCTCGTGCCACCAGAATTACTCAACTGGTTGATGTTGGACACGAGTTTCACCCCTAAGTAACAGACCTTCCTTTAGGGGTTCTACGGTGTTAGGGCACTTAGGTCTATTAATAAACTAACATATCAACATTTAAACAGAAATATCATATAGCAACTGTATGACATAGAATTTCCTCTTTTTCATCATTTACATCACGCATTTCAAGTTCCAATGAACTTATCATACTAAAAAGTACATGTTACACTGTTTAGGAGTCATATCAACTGGTACTGAAGCAAATAAGTATTTAAAATGAGTTAAATAATGATTTCTAAATGAATTGCCACTCACCCACTTCGGTGTGTTCGTATACACCGAAAAACGTCCACAAACACGCCTAATTCTGCCCTTTACAGCAGCGTGCACGCCGTGCACCTAGTCTGCACGCCGTGCACCTTCAGTGCACTTCAGTTCTACTTTTCTGCACCTTTGCACGCCGTGCAAACTGATTTTTGCACGCCGTGCACCTGGGCTGAAACTCGTTCTGCTGTCTGTAACTTTGCACGCCGTGCAAACTGACTTTGCACGCCGTGCACCTGCGCAGAAACGGAATTTCCCTATATCAGCTATCTGCAATGTTGCACGCCGTGCAAAACGGATTTGCACGCCGTGCAACCTGCGCAGGGGTGGAAATTGCAGAAGTAAAAGAGACGATTGGGGTCGATTCGGTGGACGATTCTTACCCGAATCACTCCTATAGCTTCGGATTGACCTAGCAAGTACTTGGCAAGAAGAAAGAACGGAGGGGGAAGCACCGTTCGCTCCTTAGACCATCTCCATGGTCGTCTTCTTCATGGCTGCAGGAGGAAGAAGAAGGTGAGGAAGAAGAAGATGATGCAGCCAATTGATTTGGCTGGAGAAGATGAAGAAATCGAAGAAGAACGGAGAAGGAAGGAGCTTAGTTGCCTAGCTTCTCCTCTAGCTTGCTCTCTCTCCCTTTCTCCTTCTCTGTTATTCCCAAGCGGCAGCCGAAGGAAATGAACTATCGTTCATTCCAAAGTCGGTTAATAGAGTTAAAAAGGAAAAACTGAAGGAAAGGATAAGGAAGGGCGCCCAGGGGCCGGATGCAAATTGCCCAGAAACTTTCTAAAATTGCACATAGGTCCCTGCACACTAAAAAGCTTATATCTTTTTACTCGTAGGTCGGTTTCACATGATTTCTTCGGCAACGGATTAAACACAAACTTGTCCTCAACCTCAGGACAAGAGAACAAGATAATGATACATTAACACTAGCTCAAAGCTCAAAACACTATTAACAAAAGCAAGTACTCATCTCAACATAACTAGTTCAATTATGCACTAACCAAGGTACTTACTTGCAAAACGAAATGTGGGTCATAACATTCTGTTTTCTAGTGACTCCAATTTAAAAAGTGATCATAAATATCCTCATCTCCTGTAGGTCCCAACACCACCAAACAAGTGTGTCGTAGGTTCTTGCATCCTTTGTTAAATCAATTTTGCAATGACGCTTATTGGCTAGAATTAGTTGTAGCTATAATTAGGTGGAGCAATCATGAAGAAAAAGGATAATATGAGAAATAAGTGCCTCAAAAAAACTTGTCTAGGGTTTTTAGGTGAATTTTACCTACCCACACCTCGATTCTATGTTACGCCACCCAACCATTTTATTGCACCTCCTTAGTTTTTATGTCCAAAGAGTTGGATAGTCACACTATTATCCATATGAAGATATGTGAAATAAAAGACAACTAAAATCATGTCCCATTTGTGGATGGATAGTCATACTACTATCTGGTTCAAGATATGTAGAACCACCTACTTGGATAATCAAAGCATTCATGCTAATCAACACGGCCTCCTTCAAAACATCTGCTCGCTAGAAATCAAGAATGAAAAGATTTAAATCAAAACTCACAAGATCATAAAGTTCACCTTAGTGTTTGTGTGTCTCCTCCCCTCCCTCATTTTTTTATGATCACCTCTCAATATGCTTAGTGCTAATTAGATCATTAGTCAAATATGATTTTGTATCTAATCCATACGCCAAGGGCTCTACCACTGCTTCCCTTATACTTCTCAACCTAAGGACTGATGTAAAAAGAGCCATTATTTTCCTACCCAGATCTATCTTATTGGGTCAAGTTGTACATTGACACATAGTATCAGTGGAATACTGAAAACTATAGAATCCATGCTAGTGTATGAAGAACCAAGAAAATAAAGGGAATCACACTATTTTTTCTTTCTTTCTATGTGGTTCCTCTAAACCACATGGTTGAATTTCTTTCTTTGAATTGGGGATATTCTATGTTGCATAACAAAAATGGTTATATTTTTGTGACTTAGGTTTTCCTTCCATGCCTATATACTGATAGTGCTTTGTTCTTCATTCATAACTTTATATAGGTAGTGTTTTTTTATTCTTATTGATCCTTTGTACTAGTAGTACTTTTTTATGTACCGTCCTTTATGTACCATTCCTCTGCAACTATTAATGAATTTTCACCCCAACCACTCTCATTATCCTTTTTGTAGTTAGCATGAGGGTGTATAGAGAATATGACTAGAGGAAAGAGGTCCAATAAATGAGAGAAGATGAAGAGAAAAATGCATGCCACATGACATTTTTTCTAGTTTCCGTGTAGCCATCCATGTTGTTGACTCCTACTACAACACATATTTTTTATAGTGGCACATCGAGTGTAATATTTCTATAGAAATTCTCTATCCAACTATTGAATATTATTCTGGGGTTAGTGCTTCTTGTTCTGAACTAGTTTGACAATAAAGGTGACTCATATGACTACTACACATTCTCCACCATCTGTTGTTATATAGATGCTTGTCAAAGTTTCATAAATTTATTTATGATTGCTCATGTAGGTCTGGTGGTCATCAGTATTGGCGGGGGTCCCATGTATAATTATTGCTTATGCATTAATGTTATCTTCATGAAGGGCACAAGACTATTTTCTACTACATGCTATCTTCTTCAAGGGGTTGTAGAGTGATTCAAGTCTTATATTGCTAGATTCATGGAGAGATTATTTCTTGTTATGAGAGATCAATTTATGTATGACTATTCATGTTTTGGAAAGCTAGACACATGCTACACCCATATGGCGAGTCTTAGAATTATTACTTTCTTTTATGGGCCTAATTGTCATGTCCTGTTATATTTAAGTTTGCTTCCTTATATTTTCCTCCTCTCTTATATGAAGGAAAGGATTTTCCTTCTATCAAAGAAATATTTTTGGTCTCATATCTTATTTTCCATATTCATTGTATTTTGGACTCTAGTTACATCTTGATGTTTCAAGTTGTATTCTCATTGCACTTTTTGGCTTTGATTGAAATATTTATTCCTTTGATTCTACTTGGAATATGATTTCTCTTATTCCAATAATGGATATGGAATAATGTTTAAATTGGGGTAGTTACACAATTAAACTACTATTTCATTATGTAAGTGTCATATTTTTGTAGTTGTATTGTGTACTAGCATCTAGAATATCCTTAAATTTCCCATTTAAGTTTGTTAGAGATTCTATAAGAAAACTATCAAGAAGTCAAACTTTTTTTTTCTAGAACATTCTCCAATCTTACTGTAAGAATGCATCCATATTATTAAATTGTAGGCATTCATAATTATATATAGACAATTCATTTATTTGACTATTCATGTTTAAAGGAAACCTCATACATATGAAATTTCATGCTTGGAGGGAGCCACATACATCTAATGTGGTTTATAGATGAAAATTTTGTTTTTCTTCAACTTTCTATTTTCCATAATCATCTAACAAGAATATGAGCTTTGTATGAATAGCTGAGTTTATATGACATCCATGAAATTATAAATTTAGATCAATGTCTGAAAGTGATTTTGTAAGCATATAGTTATTCTTGAGTTCATCATACACTCAACCAAATTGTGTGACATGTCTAAATAACTTGGGAAACCAAAACTATTACTCATTCCCGATTGGACTCTATCAAGTCCTTGAATGCACGATGTGGTGAAATTATGACTTGTATTACGTACATTATGATATAAGTGAAAGGTGGGAAAATTTTAGTGATAGGTGTCATAAGATGAAATAAGATATAGATAAGGAGATATATTTTATGTTTAATTGATTTGAAGGTGTCATTTTGTATACATATTGGGAGTAGATTGATGTAGATATTTTCTTAGTGTAGAATTAAGATTTATGGATATACACAAGTGATCAACTATAAAAAGTTTTATCATATTATCTTGAGGTTATATTATAATTAATTATCTAAGAAATCATCAAACATATTGATCTAGGACCATACAAAAATTCGAATCTATGCATGTTCAGTTGAGAAAATATTGTAAGGATGCCCTCCAGTCTCATGGAGAATTAGGAATTACTCTTAGTAATATTAGAAATCCCAATTGGTTATAAATTATGAAAGGTATGTGTAGCTTAACAAGAAGGTAATATTTATCGAAGGGTCTACATGATTATTTGAGGATGGAGAGAGATGGATTGAGGAACCCATGTGCCTCTCATATAATTTGTAGGGGGTTCTTCATAGAGAGAAAAGATAAAAAGCATACTGTAACAATGAATTGAGAGTTTTTTTGTTATAAATGTTGTTAGGGAACCACCCTCTTGAAGAAGGTTGGATGATATAGTGTTTTTCTTCACAACAACACTAAAACCAAAGAATACAGGATGAGATGATATGATGTAGTGCAACTAAGGTGGAAGAATGTTCTCGTGATCAATGCATGACCAGGGCCAAAAGAAATTTCTCACTATATAAAGAGAGAGAACAATTGGTGATGTAAATAAGAGAAGTGGATGTGATTGTGTGCCTCACCTTAGAGGGGGGCATCAAGTCACCCTAGAGGATCAAACCACACAAGTTTGCGATCTAGTGGCATGTAATGGTGGTGAGACTATTTATCGATTGAACTTGACAAACAAGGGAAGCTGCCAAAGTGGGAATTGTGAGGGCGCCATTTCTACCCCATGAAAATAACACACAAAAGAGAGATAGGGACTTACTGTAACGCCTGGGCCCACTGCCCAAGGCTCTAGTAGAGTTTTAGGAATGATGACTGGCCCCACAGACCACCACTAGCCTTAACTGCGTGCTTTATCTTCACTCACGTGTAAGACGGTGTCAACTTCCTGACTGGTCACCCATCCTAGTACTACTCCAAGCTGAGCATGCTTAACTATGGTGTTCTTTAGTGATGGGCTCCCATAAAAGGAGATGCACCTTGGTGATATGGTTAGTACAATCATTCCTTTTGAGATCATGTTATCCGAGGCCTCAAATCCTGGGATGTTATAGTCTCCCCCACTTAGGCTCTTGACGTCCTTGTCAAGGCTCAACTATAAGGCCTCATAATCTCTTCCCCATTTCAGTACAGACCCACAATGGCCCATGGACACCCAACTCCCAATCACGGAATACCAGTGCAAGGGTGGCTACATCAACCATGGACAACCCTTTCGTACATGCTTGGACCGCCCGACTCAAGATTGGCATGCCATGTCCATGTGGGCCCCACCTACTGGAGGGGTTATGGCTCTGATACCATTTGTAACCCTCGGGCCCATTTCCCTAGGATCTAGTAGAGTTTTAGGAATGACGATTGGCCCCACAAGCCACCACTAGCCTTAACTGCATGCTTTTTCCTCACTCACGCACAAGCCGGGATCAACTTCCCGACTGGTCACCCATCCTAGTACTACTCCAAGCTGAGCATGCTTAACTGTGGAGTTCTTTAGTGATGGGCTCCCAGAAAAGGAGGTGCACATTGGTGAGATGGGTAGTCCAATCATTCCTTTTGAGATCATGTTATCCGATGCCTCAAATCTTGGGATGTTACACTTACACTTTTGTATATACCATGTATAAGCAACATACATCCTCCCACGATTGATGACATCAGCAAAGTGCAAATCGTCAATGTACTCATATTTCATGGAATACATCCTACACTATTTTCCAGTCCCATGAAGGGACTCGGCGCGGTAGGGTTATAGCGGCGATCCCGAGGCGATCGTGTGGCGGCGGCGCCACCGTCCTAAATCACCGGTGTGGCGCTCCGCCCCCGGTGATCTACCTCTTCTGTACCGCGGCACTGATGAGCGAGGATCGATCTGGGTGTGGGAGCCAAGGGAGTCGGGGGAGGTGTAGAGCCCGAGAGGCTGTTGCTGAAAGGAGAGCGACGTTGGTGGCGCAAGCAGTGCAGGTGGACGAGATCCTTCCTGACATTAGGCTGTTGGTCCAACCGGAGTTGAGTGCTTCAGCGGCTGTCAGCATGGCGGAGCTTGGAGGAGGATCGGCTTCCCGAGGAGTGGTGCAGGATCAATCGCTAATGAATGGGAACACAGATGGACATCTGAATACGACTCCACAAGCGGCAGTGAGGGAGCATATGGAGAACCACACGGCTCACAATCATAGACTGGCGTCGATTGTCCGTGTCCCACGCGTGGAAGAGGAGCAGCACCACTATGGAAGGGGAAACAATTCTGTGGGCAACAGAAGCATGACGGTAAACCCTAATCGTAGGGTTGAAGAAGATCGGCCGAGCATGAGGCAGGACTTCAATGATGATAGACGTGCACATGTGTTTGGCGTTCCATGGGTCACGTGCTATAGATGTTTAGAGAAAGGGCACTGGCAATCGCAATGCAATCGGGAGAAAGTATGCTACAAGTGCCGCAGGCCGGGTCACCTTGCTAGAAGATGTAATGTTGATATGAGAATCCGTCATCCTTCCCCCCGGATATCATGTCGAGGACTGTCTTTCCACCCCTAAATGTTGGCATTCCTGCTCGTGGTGCACCTCAGCATGTTCCGAAGAGAACATCCGTTGACCTAGGGCCAGATGATGAGGAACGTAAAAGAAAGGCTCAAGCTTTGTGCAGGGCGGTGGAGATACGCTGGCCACCCCAGGTATCTTGGACGGAACTATCTCCTTTCCTGAAGAATGTGTGGACGCATGCCACAGATCTATACCGGTTCTCTAAGCGCAAGGCCATCGTCTTTTTCGGTAGTGTGGAGGAAGCACAGGCTGCAGCCAGTGCCAAGGTGATGGGGTTCAAAGGGTTTGATATTAGCTTGAATGGCATGGAGGAAGGTGAGAGATGTGCTAGAAAGGAGGCGATCTGGTTCTGGATTGAAGACCTGCCTATTGTATGTCGGGATGACAAGGCGATAGATGACATTGTGAATAGTTTTGGGAGATTGATTGTGGCTTCTGGATGGATGAGAGGAACCGATGACATTGCTGGTATACTGGTGCTAGTTGAAGCGTTCAATGAAGATGTACCTCAGTACGTTACTCTGACGTATGGGGACAGAAGGTCTAGCGTGCACTTACAGATGGTAGCTTGAGGTGAACCTGGCTCCAATCTTTTCTCGTTGACGGAGGTTGTTCGTGACCTTGACATTCCAATGCATGCGTTGGCTATCAATCGGAATGGAGGTGTAGCGGAATATGCTAGTAATGGTGGACAGATGATGATATTGCATGATGGAGGCACCAGTGAGAAGGAACAACATGAGAAGGAATAGCAGATGCTGCCACAAACAGAATCATGTGTAGAGGTATTTGATTGTCCAGCACAGCCAGTAGCTCCACGTAGGATAGTCTTTGATGAAGATGGTACAAGGAAGATGCTGCATGATAGAAGTCTGTGTGACTATATACACCTAGGACATGAGGAAGAGGGTGACGAGTTCAGAAGGAAGAGTGGTAGATATCGTGGGGACTTTATCCGTGAGGAGCGTATGGATCAGCATGGACGTATGGGTATTATACACAGAGCTACTCATAGAAGAAGGTTATCTGAAGGTGAGCTTCCGTTCGTTTATGATGATTGGGAGGACAGAGATAGGAATTTCTGATGGAGGAAGGTTTGTTGTCGAATGGTCTTAGTCCATGGACTCAAACTACCTATTCTGGAATATTAGGGGCGCGACGAATAATAAGATGAGAAGGGTCTTGGGTCGGTTATGCAGGAGGCATAAACCCAGGATTGTGTGCATCTTCGAACCTTTTCTACATGCTCGGGTGGCGGAAGAACTTCTGGACATTGTTAATCTGGATCGGGCGACTAATAATTCAGCTGAAGGGGGTAAGATTTGGTGCTATGCGGATAGTACTCTCAAGTCGGAGGTTGTGAAATGTCATGGGCAGCATGTGACGATGAGATATACTAATGAGAGTGGCAACATGTTTTTTGTTACTGCGGTTTACGCGAGCTATAATTACATATGCAGACGGTCTCTTTGGGAAGACGTTCTCAAGATGTCAGGCTTCATTGGCGATAGCAGTTGGCTTTTAGCAGGTGATTTCAATATCATTAGAAGTGATCAGGAGAAGAGAGGGGGCAATAACAGGAGCTTTCAGGAAATCGTGGACTTCAACACTTTCATCCAGAGCAGATATTTTAAGGAGACGCAGTTTGAGGGCAGCAGATTCACGTGGGTCAATAAGCAGTACAATACACCTACAATTTGGGAGAGACTTGATAGAATCCTGCTAAATGATACTTGGGCGGCTCTGCGACCGGATTCCAGTACGATTCATCTTACTCGCTATAGAGTGTCGGATCACTGCCCGATCTTGTACAAGTCTGGGAATTTGGTTATTGCTAGAAAGTAGAGTTTCTTTGCCTTTATGCAGAGTTGGCTTCAACATGATGAGTGTTTAAAGATCATTACTGATAATTGGGATGTTTCCAGGGATGGGCACCCATCAAATATTTTCTACTATAAGATTAGAAAGGTGAGAGAGGCTTTAAAGTCTTGGAGCAGGAGGACCTTTGGGGACGTGACCCAAAAGATCCTAGTTCTGGAGGATGTTGTTCACGTTACCCAAAATGCCTTTGATGAATACCCTTGCATGGACAATGAGACTGCCTTGAGGATTGCAGAGTTTGAGCTGCAAGAGGTTTTACATGTGGAGGAGAAAGTGTGGAAAGAGAAGTCCCGGATCCAATGGTTGAACGACGGTGAGTGCAACTCAAAATTTTACCACGTCGTAGTGAAGTCCCGGAGAAAGAATAAGAGATTCAGATGCATTACTTTACCATCTGGGGACAGGGTGACTGACCCGAAGGAGATTGCTTCGTGTGCTGCTGAGTTCTATAGGAATGCATACAGTGAGATGGTACATCATGATGAGGAGGTTTTGGAGGAGTTCTTAGCTAGTATACCGGAGGTTGTGTCTATGGATGATAATGTGTCTCTTACTGCTGTTCCTAGTGCTGCCGAGGTGTTTGATACTATGTGCCAAATGGACAAGTTTTCTGCTCCCGGTCCTGATGGGTTTACTATTCTGTTTTACATGGCTTCTTGGGAGTATATCAGAGATGATTTTATGAGGCTCGCTGAGGCGTTCTTCCTTAGACAAAATTGTCACCGTAGCTTGTTATGCTACCGTATTGTGCTTATTCCAAAGAATGACGATCTGACCCTCCTTGAGAAGGATTTTCACCCAATATCTGTAGAGAATGTGGCGTTGAGGATCCTTGCACGAGTTATTAGTAATAGGATGGTTTGCGTGATGCCGACGCTGATTTCTGAGGAGCAAGCGGCGTTCATTAGAGGAAGGGAGATCACTCACCATGTCCGGTTGGTGAAGGAGTTGATGCATGACATATACTATGGGGGTGAGAGGCCAAACATCATGATTAAGCTTGATATGTCTAAGGCTTACGACCGGATAAAGTGGGATGTCCTGGAGCGGATCATGGCGAGGTTCGGCTTTATCAAGGAGTTCATCGAGTTATGTATTAGTTTCTTCTCTAACTCTTGGGCGACAGTTACATTTGGGGATGAGTCTTCTGGTTTTTTCCCTTTGCTTAGAGGGTTGAAACAAGGTAATGCGATATCTCCCTTTCTATTCATTTTTTTTGAAGAGATCATGTGCAGTCGGATTACGCATATGGGGGACTTGCGAAGATTGGCGAGGTTTCATACTAGGGGGAATGGGACTCCTCCTCTCTTTCTGTGTTATGTTGATGATATTATGGTCTGTGTGAATGCTACTCCTAACACGATGGATGAGATCCAGGAGTTACTTTCTATGTATGAGAAAGCGTCGGCCCAGCGGATTAACAGGTTGAAGTCCTCTTGTATTGTTGGCAGCAAAGACATGGATACTAAGGTGGATATAGGCGCTACTATTCTGATGGATAATGTGGTTGATCATTTTGTCTATTTGGGAGTGCCGATTAGAGTTGGAAGGAATCTGCTATCTGACTTTGATTATCTTATTTAGAAGGTTTCTCACAAGATTGCCTCGTGGAAGTCCAGGCTATTATCTTTTGCGGGCATGAAGCTTTTGTTCGCACATGTTCTTGCTTCTACTATGGTGTACACAACGACTGCTATTGGTATTCTGGATGGTATTTCTACTAGCCTTGATGCTATGCTATCTAAGTTCCTTTGGGCGGATCGCGCCAATTGCCACAGGAAGGCCTGGGTCAGATGGGACAGAGTGGCGGTCTCAATGAAATAAGGTGGTCTTGGTTTGTCGAATACTCGCCACATTAACGACGCTTTTGTGGCCAAAGCGTGTTGGGAGATGATTGTTGGTGACACTTTATGGGCCAAGTTTTGCAGCGCCAAGTATGCTAATAGAGTGTATAGTCGTTCAGCTTTATATCCCAATCATCTGAAGTATAGATCGAATGCGTCTCCTTATTGGAAGAGAGTATGGAATATGTTCCCGAGCATCTATCCTCACTGCCGCTGGATTGTTGGGAGGGGTAACTTTCCGTTTTGGGACTTCTTGTGGTGTGATGAGAGGTTGTTTGATCATGCACGTTATAACAGTGACCGCAACCATCCTTTTTTGGTGCATGATTTTTGGATTCATGATATTGAATGGGATTGGTCGTCTTTACAGCAGGTCCTCGATGAGCATGGTGTGAAGCTTATTAAGAAGGCAGGTCAACAGGTATCAGATACGGATGATTATCCCATTTGGATACCGGACACGAGGGGACAGTTCTCCATTCGCTCTGTCAAAACGATCTTGGGGAGTATGAGTTATGATGGACCGCATGGGCTTCACCGGCTTTGGCACGTCTAGTCACCTAAGGCGTGTGCGTTCATTTGGAAGATGATGATGAATGCTATCCCAACTGATGAGAACATTGCCAGCTGTTGTATTGCCTTAGCGTCCCGGTGTGACTGTTGTGATGAGCCAAGAGTGAAAGATATTGACCATCTTATGTTCCATAGTCAGATTGCCACCTCCTTCTAGACCAGATTCTCTGAGATTACTGAATATCCTGCTCCCACGGATCGAGTTTCCTTGCTTGATACTTGCTCTTTTGGTAGTTCTGATGATTTGCAGCTGTGGCTTGTGGCTTGCATGGCCACCATTATTCCTTATTGTATTTGGCGGATGAGATATGCGGCTAGGTATGACAGTAGAAGAATTCTCTGGAACAGGGAGGTGGATTGGTTGATGTATCAGATTAACGCCTTGATGAAATAGAAAAGCTTCACCCACATAGTTGATTCTTCTTTTCATAACAAACTTAAGGCTTATGGTGTGGAGGATCCAAAGTGCATTCTGAAGGAGATAAGTTTGGTGAGGTGGATGAATCCTGACATTTATAATCTGAAGTTGAACATTGCGCTTGGGCAGAACCGTGATCTTTATGGGCATAATAGATGGTGGATGGTTGGGATTGTTAGGAACCATCATGCTGCAGTATGTCAGATTACCAGAGCTTGGTTGACGGCTGATAGCTACCAGATGGCGCTTGTACAAGCTTGCGCAGTTGGTGTTAAGTTTGCGGAAGAACAGTTTTTACACATTTATAGTGTGGAGATTGATGATCGTTCGGTCTATGGTATGTTGTGGGGAGTGGATGTTGGCCCTTGGAAGATCGTCAACTTGATCAAGGAGGTGAAGGAGATCATTGCGGAGAAGGACATTGATGGGTCGTTAGTTCATAAAGTTGTCAACTCGATTCCAAAGGAGATAGGGAGATGGGGTATGTTTTTGACTGAACCGCTTGTTGTTTCTGATACAAGGGATGTCCCAGCTAGAATTAGGGGCATGGTGTTCCTTGAGAAACACAAGACGCCTTATATTGTGTTGAGGAGAGAGAGGTAAGAGGGGTTGTGGGTAGCTTGTGCGGTTTAGTATCCTTGATGTTTTTGGTGAGTTATGTGGGATATGACCTGCCTTTTAGCAGGAGCTGTATGTTTGTTCTTTGATGGTGCCCACACGAGGGGAGTGGGGAGAATAGATGGTCCCCTGGCTTAATTAAAAAAAAAGAGGGTGCAAAGTGATAGAGCCACAACACCTCAAGAAGGTCAGAATGATCCTATGATAGATAAATTTAGACCCTCAAACTAGTTATAATGATGAGACATGAAATAATTAGAATGGGAGTGAATATAGGTAATCTGATTTTTTGAAATTAAAAATGGAGGTAACTGCAACTTGCTTAAATAAAGATGTGTAATGGTAATGTAAAATAAGTAATTAATGAATAATAAACCATGGAGGACATAGATTTCTATGATGGTTTCATGTTGAAGTGTCATAGATCCAATAATTAGTCATTTCCAACCTATACTTTCTCAACCTATAATGTATGGCCTTCTATATTGGTACAAATTACAATAATCGACACATTTTGTGGATCAAGATGAAACTCCATTTCTAGATCTACCTTTCACCTTCTTTGCAAGACATCAAAAATCATCCATTTAAAGAGATTGTAATCTCTTCCTTCAAGCATAGACTTCTCATAAAAGTAGACCCACACCACTTTTGTATAGCAATACAGATCTGCATAAAACAAGTAACAAGACAATAAAAAAAAACCCCCACAAACATTACAATTGAGAAACTATGCAACAATTGAAATCCTACATGGCTTATGCATGGTTGTGTTTGGTGGAGTAGGACACTAGAGTTAGGAGTGGGCTACGAATTTCTTGGAAGAAATTTTATATGTCAAAATGGAACTATAAGCTTAGAGAGATAGCATATAGAGGAAAAACTCAAGATGCCTAGACTAGTAATATGGAACTCCTAAATATAGGAAACAATTAGAAACAATCTAAATGATTTTTGGGATGGTATGAGTTTAGTGGAACACTAGTCATTATAGGATAGTCTTTGGAAACAAAATAGCTAACATCACACTACCTAAAAGTGTCAATTGAATTATAATAACATTGTGAATCACCTAGTTCAAACCAAATTTTGATCGAGATTGTCGAAGATCTTCACTGATATAACAACTTTGTCTCAACTGAACTAATTTGATCAACATGCTTTCAGTTCAAAATACAATTTGATAAAAAAAATGTCTATCCCATGATGTATGGATTTTTGGAAAGTGGATCAAAAGAATTTTGAAACAAAATATTAATATCCTAGTGGGTGTATAAAATTATAAAACTAGTTTTAGTATAGTCTTAGGTCATTTATCACTTAATCTTTGATGATTCCTACTAAGTTGAACTATTACACATGTATACAATATTGTAGTAGGTAAAACATAATCGTCAGGAATTAAAAAAATACGTCATCGCATATTATTTGACATTGGATTGTGTTTATATTCCTTGATCTTTAGAAACACTTAATGCATAAATTAGTAACAAAAATAGGAATAATATGCATAATCAAAAGTAGAGTGACATATCCCTAAATACAAGATAGTTTTCCTTTTAGTTATGATAAATATTTTGTAAAGATAAATTACAGATAGCCAAATCAGAGCATCATATTTTATTTTTCCATAGAAAGCAATTTTATAACATGAAGTTTTCTCCTCCTTTGTTAATGACAAAAAGGAAGTAATGAACACAAAAATCCCCCTGAAGGTGCTAAACCCTAATTAAAAAGGATAATCATATGGAAAGAGGATCACATAACTAAGAGATAAATAATGTAGTTGAAATAATAAGGAAAAAATAAAAAGGAACAATATGATCAAAGGACAATTTTTAAATATGCCCTATATCAATGTGATGAATGTTAAGTCCTTGATGAGAGAGATCAATAAATATAGTTTAAGACAAAAAAGGAATAGTAAGCTAACCACTAGTGTAGAGATTCCACAAGAAATGAAAAAAGTAAACCATCTACTATGATATCAAAAGGATAAACTCCCCTTTAGACACATAATCAACATAAAATTAGCCCAAAAAAATAAAAAATGAACCAATATAAAGATATACAAAGAAGATCTAAAACCATACTTGAAATATGATAGGCAAGTGATGTCAGATCTACAAGGTCATACAAAGATGAATTAAAATAACTTAGAGAGTTTGAATTCAACTCAACTACCCCTGGATCGAATTACATATCAACCGAGAGGCATACTACTGATCAATTTAATCCAAGAGAAATAAAGACCTAAATAAAGAAAACACAAACACACATATATACCAATTGAAGAGACAAATCAACACTAACATATACCAACTAAAATCTAAGAAAAAATGTCAAAAGATATGTAGTTTAGCTCATGACCCCACATGTACACATCAAGAAAGAGGTCCTAGGGATCCACACCATTGTGATATTGCTCTTTCTTTTCATATGGTAATAGAAAGTACAATGACCAAATATCCTACATAAAAATTAAGTAGCATGGTTCACTGATAAATAAGAACTAGAATTTTATTTTACAAAAAATTAGTCTTTGCTTCTTCTTACCATGGTTCTCATTTCTTCGAATATAACAAAAACCATTTGTACCTACATGACAACAATGGGACTGCAAGATATTGTTGCACATGTTTCTACTATTTGAAAATTTATCCAAAGAGCTTCTAAATTCTACATTTTCCTTATCTAGCATCTAAGGGTTTTCAGTAGTAGAGATCGATCATTTTCTAGTACTAAAAATATTATCTTCTAGCACAAAAATTCTATCATTCAAAACAACATCTATTTAGGAGATAATATTGTTATCACCATGACAACATAAAATAGGTTTTTTTTCAATATTAATAACCTTTTATACAATAGTAAAAACTTGAATTTGAAATAAATATTATGAGAAATAAGATCATCATATCCATTCATTTTTCTAGACTAATGATCACTTATTTCACTAAGTTCATCAGCTAAATAATGAAAAGACTATCCAATTTTGTTCTTTTTTTCTTATGCTTTCAAAAATTCAAAGTATTTTAAATTTTTTCAATAAGCTTACCTTTAGTTAAGTTGAAAGAGATATCTCACTATCATTACATTGTGATCCTTCTTTCTCTAGTTCATTTTTTTCAACATGTTAGGCTAGGAGGAATTAATACAACATGATGATAAGCTTCTTATTCATTATTTGACCCCAGATTTAAAGAAGAGTCTTGAGAAGCATGATATAACTTTTTGTTTTACTTGGATTTATTCTTATTCTTCCTTTTTATCTTTCGTAACTCATCCTTCCAATGTCCCTTTTCTCCAAAAGCACCATGCCCACTAGAAGAAGATATAAAAGTTTGTTTCATAAAACTTTTGACTTCTTCTTATTGGATCACGACTATTGGAGTTCTTATCTTCCTCACTATTTATTTCTCTACTTCGAGAACATGATGTTGTATTTGAAGCCCTAGATTCAAGAGCCTAGCTCTTTATCTTAGCAGGATTTTGTCCCACTTCTTACACCTTAGTGTCTTGGATCTTAACTTCATAAGCCTTCAAGTTACCTATGATTCATGAAAGTCTTAGAGTAGAAAGATACTATAGTTCATCTATATTAGTAACTGTAAGGAGTGGGACCCGTTAGGGGATCCACTCCCTACTAAAATTTGAAAAATAAACCCATCTATTCCAAACATATTAAAAAGGTATGCTGGAATAGGTGTAAAGTTTTCATTTCTCAAAAGGTGGCATACAAAAGACCAAAGTGTAGTAGTGAAATAATATATCATAACTATATTCAATTCATAAAGGTTGCATAATATTCTCCCACGAAGGGGCTTACTTGAAAGAAACATCAAAAGGATCTAAGTAAACAAATATCAAACAATCTCAAGTTTATCTCCCCAAGAGCTCCACCTAGTAGGTCCATGTCACCATAGCCAATCTTCCAAGTCTCTACACATGAGGTTGGAAGCATACCCTAGAAGATAAGAAAAAAATGATGTTGTCAGCATAAACCTTGGTATGTGCATATAAAATATGGATTGAGAAATATAAGGAAAAAGGTATAACAAGGATTCCCATAGAAGAGAAAAGTACTATCCAAGAGGATATCAAGATAATATAAGTTTCAATAAGATGATAATAAAGAAATACACTTGCAATTAATAAAATATAAGATTCATGCAACAAAAGCACATATAAAGAATTTAGGGCAAAAAACCCATCACAACAATAATCCACCTACATGCATGTGAGATAAGCATAGAACTAGAATCATATAAAGTAAGTGGCAATTAGGGAACATAACCCATAACCTGATAGAGAATGAAGTATTGCCAGACTCCAAAAAATATAATATTGGGTGGAAATAGAAAAGAGTGCCCATATTTATGTTACAAGTGGAAAGGTGCACTCGACATGGACTAATACCCAACAATACCAAAACATTACATTATTCTAAGGCTATTGGATTACAAAGCATGAAAAATGTAGAGGCAAGTAAAAGTTCAATCATATGAATCAAAATAACATGGTTGTCATCACATAAATTGACAAAATAGAACATCCACCACAAAAATTAGTATAATGAGGGTCCCATGTACCGATAAACAACAACATGGTTTAAATTTCACAAATAGGGTCTCATCAAGAAGAAAACCATAGTTTAAAAGTCCAACATAGATCGAGAGTTCAATGTAATTAAGATTAGACTCAAATAGTTTATCAAGTCAAGAAAGAGGATATTTGTAACGAACTGAAACCTAGCTTCTTGACATTGATCATATGTCTTGGAGGATAGTCAGCTTGGTTCTTTGGGCTTAGCCAAACAAGCATAAAGATATACACATTTGTAACTTAATTGAAACTCTAACATGTAGATAAATAAACAAATATGATCTAATGCTCTCATAATTAATATTTAGACCAATAAAGGGTTCATATAATATGTCACATAAGATAATGTTTATTAAAGAGATAATATGCATAGGAGAACCATGTGTTCATAATTGAGAGAAAATGTTACACTATCCTAAATATATAATTAATAAACTAAATGAGATAAAAGATAAATATATATTAGATTTTGTGCATAAAAATGACATATATACTTTTGGTTGTAATATAATGGTATTGGAAGAATGATAATAATAATAATGAAATAATATGTTATGGGCCACATATGTCAATTATGTAAAATTCACAAAAGGAAGACAAATTGACTAAAAATAACTTTAGATTCATTTTCTTTGGATATGTTTTGGCTTGGAGACTATGCTTCATAATTTTTGGAAAATAATAATTATATCTCTTTTATTTTGAAAAGAAAAGGTGACTTTTTCTAAAATATGAAATAAGTCATTAAATGACTCCAAAAGTGGTAGATAATCTTAGATTCCTAATCTACACATTACAAGTAGCCTTTGGGTGAATTTTCATGTAATCTAGAGAATCCTTAATATACATGTGTAGATTGGGAGAAAGCAAATATGTAAAAGCTCAAAATGTTAGATAATGTGATAAATACCTTCAAGAGATGAAATTAATGGCCAATTCATGTTCCATATGCTCTGGTTTGCTTATGGATGAAATTTATCATTAATTGATGGATTATCAAAGTCTCTAATGCATTAAGAAAGAGAAAATGTGTTTTACTTTTAAAAAATTAAATAAAATATCTAAAGTTTTCAAAAGGAAAATTTAATTGCATATTGGATTGTTCATGTCCAAAATAGGATGGGTGCCCAATTTCATTAATTTTTGAGTTTGCTTGCACCCTAAAAAGAAGATAGAGAAAAAGATAAATTATTAATGTGTCACTTTATTCCTATTTTTTTGGATTAAAGTTTTGGCATTTATCTCTGTCACGCGCCAATTCTTTTAGTTTTCATGTTTTGGATGACTAAGATCTGTTCAGGCCCCAATCTAACAGCTCAGGGATTGTCTCCTACCTTGAGTTAGTCGTTGGTCTGAACAGGGACAAAGACAGAACAATTACAAATGATTTCTCTCACCGTACTTGATCCCTGTTTGAGATTTTTGCATCAATGGAATTGTGAGGTCCAGTCGAATCTACCCATCCCTACTCTTTTGGAGTTTCTTTCCCTAATGAGGAAACACCCATTAAGGCTAGAAACTTCCTCTCCACGCAAAGACATAGATGTTACTCCATCCATCTGAGTATATAAATTAGAGGCCCAAAATGATCGCCTAGCCAAAATATATCCTCCTCCTCTCTCAATTTCTTCTCTCTTGGTTCAAGCCTACCCGACCTACCCGATTTGTTCTCCGATGAGTACCTTACAAACCCCATCTCTCTATGCTGCATCCAGACCAATTGGCACTTTAGTGATCTTCCTGAGAAGATCTCTTCCTTTCTGCATCTTTAGTTGATCGTATGATGTCGCCTACTTCCCAGTCGACTAACTGCTGACACCCTGTGTCATTGTGTTGACAACGAGAGTTCTAGTTTGAGTATTGAGCCACTAACAACCTTTTTGGATCATGTGGTACCTCGGCCACAATCTTTCCTTGTGTTTACACCTTGATTTCTTGCCTTTAGTCCATTATTCTCTTTTCCTGTGTTCCGACCTACCGCAAGCATTAGATAGGTTCTTCGTCACCTTGAGTGGCCTTTGACCTTAGGGAGATGACCAGTTGACATCGTTAGACCTTGGGTTCTTTGAGGCCTTGTTCATATGGTTGTTGCTTGGCCTAGAGATGCTTTGCATCTATGGAGCGAGGAACCATTGGGGAAGATGAATCCCTGATGCTTTTTCTCCTCTTACCCTCCTATTTTCCTCTTTACTTTTATTTTTCTATTAAGGGAATTTTCATAACTTCACTTGATTTTTATTTCTTGTTTTTGCACCTCCAAAGTGCTGAGTTATCTAAGGGGCCTGACTGAGTTGGCTAATGCTGATTGGGCCAACTCAGTGCAAGCACCCTCTCCCCCTCTCTCTCTTTCTTTCTTGCGGGCCTTATGCTGACGTGTAATTTCCTGATTCGTTTATTTTCAAAAACCCATAACTAATTATTTATAGATCAGAAAAATATAATAAAATATGATCTAAAATTATAAAATAATAACTATCTAATGGTGCTAAGTTTATCGCTTAAATCTGATGTTTTAAAAAGGTGATTTTAATGGATTTTCCTAAATAGATAATAACTTGCAAAATTCATAACTAATAATTAATGAGTCATAAAAACATAATAAAATATGTTTTCTTCATCAGCAAAATCTAATAAATTGTTTGGTGAAGTTTTCAAGGTCAAAATCTAATGTATTCTAGAAAGGTCTAGAATTAGGGTTTCATTACATTTATATAAATCTCAAAATCATAATACTTGTGAATAATTTGTAATTAGGAAAAGTTGATCTTGGAAACAACTAGGTTGGTGAAGAGTGTTTGTAGATCTCTGATATAAGGTATGATTGCATCCCACATTATTTTTAAATTGAGCAATTTCTAATTCTTCTTTTTAATGTATGTTTGCATCTCCTATTCTTTGAATTTGAGCAATGAGCTATTTTCATATTTCTCTTGGTCCTATGACAATCAACCTATGCAATATTCCTTTTTTCTTTTGAGAACATATTTCTTATGGAATACCTTATTTGTTTCTGATCATGTGATGAATTTATTATGATGCACATTCTTTTGGATTCTATCCTATATATTTTTTCATGGTGGAACTTTTACTTGGTGATACATGCTCTTTTTTCCCACTTTTATGGTGGTTTCTTGTATTGTCATTTTTGTGATGGCAATCTTGTATAATCTGACCACACTTTTACTTACCTCTACATTATGCATGTTTGGTTTGAATAACTTGTATATGTGCACACTAGGT
This sequence comes from Alisma plantago-aquatica, assembly GCA_963693085.1. Taxonomy (NCBI): domain Eukaryota; kingdom Viridiplantae; phylum Streptophyta; class Magnoliopsida; order Alismatales; family Alismataceae; genus Alisma; species Alisma plantago-aquatica. The sequence continues at coordinate 583,318,937 of OY856413.1, forward strand.
GGTGTATACCTATTTTGTGTATTACCAGCAGAGGGTGCAGATGGTGATTCATGTTCATGGGTAATTGTGTTGTGATGCCATTACTCCCCTAAAGATTATAGTGGTGATGCCATAATATGTGTTTATGGTGGTGATGCCCTATACCTTCAATTTTAATTTGATCTCACATGCATGCAGGATGATTTTACAAAGATTATGTGTGCTTTAGTGGAACAACTTTTATTATTGTTTTATCTCAAGTATCTCTTTTGTTATTGAAAATAATTTCTCTTGATACCCACTTGGATATTTTTTTTCTCTTCTATGGGAAGCATTATTTACTTGATATCCCTTTATTCCATATATTGTTCAATTCTATTTTAGTATGCACATATAATCTTTCTGCTAATATCTTTTACTTTTTCTCCTATTGCTGGGGTATGCTTCCAACCCCAAGTGTAGGTGAAGGAGAACATGGCTTTCAACATAGACTTAGCTTAAGGAGTTGATGCTTGGAGACAAATGTGATATGGTTTATATTTCCCTCTACTAGATCCTTGTTATGGAATATCCATGTAAACCCTATAAGGGAGATGTTGATGTACATTTGTAATCTTTTGAAAAATTTAATATAGTCACTAATTTTATTTTGCTACTACACTTTCATTGTTTTGAATACTATTATTGAGATTTGAAAATTTTACACCAATTCCAGCATACCTTTTGAGTGTGTTTGGAATGGATGTTCTATTCTTCAAATTTCTATTGGGAGTGGATCCCCTCTGGGTCCCACTCTTTACAATATTCATCCCCAAAAATACTTCAACGATGCTCAAGAGAAAGAGTAAATAAAGTAATTGATCAATATAACTCATAGGGGATGCAACATACTTCACATGAAGTCTACCTATATCCAAGGTAAAATCCCTAATTCCATTTCAGTCCACAAGCAACCAATTACAAGCATATATGAGATTAGGGTTATGTTTTCAGTAATTACATAAACCTTTAAAATTGCCTTTCATATCATATTTTACTCTATTTTTGACTTATAATTTATTACTTTTGAAATTGTTACATATTCTAACCAATTATGAAAATCCTTGAAAAATCATATATTTACTATTTTGGAACTAGGTGATAAAAGTGATACCATTAGAAAGAGGATAAGACACTGGTTCCAAAACATATTTTATTTTGTTTCTGTGAGCTATAAACAATTAGTTATGAATTTTTAAAAATTCAATCAATCAAAAAATTTGGTTAAGCCGCATGATATAATCTAGACCAATCCCTTTTTGCCAAGGTGGACCTATCCATAGTTGCCATATGGACCAGGCCTACTGCCAACTAGGCACACACTCAACATGGATAAAAAAATAGAGAGAAGAAAGTCCATTTTACCCTTTTATGTATGATCAAACAAAAATCAGAGAAAGGACAAACTAGGTAACCTACACCCACCACCGTACCCCTACAACCTATAATAAAAGGGGAGATGGAGATCAAAATCCTTGATTTACCATTCATCCACAAAGAAAGTAAGCGTCTTAGGAAAACTCCTACATTCTTCCCATGGTTCCCCCAATCAAAAAGACCGTTGAAAAGCATATTGGGCTCGCTAAAGCTTGGCCATTGGGTTGCCTCCTTGGAAGGACCTAGAGGAAGGAGGTGACAAAATGAAAATTAGGAAAAAGAAAGGCTCCATCAAACTAATACTTGCAAGAGCTTCGTCGTCCCAGAGAGAAGTCAAATGATAATAAATTTAGTAGAAAACACCCTATTGCCACTAGATATTACTGTAGATAGAAAATACAAGAAAGGGAAAAATGGAAGGACACTTGTTTGGAGGAAATCAAAAACTTCAATGACAACCTGGGACCTCAACCAAGGGTTTTGGGATGATGCCCTAGTCTAATCAGAGCCTTTAGAGCCACAAAGGCCCCGTGCTTGTAAGATCTAGAAGGGAAGATGGAGAAAGTGAGGTCGGGGTAAAATAAAGAGAGACCAAGCCAAAGAATAATTTTGGTGGTGGAGGGGAACATATTTATAGGGTGTAAGACCTGACTAGGTAAGGTGTATCAATAGAGAAGGAAACTGAGATTATGAGGAAACTGTAGTTTTCCAGATTGGAACTAGCAACTAATACTAGTTATTTTAGGGCTTTGCAGACTTGCCTCAACATGAGGAAAGTGGCACGGAAGTCATCAAAGGAAAAGGAAGGAAGGAGAGAGAACTAGAATCAAGGAGGAAAGAAGTTACTATGGCATAAGAAAATGAAGGATTTTTGAGGAAGAAGACAATACTCAAGCAGCACATGCATATATCCAACAGTTGCTAATGAGTATGCATAAGAAAAGCAATAATATTGCATGACAGATAAAAAGGGCAAAGAAACTATAGGAAACTAGTTGTATTAGTTGAAATAATTAAACATTAAGTATTTCAAAAGACAATTTTTTCTTTAGTTAGTCATTTTGGGATTCAAAAAAGATTCAATTAAAGTCAAAATTTGCAACTAAACTAATTAGGGCATGAAAATCATTTTTTGCATCACTTTGCACCTTTGGGATGGTTTATATAGTATCCTCAATTTTGGTGAAATTGAATTATATAAATGAATTGATTTCCCTAATTCTATAAGTAATATAAAAATGATGTTATTCATTTTGTGGCATGAGTGAAACCCATGGCCCAAGTGAGGCCCATAGATATTATGCTTTGCAAATAGGTCCTTGGGGGAAAAAGATAAAGAAATAAGAGATTTAGTGCATAAATAAATAGTAATTGCTTTTTGAATTATTAAATAACTGAAATATGGAATAATATGCAAGTTTACAAAAGACAAAATAAGGTATGATATGTTTTTGATAATATTGGAGTAATTATCTAACCAAGAGTGGTAACATGAGATGTGAGGCATCCAATGGTATAATATCGTCTTGACTTTGGAACTTAAAATTAAGGAAATTAAGACTATATGGGTTCAAAAGGACATTCTATGAGATAATGATAATTGTTATAAAGAGATGCTTAAAAGAAAAAGTTTTGGTAAAGTAATGATGCATCCACAAATTAGAGTTACGAAAGGTATAAATAAATTAAAGGATACATCAAAGAGAGAGATTGTGGGTAATCTAGATTGCAAGTCATGAAGAGTTTCCTAAAAAGTTAATGGCATTTTATCCAATAGGTGCCATATGGTTATATACTTCCTTTAATAGTTTCATTTCAATTTCCAAACCAAGTTCCATTATGACAAAAACCTAGGATGGAAAGGAGTAATTATACTTTAGTAGATCATGATCCATAGTTGTCTCACACCCCTGAGTACATGAAGAAGGAAACACAACTTTCCTCTTTCAAGATGTAGGGTTACTCTCTCCCTCACCTTCCTCTCCCATGGAGTTTCTTCCCCCTAGACCTCTTCCATGTCTGGGAACTACCCCTTTAAGTTTGCAAGAGGAAATTAAGCTCAACGACTTTGTTTCCACAATAACAATGAGGACTTAGATATTTCTCGATCATCATTTAGAGTCATCTTCTATTAAAGGCCATTGGATGTTATCAACCCCCAATTCCTATTTTAGGCATGAGATACCGGGGTCATTACAGAGGGAGATCGATGAGTCCTGCACTATTTTCTAGAGCAGAATGCCCACCCAACTAGGGTTCCTCACCGCAGACAGTTTGAGAAGGAAACCCCAGACCCCCGTTCCCCTTCTCCTTCTAAACATGAGGATGGAATATAGTAGGCCTTGAGGTTGAACCTGAGCCATGGCGTTAAGTGTATGGGAAACCATGGTCATATAGTTTCTCCCTAAGAACTCCCATGTTCTCTCACGTTCTCTTTAGGACGCATGGTTCCTTGGCAAGGGTTCTAGACCTGTAAACCTCCTTACAGGAGGAATAGAAAATGACTTCTTCTCACTATCTAAACATTCTAGGCTTGAGCTTGCACCATGGAAACTCCTGTAGGGGTGCACGGAGGTGACTTGAACCTACGTCAGCCTTGTAAAGGTCGTAGGTGGAGATTCCACTATGACAACCTTCGTGAAGAAGGGGATGGGTCAGAGTAAAATGACTCGAATGATCCCTAGTGCACATTCAGGGCATAAGGACACGAAGGCCTTTTCTCGTGTTTTATGCTAGCCCGAATAAAGATATGGACAAGGTTAATTTTGATGATGTGTCAGGCTCTGATTGGTAAATAATTTCTTATCTTGCAAAAATTATAGAAGTTTAATGGTAGATCCGATGGTATGAAATTATATTTCAAAATGACCAGAAAAATGAGAGGAACACAAATAAAATATAATTGACACCAAATTCTGAGCCCAATTCTAAAAGAAGGGTTAATTCTTGTTTAAGTAGTGATTAGCAAATGGAAACCTTAGAATTGGTAATTTAGGTGTTGAATACCTCAAAGGCTTTTATTCAGGATGTAATATTTTATTTATTAACATAATTCTACTTATAACATAGTCATGATAATAATGATGATAATTAGGATTTCTAAAGTGGATAATGACAGACGTGAATGATTAGGGTTTCTAAAATGGATAATCACACATATGAAGAATTAGGGTTAAAGAACATCACTTGCTATGTTGTTAATGAATATCATTTAATCTATGTGATCATAATGAAAGGATATCATCAATATAATATTTAGGGTTTCACCTAATTGTAATATATAATGGAAGCTAGGGTTTAACCCATATCCCCTATCTTAACCTAAGAAATCCTAAAACCTAGATTAAAACTTGAGTGGGTTTTTTCTGAATAATATGATGGTAATATTTTAGGATTTACATACATGTATATTTGATGTTGATTGCTTAACTTGCTTACTTGATCGGATATTATGCTTAAAATATGATAGTAAAATCCACATGGTTCTATAAAAGGTATGTGCTTACAATTATGACTACGCAAAATTTGTTTGCCTAGGATTTCTTGAAGATTGACTAAATGATTTGTTGAGTGTTTATTTACATTTTGTTCAATTATAGTGCCACTATGAGTATCACATAAATGAAGATATCATATTTTGAACCCTAGGATGACATCTATCGAGGGGTGATGCACAAGAGCCCTAGAGGAAAAATGGTCACACCCAATATAACATATCAAGTGTGGGTTATGAAAAACCACTAGAGGGGGGGGGGGTGAATAGGGTTTTAAAGATAATTCAATACTTATTTAACTCAAGCAACCAACCACAGAAATATTGGATAAGGGGACAAGGATTTAGAGTGGTTCTAACCTTAGCAAAAACTAAGGCAGTCAGTCCACTACCCGGTTGCTTACCCAACCAGGATTTTGAAAGAATCAAAATTTATTACCTCGCAAGGACTTTACATAAAATTACAATTCTTTCACCAAACCCTTCGGACAGCCTTCACCTAGAAGTAATTGCACCAACCTTGAAGCAGCCTTCTTGAAGTAACTTCAAGCTCCCCCTTGAAGTAGCCTTCCTCTTGAAGTAGCTTCCCGTTGCAATAGCCTTCTTGAAGTAGTCCGAAGTCCAACTTCTCCACCGAGAAGAACCTTCTCCAATCCACAGCCTCCAACCCTAGGAGTAGCAAGGAGAATACAAAGGATAAAAAGAACAAGAAGGAAAAATAGAAATTACAATACCACTTTGCAGCTCAAGGCCTGATTTCCTATATCAAGCATTTTGATCTCCTAACCAATGTATATAGAAGTGTAATTGCTGTGGATAGGAGATGCTAGCCTATAGGACACGAAATTAGAGCAAGGAGAAGAATAGCCAATGCAAGTGTTGCTCAATTTCTCAAAACAGATTGACAATTGCAAGTGTAAGCTCAAGTGTATCACAAGTGTAGATTAGTGAATTTTGGGTGTCCTAAGGCATGTCCTATTCACAGGAATGACCTACAAGTGCTTAAGGACGTTCTGGAAACTTTCTAGGGGGTTATAAGTGTTTAACTAGCCGTTAGGTACACTTTAGTTGCTTTAGCAATGACTAGTTAATTAATTCTGAAAGTGCTGTCAGAACTCATCTCAGTCGAGGAATTGTCGACCGAGAGTCCTACTCGGTCGAGGATTTGTCGACCGACAGACTCTCTGGAACAAGTGTTTACAACGTTCATCTCCAACTGCCAACTACCTTGTCAACTGTGTCTAACGGCTACTTGAGTCTTTCTCGGTCGAGGAGTTTGTCGACCGAGAGTGTCTCAGTCGAGGAATTTGTCGACCGAGATTGACCTTATTTCAATGTTTCAAATAAAGTGCTAAGTGTATGTATGAGTGTGCATATGTGACACTATTGAAGGTGATGACCTATCTAAGTGTAGTGATTGTCTAGGGAAGATCTAACGCTTGATTTACATGATGTCTAAGTACTTGTACATTATATATTTGTACAAGTTTTACAATTGATTACAATCATGAAATAACAATAATTCAAGCATATAGATTTCCCAAATCTTTGTCATCCACCTTATTCCTGCAACACTCAAATAGTACGTTAGATTGACAACAATGAAATGTTTATCATCATCAAAACAAAGGGATTATACTAATGTTCAATTTCGCCAACAATCTCCCCCTTTTTGAATATGACAAACATTTCCTAAATATAAAATAAGGAAATATAAATCATGTGATTGTCATACCTGAATTTTACCTTTTGTAGCCATTCTTGTTTTGCAAGTGAATGCTGGCCGAAATATTATGAAACTCATTTTATTTTATGTTTTTGATTTTATATTATTTCTCCCCCTTTTTCATTTCAAAAAGATATCCAGGAAAATCATTTTTATGACTTTTATATCTCCCCCTTAATTCTATGCTATGCTCCCCCTTAAAGAGATAGTCAATTTTAAAAGTAAGGGATTAATGCAAATCAACTATTGTTAATTATAGCCACAATTAATTTCTCAATCATTTGCAAAGGATGTTAAGCCTTGAAATGATATGAGTTCCTTTTAAGTTTATGGCATATGTGTATTGATTTCTCATCCATTTTACAAGGGATGTTAAGCCCTGAAAAAATGATATGAAAATCCTTTAAGCTTATAGTAATGCACGGGATGTTAAGCCCTGATTTGTTTAGAAAATTCCATTAAGAACAAGATATATATTACACTCATGAAATGCGTTGATTCCTTTATTTTCATAACCAAGATTAAAAATACTAAGGTCATAACAAACTTCAAATGATGTTTACAAAGTTTTGTAAGCTTCTTAATCTTATAATCAAAATAGGTTTTGTGAGCTCCCCCTTAATCTTATAATTAAGACAATTTAAGGATTCTAAGATCACAAATGATTTTTAAGATTTAGTTTTGACCTTTTATTAGAGCTTTATGTTTTCAATATGATGAACACATTTTAAATCAAGATACTAAGGTGAAGTGTAGTAAAAAGATGTACAAATAAGCATTTTGTCAAGCTTATTTTAGGTCGACCTTGACTACGACCATATGACCGACCTAAATCACGCGTCCAAAAGTGGAGGCGGATTTGAGGTAGTCGAGCTCTTACATTTATAAACCCGAATCCTTCTAGGCCCACACAACTTTGTTTACAGGGTCGAAGTAGATATACGGGGTCGAACACAGGGACAAGGGGGGTAGTGTTGAGAACCAAGAATCGACACGCTACACTCCGGTGGGTATAAAGAGATATAAATTCCCGAAAGGGAAACAACAAGATGTCACAAATAAAACAAAGAAAACTATCTCCAACAGGAGCTACAAGAGAGAATTAAGGTTTTAGTCATTTAGTAGTTTTTAGGGATTTTCATGCAACAGAAACAGAAAGATAATACTAGACCTAGGGCAAGATGCGGAGGATAAGACTACAACAAAACAAGCGGTAGTGGTAACACCCTGCACCCCTCCTCTCAGAGCGGGTACTTCTAACTAAGCGTCAACACCCCTCTCGAGGTTGTCAGACTTAAGTTAGAGTGGAATGTTACGGAAACAACTCCGTTGCAGGCACTCTCGTACTCCAGAATCAGACCAAACACTAGAGCCACAACACGACTCTCGAAGCTGTTGCGACGGGAAAACACGATTCAGTAGCTAAGAGAAACGCGATCCAAACATGCAAACTAGAGTTCAGATATCAAACATAGCAGTCATCCAATATATCGCACCAAGCATAGAGCAGTAAGTAATTAAGCTTGTCTATTTCCATACACATTAAGGGTCTTAATACATTGCGTAAGAAAGGAATTAAATAACAGAATTAAAGATAGATGTCGCCTTCTTGATGTAGAAGGGCGACAGACTACAACAGCTCTCCCATCCGATACCGAACAGGGGCCTAGCCCGATACAGCGGTGTCGGGCGACACACTCTCTCAAGCGACACACCACGACGGCCGACTGTATCGTTCAAGGACATGGCCGATACGCTCAAGTCAGGCGACACACCCTCTCGGGCGGCACACATGACGGGCGAAGCTTATCGGGTTCGATATCGTGTCGGGCATGGAGTGACGCGTCCTACTGTCGGGCACTTATGTCACTCATCATCGTTGGCCGATATCGGCTCGCAGTGTCGCCCGGGATGGTTCTAAGTGAACTATCCCCTCCCTCTCAGGACGAGGAAGAGCTCACCTAGTGTCTCCCGACATGAGCACTGGGGCACGATAGTCCTGCTCTCGCAGTTTCCTCCGAAGATCACTCAAGGCTCCCAACTATCCAAATTCCTAAGTATCCGAACTGTCTTTTCGACTTCCTATAGCTTCTATTTATAGGCAGTGGTTGGAGGAAGTTATGGTGCTCGAAGCGCTACGTGTCCACCTTATTGGTGGGTCGGTGGACGGCCGATACTGGTATCGCTCGGCTCGGGAGTGTCGGCTATTGGTCATGTGATGGACGGCGCGCCTGCTGGTGGGTGGCTGTGTCGCCCGATAAGCTGGGTTATCGGGGCGAGCTGGGCTCCCTGTCGTGTAGAAGGCGTGTCATCCATCTGCTCCTTCTTGCGCAGCATCCTTTCGTCGTGCGTCATTGTGTCGCTCCACCCTGTCGGACGGAGGTTGTATCGGGCGTCAGGAAGGCCGAAACAGACTTGGACTTATTCGGCGGGCCGGGACGGCCTTATTGCACCAAAATGAGGAAAAACTCTGTAAAAGATGGAAATATAGGATTAAGAGCATTGCTTGGCCAATTATTGCGAAAGTGCATACAAAAGAGAGGAAAATAGCTAAAAATGGCAGTTTTGATAATAGAAAAACAGTCTAAAATATCACAAAAATTGGTGTTATCACCATAGCGCCCCTTGGTCAAACTTGATATTAACCAAGAGGCAATTTATGCAGATTTTCAAATTTAAAAATGCATTTGTGTCATGAAAATTTTACTGTTTATGCAAAATAGAATCTTCATATAAGCTAAATGATGACGATCAAGAATAGTATCCATTCATGGTTTGTATATAGGGATGCAAGATTATATTAAACAAACCAATGAAACATAATAAGCATGGCACAATTATTTTGATAGAACAGTAGAAGCATATAATGATAATCTCATGAAATACAATGATTATGATCATTTAACTAAATATCAAAACACATGGTTCCTATATGGATAGACCAAGAAATACTTTAAAATAAACATGTGAATAATGATAAAACAGTAATTTCTTTTGATTAAACTAATCATGATTTTCAGTTTTAAACCATTTGGCGATAAGAATCATTCAAGATATCATCAAGAATGTTATTGTTACTCAAGCTACTCATTTTTTTTTGTAACTTCATAATCTCATCCATTTTCTTCTTGATATCTAATTTTGCTTGATCTAGATTAGATAACAAAGAATTTCTTTCTTTCTCAATAATATCATAATCTAGATGTGTACACAAAATAGGTTGTTTTTGAAGATCATTAACTTGAGTTTGCAAGTTTAACTTTTCAAGGGAAAGAAGATTACAATTTGCTTCTATGGATTTCAGCTTAATATCATAATCTTCAATAGCCTTTTTGAGATCTTCATTTTGAGATTTGAGAGCAAGAAGTTTAGCATTTAACTCATCATTTACTTTATTTGATTTCTTAAATTTCTTCTTGCACTCAATATATTTCTCATGTGTATCTTGAAGACTAGAAATTAGATCTTCTTTGGTAGATAAAAAAGACTTACCTCTTCTTCTTCTTCATTTGTTGTAGCAATAAGACATTCTACTTCTTTTCCATCATCACTATCATCACTTGAATCATCCCATGCAGCTTTATATGCTTTTTCTTTCTTTTTGTGAGATGATTTCTTTCCTTTCTTGAGCTTTGGGCAATCACTTTTCATGTGTCCCTTTTTTCCACATTCAAAGCACCTGGAAGAAGAAACACTAGAAGTTTTATTAGTTTTAAAACTTTTATATTGCTTACCATTTACAATGAGAGTTTCTTCTTCACTATCATCTTCACTTGTGTCATGATTGTCCTTGGTTGATGCTTTGAATGTAATGTCTTTCTTTTTCCCTTGTTGAAGTTCACATTCTCATCTTTCTTCCTATTCTAAAGTTGCCTCATGAGCTTCTAGGTTGCCAATGAGTTGTTCCATCTTTAGTCGGGTGAGGTCATTTTCTTCTTCAATGGCCGTCACTTTAGGCTTGTACTTAGGAGGAAGAGATCTAAGGATATTTGACACCTAGTCTTCTTTACTAATTACTTTTCCTAAAGCATTCAAACTATTTACAATAGAAGAAAATTTTGTATACATTTCACTAATAGATTCTTTTTGATCCATTCGGAACTGTTCAAATTTCTGTTTAAGCATTCCAATTTAGAATTCTTAACTTGTACAGTTCCTTCATAAGTTATGGAAAGTCTATGCCAAATTTCATAAGCCGTTTCACAATTTGATATTCTATTAAATTCTCCAACTGAAATTGAACAATAAAGTATACTTACAGCCTTTGCATTCATTTGGGCAGACTTTACCGTATTAGTGTCCCAAGTTGCATATTCCGCTTGAGGAAGTTCGTAGGGAGTTGACACGATCCTCCATAGATCCCAACTAATCCCTTGGAAGTAAAATTGCATCCTCCTTTTCTAGTAGGTGTAGTTCGTACCATCAAATGCAGGAGGCCTAGCCACAAGTGTTCCTTCAAGGTTGAGGTTGTTGAGCAGCCCATCACCCATTCTTCAAGACTTGGTTAGAGGTCCTTGAAGCCTGCTCTGATACCAATTGAAAAACCACTAGAGGGGGGGTGAATAGGGTTTTAAATATAATTCAATACTTATTTAACTCAAACAACCAACCACAGAAATATTGGACAAGGGGACAAGGATTTAGAGTGGTTCCAACCTTAGCAAAAACTAAGGCAGTCAGTCCACTACCCAGTTGCTTACCCAACCAGGATTTTGAAAGAATCAACTTTTATTACCTCGCAAGGACTTTACATAAAATTACAATTCTTTCACCAAACCCTTCGGGCAGCCTTCACCTAGAAGTAATTGCACCAACCTTGAAGCAGCCTTCTTGAAGTAACTTCAAGCTCCCCCTTGAAGTAGCCTTCCTCTTGAAGTAGCTTCCCGTTGCAATAGCCTTCTTGAAGTAGTCTGAAGTCCACCTTCTCCACCGAGAAGAACCTTCTCCAATCTGTAGCCTCCAACCCTAGGAGTAGCAAGGAGAATACAAAGGATAAAAGGAACAAGAAGGAAAAATAGAAATTACAATACCACTTTGCAGCTCAAGGCTTGATTTCCTACATCAAGCGTTTTGATCTCCTAACCAATGTATATAGAAGTGTAATTGTTGTGGATAGGAGATGCTAGTCTATAGGACACAAAATTAGAGCAAGGAGAAGAATAGCCAATGCAAGTGTTGCTCAATTTCTCAAAATAGATTGACAATTGCAAGTGTAAGCTCAAGTGTATCACTAGTGTAGATTAGTGAGTTTTGGGTGTCCTAAGGCATGTCCTATTTATCAGAATGACCTACAAGTGCTTAAGGACGTTCTAGAAACTTTCTAGGGGGTTCTAAGTGCTTAACTAGCTGTTAGGTACACTTTAGTTGCTTTAGCAACGGCTAGTTAATTAATTCTGAAAGTGCTGTCAGAACTCATCTCGATCGAGGAATTGTCGACGGAGAGTCCAACTCAGTCGAGGATTTGTCGACCGACAGACTCTCTGGAACATGTGTTTGCAACGTTCATATCCAACTGCCAACTACCTTGTCAGCTGTGTCTAACGGCTACTTGGGTCTTTCTCGGTCGAGGAGTTTGTCGACCGAGAGTGTCTCGGTCGAGGAATTTGTCGACCGAGATTGACCCTGTTTCAATGTTTCAAATAAAGTGCTAAGTGTATGTATGAGTGTGCATATGTGACACTATTTAAGGTGATGACCTATCTAAGTGTAGTGATTGGATAGGGAAGATCTAACGCTTGATTTACATGATGTCTAAGTACTTGTACATTATATATTTGTACAAGTTTTACAATTGATTACAATCATGAAATAACAATAATTCAAGCATATAGATTTCCCAAATCTTTTTCATCCACCTTATTCCTACAACACTCAAATAGTACGTTAGATTGACAAGAATGAAATGTTTTTCATCATCAAAACAAATGGATTATACTAATGTCCAATTTAGCCAACATGTTATAATATGTGAATAATTTGCCAATTCTTATTTATAATTAATTGTTTGATTATATGTTGTTATGTACTTGCACAATTTTGCATGCACCCATATACTCAGTATAGCAATATATTGATTTGTGTTTTTGTTTCACAACATCTTAGGTAAATGCAAGATAAGAAGATATTAAGAGATGATAACCATATGAAATTACCTAAAGGAAATAAAGCTAAGTAAAGGAGAATCGGATAGATACTTCCTGTCATATGTACATTTATGATTATAGAAATTCATGTAACCCCAAGAGGAGAATCTTGTAAACCATATTTGAATTAATGGAATTATTTTCTATTATTTGTTATTTGGTTAAATATGGATCTTGATAGTTTTAGGTAATGACTCTAAACTTGCATGTCTTTCCTTAATCAGGGAACACTGAAAAGTGAGGTCGCTACATTTGGTATTAAAGCTTGAGATTTTTCAAATAATATTTAATAGTTTATAATTTCAAGTAGATTTGTAGAAATATTAGGAAACTTAATAAGGCATGACATGATGTTAATGGTGTCTGGAATGAATAATGGTTTTGGGGGGTTTGCAATAATTTCTTCCACTCCATTAAGTTGGTATACGGGGACTCCCTTACCAATGTGATACCAACCTAGCCAAAACCTAGGGTTTTGCTAAAGTAATATTTCCTCTAAGTCTTCTCATATCAATTTTCATCCACTTCTCATCCTCTTTCTTAATAAACCCTAAAAGATACTTCCCTCCTCATCTCAAATTATGATTTTTTAGAATAAGTAGGATTAAGGAATCCTCCTCAATTGGTGTAAATGGATATATGAATAAAGAAGAGAAAATACTTTATGGTTTTTCTTGGAAAGGGTAAACTCTAGAAAGAGCTAGGGTTGGTTTAAGTAAACTCTAGTAGGTAAAGGGATATAGAAACCCTAAGACGTAGGGTGTAATCTCTAAAACTAACCTAGAACCCTAATCTTGGGGAATGGAAGTGGTCTAGGTGGAATAGTAACCCTACCCATATGAACTCTAATTAGGGTAGAAAGAAATAAGAAAAATCCAAATGAGTTTAGATGACTATAACTTGCTCATCCCCCTAATGATATCTCTCAAGGAATGGATGAATAAGGAATACCCCCAATGAGTGGGTATGCTACCCCTAGTGGGTGGGTAAGCTAACAAAACTACCCATAGTGAGTGGTTATGTTAGTGAAGCTACCCCCAATGAGCGGGTATGCTATTGGAACTACCCCCAGTGAGTGGGTATGTGAATGAAAATACCCCCCAAAGTGTAGGTATGCTATTAAAACTACCCCCAATGAGTGGGTAAGTTATTGAAAATACCCTTAGTGAGTGGGTATGGTACCTTCAACGAGTGGGTATGCCATTGAAATACTCCCATCAAGTGAGTATCATATTATAAAAACTCCCAATGAGTGGGTATGATTAAGGGATTACCCCCAATGAGTGGGTACATCATTAAAATACTCCTGACAAGTGACTATAATATTATGACTTCCCCCAATGAGTTGGTATACCAAAAAGATCGTGTTGGTATGGTGTACCCAGAAATCCAATCATATGATGATTTTGATATCATATCACATAAAGGATTGGGTTAATACTAATAAAGGCAAGCTTCCAATTCATTATGCTTCACTCAGTTATGAGATAATGAGGAAACATAATGAATGTCTAAATAATGACAATACGCAATGACGTATGTCTTCAAGTACGTGACTTGAACAATGATACCATACGAATGTTAAGAGTATGTACATTCTTGTTATGTCCCTAGTCGGTTGTTATTGGGGAAGGAAAATAGGCAACAATAACACTTAATACTAGAGTATGTGTTTGTTGATGGTAGAATCTCATCAGTCATGATATGTTATATCGATCAAAGAACACAAATACTTATTAGGGAACACTATATTTGACAGACCCACCCTGAGAGTGACACATGGAAACAAAAAGCTCGTCATAGTCATCTCTCATAGTGAAGGTGGTGATTGTGGTTCTCATACCCGAAGTCACTACACTCACCACATGTCGTTCAATATACTTTGACATCATCCAATGTAACCCTGAATAAGGATTAACAATGATGATTGGGGAGTAGTGACACATGGGGATTGAATGTAAATGATGTAGATGGGATTTGTACCTCTTACAGGAGTTTGATATCCAGACCACTTGATAAATGAGAAAAACATGCACATGCGAATATGCATGTGGATCATGATATTGAGGTCACATATATCTCAGACAGTCTACTCTAATTCAAGGAACATGGATTGAATATGGAGAGGATGATGTTTCCATGCCATTAGTTCATTTTAGATATTAGAGACAAATGAATTATAAAATAATTGTAACACCTTACATAGATTGTAGGTTGAAGTTGTTCATCAACTTTCTATTCACTTGGGTAGCACTGATGTGTGACTAGGCACCACTCTTTGCTTGTGATGTCATAAACTAGTTATGGACATTCACTTCCAATGTGATATGGGACCTATAGGGTCACACATAGGAATTCACCTAGAAGAGGAGTATAATCATGAATGATAATTGAATTTATTGCCAAAGTGTTTGGGTATTCAATTTCAGCAACAAATTAACTAACTAAACTTCCAACCAATTAGCTCATGTGATGAAATGACTATTTGGAGTGTCAGGTTGATTAGAAATTGAACTGGTTGAGTTCTTCCTAAACTGGGGAGCGATCCAACCAGTTCACTTACTGAACCAAATGGCTCGGGTCACCAACTGGATGGTTGGTCATGTTAGACATGCAGTTTGTGGAGAAATTTGATTGCATCAAGGAATAGTGATGACTCATGTTGTGCATTAATTGGATTTGAATTGTAAATTTGTATGTGATTGGGAAACATGATAAAATGACCAGTTCACTGAGCAGACTAATCGGCTGGCATGTGAACCGGCCGGTTCACTTGGCGAACCGACCTATTTCCTTGCTCACATGTTGTGAATTTTGTGATATTTTGGTCCTTTCCACTCCCACACATACTGGGAACCCAAACCCTAACCCCTCCTATAGATAGAGAGGACTAGGGGATTCTCAGACACGACTCGATTACCTCTGACAATTGTTGTTCTCTCTGGTTGTGGTAAAGGGCCTGAGCAAGTCCTACCCAATAAAGGGAGGGATATTAAGGGAGAACAATTGTGGGAGAGCAAGTTGGCTCATTAGAAGTCTGTTTGCTGCAATCTTCTAAATTGATAATTGAGGGTTGTCAATTTGATCAATTTAATGAGAGAGATAGTTGATTAAAGACCCAATTAACATCGTCAATTTCAAATCAAATCAAAATAAGTTTTTGAAAAAATTGCAAATTCCTTTGTAGAATCAAATGGCAACACTTAAAAACAACTTTTCTCTGTGATCAGTCCTTGAGAAGGACAAGTTAAATGGGAATAACTTCCATGACTGGTTCAGGACACTAAGAATCATTCTCACATAAGAGTGCAAGCTCTATGTCCTGGAGACACCAAATCCAGATGAACCCCTTCCCAATGCACCTAATGGTGACAAGGATGCTTACAAGAAGCATATTAAAGATTTCATTGATGTCAAGTGTCTGATACTATGCTCCATGAACTATGATTTGTAGAGGCAATATGAGAACATGGATGTTATTGAGGTGGTAAAACATGTTAAAAGCATTCTCTAAGATCAAGCAAGACAGGAGAGATTTGATGTCTCTAAGGTGTTGTTCAAATGTAACATGGAAGAAGGAGATCTAGTAGATCCTCATGTACTCAAGCTCATTGGTTATGTAGAGAAACATGAATGACTTTAGCAAGATGTTGACAGAGTTGTTAGGCATTTTGAGAACAAACTGAGGCACAAATGAATAAAGACAAGCCTAAGTCTGTGATGATGATCAACAAGACAAAGGGAAAGTCTAAAGGAAAAGGAAAATATAAGAAGAGTTCTAAAGCTGGCCAGATGCCCAAATCTTTAAATTTCAAGGAAAAGGGAGGAGTAAAGAAGGGAGGTAATTGTCACCACTAACACTAGCCCAGACAATACAAAAGGAATTTCCCCCTATTTTTGATGGAAGTATAGAAGAAGGAGGAAGGGGATGAGACCTCTACTTTAGATATAAATGTTATAGGGTGAATTTGATTACTTCTTCTTGGTATGTGATACAAGATGTAGATTTGACATACGTAAATGTGCAAGATCTAATAAGACGTAAAGCCTTTATGAAAGGGAAAGGATGGAATGTAATGAAGCAAGAGTTTCTAGAACTTCAATCTATATTTGGAATTTATCTTATCCCACAGGACATGTAATAGAGTTGGAAGAAATGCTAGTTCATTATGGAAATAGATAGAAACATTTTAGTTTATGCATCTTGTATGATAAGGATCATAATGAATAAAGAGTTATTAATGATTCTATTTTAAAGACATGATATTGTATGACAATGCCCCAAACATCTAGTGATCTTTATATGAAATGATCTAAAGATGATTGTTGATAACATAAATACCAAAGATTATAAATTGATAATTCAAACAATATATATCATTGTCATCTACAAAAAAATATGAGAAATGCATTTCTAGAATCCATATTGATGTTTATCTAGACTCTTTTGGTTATTAAACCAATAAGAGACATGCATGCCTTTTTTATGAGCAACATGACAAACCACCTCTCACTAGGTTTAGTGGAGAGAGAAAGCATTCTCTTAGGCCTTATACATGTCGATGTATGAAGATCCTATAGAATAAATTCTAGAGATAATTGTTTGTACTTCATTATATTCATTGATGATATCAATTTATATGAGGTTTGTATTTGGTGAAATACAAACATATATCTCTTGAAGTGTTCAAGGAGATCATAAATGAAATATAACTTTGATATAAGTATTAAGAAACTTTGATATGATCAAACATTGAAATATATTACATCAATAGTTTGAGAACCTTCTGGAAAGACCGTGATAATGTATCACAAGTCAAATCCACTTGAAACATGATGATGTGTCAGAAAGAAGGAATCACATCATGATGGATCATGATGTGATTATCATTTAATCTAATCTTCTAATGTTCTCAAATATACATGCTTCACACTAAAACAATAAACCATCTAAAATGGTTTGAAAGACATCATATGTGATATGATATGGGAATGTCTTGATATGTCTAAAGCATTGAAACACGCATCTTAGAGATGGGATCTTTTGACTTGACAAGATAGTTAAATAGTTTGAATTAAATAAAGATAAAAGATGAAATCTATGATTACAAAGGATTTAGTGGGAGTATATATGAATATTCCATATATTGATGGGGAATAACATCCCAATACTCTATGTATTGAGTCTTGGCATGGAAAACATCTTCAACAATGAAGGATTAGGTGATACATCCTATGCGATAGTGATCAATATCTATAGATATAGTTCTTGAAAGTTTCATAACCTAAGAATGAGCACATACTATAGCATGAAGGATTCAATGAGAGAGAATCTAACCATGATTCATGGTATTAGTCTCTCAAGAACCCAAAATTCTTATTCTTATGAAGAATGGAAGGACATGAGTGAGATGCCATATGCACCAACAAATGGATCTATCATGTATAATATATAATGTACTTATCCCATAATCTTGTATGTGTTGGACATGACAAGATGATTAGTTCCAATGAGGGTCATTGGAATATCACTAACATACATTAGTTCTTGAGAAACACTAAAGGATAAGTTGCTAGATTATAGCAACAAGGAAGAGTTGGATGTAAAGGGTTACACCGATGCAAGCTTCCTAAATGAAAAAAAGTGATGTCAATATAAAATATGTTTAATTTTAATAAAGGAGTTGCTACTTGTTAGGAAAGGAATATTAGATAGCATATTATAGTAGTTCTACCTCATATGAGAAATCATACATCAAAGAGATAAGGAACAACAATATACAATTTGAACAAAAGTGTTGCTTACCCACTGAATTAGCACTTGCGCAACAGAAACATGATTGACATGTTTAGATCAATAAGAATAAGATTTTTGGGTGACTAGATCTAAGTTTGAGTGGGATTCTATTAGTATGGTATGTCCAGAAAGCCAATCATATGATGATGATTGTGATGGCATATCACATAAAGGATTTGATTAATAATCATAAAGGCAACCTTCCAATTCATTCTGTTTAACTCAGTTACTTGATAACGAGGAAACATAATGAATGTCTAAGGAATGATAATACTTAATGCAGTATGTCTTCAAGTACGTGACTTGAACAATGACATACTGAAGAGTATGTACATTCTTGTTATTTTCCTAGTCGGTTGTTAATATGGAAGGCAGATAGACAATAGTAACATTAAAGACTAGAGTGTGTGTTGGTCGATGACAAAATCTCATCAGTAATGATATGTGATATAAAACTAAGCACATAGATACTTTTTAGGGAACAATGTATCAGACAGACCCACCTTAAGACTGACACATGGAAACCATAAAAGGTGGTCATAGTCATCTCTCATAGTGAAGGTGGTGATTGTGGTTATCTGACCTAAAGTCACTACACTCATTACATGTCGTTTGATATACTTTGACGTCATCAAACTTGACCTTGAAAAAGGATTGCCATAATGGAGATGATTGGGTAGTTGTGACACATAGGGATTGACTGTGAGTTATGTAGATGGGATTTGTCACTCCTACTGGAGTTTGATATCCAAGTCACTTGATAGGCAAGACTAAGAAAACCATGTGCATGCACATTAGGACAAATATATGATATTGAGGTCACATATATCTCAGACATGTTGCTCTGGTTCAAGGAACATGAATTGAACATTGAGAGGATGTTGTTTCCATTTCTCGAGTTCAATCTAGATATTAGGGACAAAGGAATTATACAATCACTATAACACCTGACGTGGTCTATTATCACACTAACAAACTCACCCAGAGCTGAAATCCCTGAGTTTTTAACCAAAACCTTGTGCAATAATACCACCCACAAGCAGATGGGTCTTATAGCAGTATAGTTGAGGACCGAATCCCAAGGAACAACATTTTTAGGAATCTTTTACTAGTCAAATCTAGTTGAATCAAGACTAATATTTAGAACAGAGGTTGCTTTGAGGTTAATTAAACTAAATGCGAGAAAAGTAAAGAGCAGGATTAAAAGTTGATTGAAAATTTAATGATGGTGATCACTGGGGTGATATCAGGTTTTACCACCGCTACGCATGCAAACATATCCAATCACAAACATCCAGGCAAGATCTAACTATCCATATAGAACTGATGCGAACCCTCCCTGAGGGATGTTTAGGTTCGTGTAAGCATCGCCTTGTGCATCAAATGTCTCATCACCATCCAGATCATGCACTTACAGTTTCAAAGATACAAATATCAAACTGAAGTTGTGGCCCTCCCTAAGGGATGTTTAGGCACACAGAAACATCACCGTGGGCTAGATGGCTCGTCCCAACACAGATCATATACTTACGACCTCAGGGAATCCCATCCTATTTCTAGTCATGGAGTCAACCACGTTAATCGACATTCAAAACCTACATATTGAAGTTCTCACAACATAGGAACGAACAAGATAAATGCAAGAAGGTGATCAATCCACAAGATCACATCGACGATTAACAACTAAATGAAAATGTCATATACATGCCATGGAATGTTTAATGAAAAGGCATATAAGCATGGGCAGTAGGGCTAGTCCCTGCACCCCAGCAAAAAAGGACTACTCGCTCATGGTGAGAGAAACAAGAAGAACAAGAGAGAGAGAAGATTCCACCATGAGCATGGTGAAGAAGATGATCACAGCTTGTTGGAGAAATGATCTTCTACACAACGTCGGGGCGGATCTAGACGAGGAGGAAAGAACACCATGACAGACGGGGCAGATCTTCTATCTCCACCTTCTCTCTTTTCTCGGTCTCTGTGCTCGCAGTAGGAGGAGCAGCTTGTGGACACGACGGCGGCGTAGGCACGTCGTAGATGCAACAAATCTAGATATGGATCTAGATCTAGATCTAGATCTAGATGGAGTGGCTTGCACTAGGGGTTGAATTCCTCTTGGGTGCAGCCTGGCTATGGAGGAGATCATATCCTTAGGCTGAGGATAGACCTACACCCTAACGGCGTTTGGAGAGGCTCGCCTGAATGTTAGGGGGTAAGGGCCTATTTATATGCACAATTGGGTACTCGGGCCTGTTGCCTTTAGGCCCTAGTCATGGCTCTTTGATAGCTGGGCATTAGGTTGAGATTTTCTTTTCTCTGGTCACAGTTCTTCTATTGGTCATGATTGTTGGTCGCGATGTCTAGTCGTGGTCCTTGTGTCTTGACCAGTTGATCGTGGCTTTCCTCTGTGGATCGTGTGCCTGGGTCACGGTGAGGGATGAGATGGTGGTAGGCAGCGCTGCTGCTTGGTGGATGAAGGGTAGCAACGTTCATGGTATTTTAGGCCAGCAGGTCACAGTTTGGTCAGAAGAAAAGGGAGGAGGCTAGCGCTATACGTGATGGGAAAGAGGTTGTGGTGTTCAGTTGCTAGAAGAGAAGGTTGCAATGGTGGCGGGTGTGTTGGGAGAAGTAGAGGTGAGAAGAGGAGGTGAGGTCACAGTCTGGACGTGAGGCGATCGTGGTTGCGGTCATTGGAACCGCAGACGTAGATGAATGTGGGTGGTCGTGATCTCGAAACAAAGGGGTTGCAGTTCTTGGTTCTAGCCCTGGTGGCCGCGGCTGTCACCATTGGCTCCTGGTTGCGGTTATGGAGGAAGCTTGGTCACGGTTTTAGATGACCTCAGGTCGAGGCTTGCTGCCAGTAGGAGGAGTGGGATGCTAGGGAATAGAAGCAAGGGGTGAAGGAGAGTAGAACCGTGGGTAGGAGGTCGAGGTTTTTTGAGAAGGAGCAGGTCATGGTTGCAGCGGAGGTAGGGTTGCAGTTGGTCACGGTTGTTGGGAAGGAAACTGTAGGCCACGGTGTTGGTAGAGAGAAAATGATGGTTGCAGTTATGGGAGGGTGGTCACGATTATGGAGCGGTCATGATTGAGGAGAGGTCACAATTTCCAGAGTGGTGCTCGCGGTTGTGAGTGTTGTGATGTCGCGATGCACTTGAAGAAGAAGATCACGATTAGGGTAGGAGCCCTTGGGGGAAGGAAGGGGGATGCGTTGACCGCTGCTGACCCAGACCAAGGCCCAAATTAGCGTTATGGGCTGAGAAGATCAGGCCCGATGCCCAAAATGACCTGTACAGGGGTGCAAAAATCCATTAAAATAGGGATAATTTTGATTAACCCAAAACAAGTAAAATGTTAGAAGATATGGTAAATAAACGCGAGAATGCAAGCAAAACTGGGCCAAACGAGGTGACAGAACCCAGATGAATGCATGTTCATCAAAACACCCCAAACTTAAACATTTCTCGTCCTCGAGTAACACAAAATCTAAAACAGTTGCCAATGAATACTTTCACTCATGTGATTGATTCATATTCACATCATGATCATTACTCTTCTGCTCTGTATGACTAAGTATCTCAACTTCCTGAGACCACTGAACACATCTTATGATATATTCATTCCTGAGTTTGTTTTCCAACATCACTTCCTACCTACCTTTTCCACATTAAGCATATCTAAGAGTTTCATAACAGTCAAGAGACACCCGTAAAACAACAAGTGTGCACCTAATCTGACACTGGTGTTTTTTGGGATAAGGGAGTGAAGGGGGGTATGGAAGGAAGAAATAAATCTCTCCTCTATTCAACTCGAGATTTTATTATATGTTTGCAATTTCATTGATTGCATCTTTTTTTTGTGTGCGAATCTCTCCTCTATTCGACTCGAGATTGCATTTTTTTATGTACGCATTGGCATCTTTTCTAGGTTGTACGACCCTATTACATAGCGAGGGGTATGGAAGAAGTGAATAAAGAGGGAGGGGGTGTGCCACCCTAAACATAGGGTTTGGCACTATATTGGATATTTTTGTTTCTCTTTTATGGATGGAGGGGTAAGAAGATGATAGAAGAAGTTTAGAAGAGAGTTCAAATCAAAATGCAACTTGATTTACAATTCAGTGCACCGGGTTGTTCTCCTTATCATACTCTGCTCAAATAATGACTTGATGTGGATCCGACGGAGATTCCATGCTATTGTTCCACTAGTCATTTAGGAAGCACAATGTGTTTGATCCCTCTCAGTTTGACAGATACTTGCCATTTTTACTGATCATGATGTTAGGATTCATAAGCTTCACACGGTGATTTCTAACCATTGGCTAGTTTCAAAAATTGTTCCCCTTGAGGATTTGCCTTAGATAAGGAGGGTATAATGATTCAAAACTACATGGAAAAATGGGATAGCTGGCTAGATAAAGGCATTGATTGAAACAAAAAGTGTCAAAACTTCATCAAGTTTCTATAGAAACTACTTTGAAAACTTCAAAATTTTTGAAAATTTTGAAATATTTGCTCAAAATTGCAATGATGAAATCTTAAGTCTAAAATAGATAGGAGTGGGTGGAAAGTAAAGTACGTACTACCCACCATCCACCCCAAACTTAGAAATTTGCTCATCCCAAGCAAACTCTAAATCCGAGATGGAGGGGAAAGTTCATGCCGGTTGGACCATTAGATGTGGTTGTGTTCCAATCAACGTGTATCCTCCATCTGAAATCTCAAAAATGAAAATTATCAGATGGTAAGATTGCATCTTGTGATGCATTGTTGACCATGTGCAAAATTGTCTAATTTAAAACTGAAAATAAAAACTAAGCTTAGGATCAGGTTGCCTCCCGACAAGCACCTTTGTTTTATGTCATTGGCTCGACTTGAATACTATCACCATGGTGGAGCTCTAAGTGGAGCTTGAGCTAGATTGACATATTCTCTTGGTGGTTTCTTTCTCATCCATTCATTTATCCTTGCTATGATTTTGGCCTCTCGTATTCTTCCCCATACAGAGCGGGCGGTGTCGGAACACATAGGGAAACAACTTGAGTTATGTTGAATTGTTCTCTATTGCTCAATCCAAGGTGGAGAATAATTGTAGGGGGTATGAATGGCTTCTTTGATAAAGTAGTTCTTTTGAGGCTCAGAAGAAAAGTTCATTTGTTGATGCACTATCTCTTCTTCATAAAAATTCTGGTTATAGATGTCCGTCAGATAAGGATCTGGTGGATGTTCTGGGTAAAAACCACAATCCAACTCTTGTTGCAGAGGAAAGATGAAATCAATTATCTCTGTTTGTTAGGCTACTGGTGCATTCCAGAGGATGGTTGTTTCTAGATGAGGATGCTCATGGACACCTGTAGAAGGTTCAATATGTGTAACAACCGGGTTGAGTAGTATCTCCTCTATAGTTGATGACATTTCTTTTGTCTCTACATAGACTGGTTCACTCTCAGTCTTCTCTTCATCATGGCCTTTTTCTGAGGGAATGTCAGAATTTGAGGAAAGGACTCGTTGCTGCATTTTAGTAAATTAATTAACACAGTCAAGAAAATACACCTCTTCTTCTGCAGTGTGTTCCTTTCCACTTTTGGATGCATAGAAATCAAGATATTAGTTTCCCACTCTTAGGGTCAAAACACCAGCTTCAACATCAACTAGAGCTCTAGCAGTGGAGAGGAAAGGTCTTCCAAAAATGAGGGGGTAGCGTGGATTCTCCTTGATGTACATAACTACAAAATCACATGGGACATATAGATTCCCAAGCCTTACGGGGATGTCCTCTATGATGCCAACCAGTTTTTTCATGGAGGAGTCAGCAAGCTCAATGGACATTCTAGTAGGTGAGAAGTTAGTTAGGCCGAATCTATTGCCTAGGCTAAGAGGAATGATGGAGATGCTAGCTCTAAGATCAGCTAAACCCAGTCGGTTGATGGAATCGCTTATCGAGCAGGAAATTCTAAAAGAGCCAGGATCCTTATGTTTGTGAGGCATCCTATCCATAACGAAATCTGATGATGTTTCTACCAGTTTCACTGTATGATGTTCTTCAGTTTTGTACTTTTGACTGAGCAGGAGTTTGAAGAGCTTAGACCATTGGGGAATTTTAGGCATGGCATCCAGGAGTGGGACATTGACATACAACTTCCTCATAACTTTCTTGAACTTGTTGAACCTAGTATCAAGCTGGGTAAAATTGAGTCGACTTGGAAATGGTACATGAGGTTTGTACACTTGAACAACTAGCTCAGGTGAGTCTTCTACATCAGCAACAATAGGTTCCTCAAAACTTTCCTTGTCGGTCTTATCATTTTGAGTGGCACCTGTACTATACTCAGCACCTTGGACATTTGTCATGGTGATAGGAGTCGTGGGTTGTGGTAAGATAAAGCCTGAACGATTTGTCACAGCTTTAAGTGTCTGGAATTGTCTTCTGGTTGTCCAGCCAAAGATCCAGTAGGTGGCTTGAGGCTAGCTATAAGTTGAGCTAGTTGAGATTCAATGGCCTTCTGGTGTGCTTTCTAGTTAGCTATCAATGTTTGTTGCGTCTGTAACATCTTTTCAATGGCCGATAGTTTATCATCAGGAGAGATGGGTCTAGCTTGTTGCCTTTGTTGTTGATTCTGGTAAGGGACTTAATTGGGGTCTTGGAATTGAGGGTTGTTCTGGTAATTGTTGTAGTTCTTGTTCTGCAAGCTACTCCTAAAGTTCCCTTGATTCCTGAAATTCTGTTGTTGGTTGTTTGAACCAAATTGATGTGAGTTTACCACTCCTGAAGGATTTCCATATTAAAAACTGGGATGGTACCTATTCTGACTTGGATTGTAATAACCTTGACCAGGGATAGTGTTGACAACATTCAAGCTTTCCATCTAGCCATTATCTCCTTGTCCATTAATTTTGCTTAACAACATCATAAAGAACATTGCAGGATAAAGTAGAGTGGTCACTGCCTTTACAAGCTTCACAAAATAGAGAGACAGACTTGACTTGCTCTTATTGTTGAGGGGGTGAGCATCTTCTTTCAAAAGCAGCAATAGACGATTCAAGATGGTCTTGCTTGGCAACGAGAAGCTTTAGGGATTCGGCGATAGACTTATACTCGGGAGTAGCTACTGCCATGGCTACCTTCAACACTCCTTTTCCTACTGGTCTACCCCAATTGGCTTGATTTTCAACGACAAGGGTGAAAACCTTCCACACGCTATCATAACTTTGACGCATAAAGTTTCCTCCAGATGAGGAGTCTAAGAACTTCTTGATATCATCATCCACACCCCTATAAAAGATTTTGATGAGTTGATTCTTAGGAATGCCATGGTGGGGACACTTGCATAGAAGATCTTTGTATCTTTCCCATACTTCAGAAAGGTATTCTCCAGGGACCTGAGTAACTTGTGTTATTCGACCCCTAGTTTCATATGTGAGAGAAGGAGGATAGAATTTTTCTAGGAAGACATTTTGAAGTTGCTCCCAGGTGGTGATGGGTTCACATTGCAAAGAGTTGTACCAACTCATGGCTCTGTCAGCAAGAGAATATTTGAAGAGATGGACTCTGATGGCATCATCTGTGTCTCCATTTTGCTTTGTCATAGCACATAGATCTATAAACCTCAGAAGATGTTCTTGACTATCTTCTCCTTGCTTACCATAGAAAGGGTTGTTTTGAAGTAGGGTGATCCAATATGCCCTTATCTCAAAATTTGGAGCGTTGATGGAAGGAGGTTGCACTGGGTGATGAACGTCAGCAGCTTTAGGGATTGAGAACTCCCTAAGGTCCTTTTGCAGTTCTGCTGCTTGCGCTGGTAGTCGTACTACTTGGATTTCTTCTTGAACTGCAGCTCGGGCTTCTTGCATGAGCCTTTCTCTTTGTGCATTAAGGGCTTCAGCTACCCTTCAGGCTATTTCCTCCTCTTGTTCCATCCTAGCTTGGTTTTCTCTACTCTGACGACGAAAGGTTCTTTCTATCTCAGGGTCAAAGCTAGCAGCAAGGCCGGAACTGTTAGAGTGGTGCATGCACTAATCTTTGAGGGTACCTAGGATGGAAAGATCTTTTAGAAGTAAGGTGGATGGAGTAGAGTCAAATTCAAGTAGATGCTCAATTGTATCAAAATTAAAAGAAAGATCCTAAATTAGCCTTAATAGAACTAGATTTGACTAGATGATTATGTTGTCCCTGACAACGCTGCCAGAATTTGACGTGGTCTATTATCACACTAACAAACTCACCCAGGGCTGAAATCCCTAAGTTTTTAACCAACCCCTTATGCAATAATACCACCCACAAGCGGACGGGTCTTATCGCAGTATAGTTGAGGATTGAATCCCAAGGGACAACATTTTTAAGAATCTTTTACTAGTCGAATCTAGTTGAATCAAGACTAATATTTAGAAAAGAGGTTGGTTTGAGGTTAATTAAACTAAATGTGAGAAAAGTAAAGAGCAGTATTAAAAGTTGATTGAAGATTTAATGATGGTGATCACTAGGGTGGTATCATATTTCACTACCGCTACATATGCAAACATATCCAATCACAAACATCCACACAAGATCTAACTATCCAGATAGAGCTGTTGCGAACCCTCCCTGAGGGATGTTTAGGTTCGCGTAAGCATCACCTTAGGCATCAGATGTCTCATTGCCATCCAGACCATGCACTTACGGTTCTGAAGATATAGATATCTAACTGAAGTTGTGGCCCTCCTTGAGGGATGTTTAGGCACACATAAGCTTCACCGTGGGCTAGATGGCTCGTCCCCACACAGATCATACACTTATGACCTCAGGGAATCCCATCCTATTTCTAGTCAGGGAGTCAACCATGTTAATCGACATTCAAATCCTACATATTGAAGTTCTCGCAACATAGGAACGAAAAAGATAAATGCAAGTAGGTGATCAATCCACAAGCACACATCGAGGATTAACAATGAAATGAAAATGTTATATACATGCCATGGAATGTTTAATGAAAAGACATATAAGCATGGGCAGCGGGGCTAGTCCCCGCACCCCAGCGAAAAATGACTACTCGCTCATGGTGAGAGAAACAAGAAGAACAAGAGAGAGAGAAGATTCCGCCATGAGCATGGTAAAGAAGAAGATCACAACTTGGTGGAGAAACGGTCTTCTACACAATGTCGGGGTAGATCTAGATGAGGAGGGAAGAACACCACGGTAGATAGGGCAGATCTTCTCTCTCTTCTCAGTCTCCTTGCTTGCAATAGGAGGAGCAACTCATATACGCGATGGAGGCATATGCATTACGTAGATGCAACAGATATAGATCTGGATCTAGATCTGGATGGAGTGGCTTGCACCAGGGGTTGAACGCCTATTGGGCACAACCTGGAAATGGAGGAGACCGTCTCCTTAGGCTGAGGACAGACCTACAGGCTAACAATGTCTGGAGAGGCTCGCCTGAATGGTAGGGAGTAAGGGCCTATTTATAGGCACAACTAGGTACTCAGGCATGTTGCCTTTAGGCCCTGGTCGCGGCCCTTTGATAGCTGGACAGTAGGTTGTGGTTTTCTTTTCTCTGGTCATGGTTCTTCTATTGGTTGTGATTGTTGGTCGCGATGCCGGGTCCCAGTCCTTGTGTCTTGACCAATTGATCGCGGCTTTCCTATATGGATCGTGTGTCTGGGTCGCGGTGAGGGATGAGATGGTGGTAGGCAGCGCTGCTTCTTGGTGGATAACGGGTGGCATCGTTCATGGTAGTTTAGGCCAGCAGGTCACGGTTTGGTCAAAAGCAGAGGGAGGAGGCTAGCGCGATGCGTGCGGGGAAAGAGGTCGTGATGTTCAGTTGTTGGAAGAGAAGGTTGTAATGGTGGCGAGCATGTTGGGAGAAGCAGAGGTGAGAGGAGGAGGTGAGATCATGGTCTTGACATGAGGCAACCATGGTTGCGGTCATTGGAACCGCAGGCGTGGATGAACGCGAGAGGTTGCGATCTTGAAACAAAGGGGTCTCGGTTCTTGGTTCTAGCCCTGGTGGTCGCGGTTGTCACCATTGACTTCTGGTTGCAGTTATGGAGGAAGCTTGGTCACAGTTTTAGATGACCTCGGGTCGAGGCTTGCTGCCAGTGGGAGGAGGGGAATTCTAGGGCATAGTAGCAAGGGGTGAAGGAGAGAAGAACAACAGGTGAAGGAGCGGGAACCACAGGAAGCAGATCGAGGTTTGTTGAGAAGGAGTAGGTCACGGTTGCAGCGGAGGTAGGGTTGCAGCTGGTCGTAGTTGTTGGGAAGGAAATTGCAGGCCACAATGTTGGCAGAGAGAAAAAGACGGTCGTAGTTATGGGAGGGTGGTCACGATTGTGGAGCGGATGTGATTGAGGAGAGGTCATAATTCTGGAGTGGTGGTCGCGGTTGTGAGTGTTGTGATGTCGCGATGCATTTGAAGAAGAAAATTGTGATTAGGGTAGGAGCCCATGGGGGAAGGAAGGGGGATGCGTTGACCGCTGCTGACCCAGACCAAGGCCCAAATTAGAGTTATGGGCCGAGAAGATCAGGCCCGATGCCCAAAATGACCTGCACAGGGGTGCAAAAATCCATTAAAATAGGGATAATTTTGATTAACCCAAAACAAGTCAAATGTTAGAAGATATGGTCAATAAACACGAGAATGCAAGCAAAATTGGGCCAAACGAGGCGACAGAACCAAGATGAATGCACATTCATCAACACCTTACATAGATTGTTGATTGAAGTTGTTCTCCAATTTTCCATTCACTTGGGTAGCACTGATGTGTGACTAGGCACCACTATTTTCTTGTGATCTCATAAACTAGTTATGGACATTCACTACCAACATGATATGGGACCTATAGGGTCACAAACATACAAATGCACCAAGAAGAGAAGTTTAATCATGTTTATCATAATTGAATTGTTTGCCAAAGTGTTTGGGTATTCAATTTATGCCACAAATCAGCTGACTAAACTCCCAACCAATTGACTCATGTGACAAAATGACCGGTTGGAGTGTTAGGCTGCTTAGAATTTGAATTGGTTGAGTTTCTCCAAAATTGGGGAGTGAACCGACCGGTCCACTTAGTGAACTAACCATCTCGGGTCACCAACCAATCAGTTGGTCATGTAATTAGATGCTTGATTCATGGAGAAATTTGATTACATCAAGGATTAGAGCTGACGTCACATTCTACAGTAATTGTATTCAAATTGCCAATTCATGTACGATTGGGAAACAATGCAAAATGACTAGTTCACTAAGTGAACCGATCAACGTGCATGTAAACCGATTGGTTCTCGACTTGTAGGTTATGAATTGTTTGGTATTTCGATCCCTTCCACTCCCACATAGATTGAAATCGAGACCCTAACCCCAACTATAAATGCAGGGGTACCAGTGGCTTCTTAGACATAACTCAATTGCCTTTGTTAACTATTGTCCTCTCAAATTGTGGTAACCAATAGAGAGCCCAAGAAAGTCCTATCCTATAAAGGGATGGATAGCAAGGGAGAACAACTGTGGGAGAGCAAGTTGGTGACTAGTACACCAATGGGAGGGACAACTTCTTCCTATCTGTTCTAGTTGAACGACATGAGTTCTAGGTGGTCTGTGTGGACTACCATAGAGGCGAGGAGGTTGTTGGATACAACTAGAGAACAACATCAGGCTGTAGTGAAACATCCTTCATCAAACCGAAAACCAAATCATTACTAATTATGCATAAAATTCATAAACAACAGATTAGAAAAAATCACTAAAATTTAAAACCATTTTGTAAGGAGATGCTCTTCCATGAAACTCTTACTAGAATATCCAAAAACTTATACGTATCATGATTCACATTATACAAACACTATTTCTACTCATCTTGAGGACAACATATAACAGTTCCTCTATCAACACATATATTGAAGCAACATAAAACCTCGAGGCATACAAGCCAAAATCCTCAAATCATTCATGAAACCATTACAAATCGACTCCAAGGACCTGAGAGTACATAGACGACACATATGACTTCTATCCATAAGACACGACTGACAATACACTCAACCTGAGCTGTTACTACTGCCCCAACTATTGTTTCTCCTTTGTAGAAAGGTCTCCACCACTTCGTGTTTGTCCACCTAAAAATTGTGGATCCCACAGAGTGAGACAATTGTCCCAGCGAGCGATATAAATATTCGTCGACCATATTATTATTGCATATAAATATTATAAAACTGAGCAGGGGTTCTTTTATATTAATAGGAAGGATTATTCATTGTATGAATATGATAAAGTAATCTATTTGTTTAAGAAAAAGATGCATCTACCCATGGTAGAATAATAAACCATCTATCTACTTTACAAGGAATGTAAAGGAACATAAACAACATCCATCAAGCTAAGATGTATAACTGAATTATGCATCAAACAATGTTTTTCGTAATCCTTAAGCAAATATGCTACACGAATGAACATATTTTACAATCACACTTATGCCCATAGGAGATGAAGTATACCCCGTTCATCTCCAACTGACCACAAACTTCTCACAAGTCGGTACCATACAAGGTCAATAAGAGAGCCGGTTGCCATGACCTCAGTTGTCTCAGTCAGTACGAGACCACACAGGATTCAACAAGACATCTCGTGTCATCTGCTGGCATGACATCTTGTGTCGCTACAAAAAGATCTTGCCAGGATACTGGGCATCTTCGCTTAGAGTTACTGCGTTAGCATGTACTCTCTTAGGGGAACATCAACTAACAACCGTCCTCAGTTATGAAATTACTGAGTCATGGCATATAGCCATACTCTGAGCTACGAGCCAGTTCACTGTGGTCAATGTAGAGTCTACGACCAAAGTTAATTGCACTCGATCCAGGATATAGTTTCACACAGCCAAATCCCCATTTATTTCGAGTTCGTAAGGGGATTGTCTCACACATGGCCGTCCAAGCTTACGCCCCCCACATATTCAAAAATATGCATTCCGGGTTATGCCCTGGGAAACACGTTTCACCATTCAGCAAATTCTGATGCTGATGGATCTATGGTCAGGGCATCATTTTATGATTTTTAGTGATATATTAAGTGCATTACAATATTCTTTTAGCATCAAACAAGTTATAAGTATCAATCATAATCAAATTCTATAAAGAAAGTTGTAATACATTTATCGAGTACTTTTCAAATCTTAGGAACACATTTAGATGCATAACAATTGGGATCTCAGTCCCTTATCACATTACTGGGAATTATCATCCCTTCACATCATCATCATCATGATTACTGGATCTGGGTATTCAAACCTTAGATCACCACACAACATTGTTACCTCTGTAACAGGTAACCATTACCTCTAGGTCCTCAGACCAAGGTATTCATTTTACTTGTTGTACAAGTATTTCACATAGTTCACATGGTTTGATTAAGTATCTTGTCACCTCTCACTAGGAAACAACTAAACACATGGCTCACAAGGCCCATTGAACATATTGTCACCTCTCACTAGGCAACAACTATACACATGGCTCATAAGGCCATTGAACATCTTGTTACCTCTCACTAGGAAACAACTATACACATGGCTCACAAGGCCATTATAAAGGTTAGCGTTTCCCTTTGTAGCCGAATAAGGTTTCAAGTTCATATTACTAATTCAAACACTAATTCATTGCTCCACACATCTAGGGGCATATATTGATATTATAAGTTTACAATCATACTTATTTGTTCTCATCATTTATCATTATCTGATTACAAAGTGTGAGTTTCTCTCTTATCCTTACTCAGATATTGATTACATCATACTTTTGGTTCAATCCTCTTCTTTGAGGAATATTAGTTCATCTAACAATTCACATCATCTTTTATATTGCAATTAACACAACATGCAACATATGTCACTCAATCAATCACATATGATTGAAGTGTCCCTTCCATATCAGGTATCAAGATGTGTGCATGTTAACATATTATGCTTTAAGATACATTCTTATTTCATGTAGTGCATCCATATTGGTCATATGGTACAACCACATCACCATGTCATGTTTTAGGGTGTATCCCCTGATCATCATATCGTGCACACATATCAAATTGACTATCGCTTAGTTCTTATCATTTCAAGATAACTTCATATCCGGTATGAGCTAGGCACTTGACCCCATATCGGGTATAAGTTATGTGCTTGGTACCATATTGGGCATAGAGCATATGCCTCATCATGTATTACTTGAGTGGTATATTTACAAGATACCATATCAGTTTCCATTCAGGATTATCATATCGGTTATCCATGTCGGGTAACATATTGGGTTACCATGTTAGGTAGAACCTTAGACTCATAACCCCTTCATTCCTTCAAAGATCAATCCTTATCATATAGTTACTTGTCAAGCTTGGTGTCTTATTGAATTTTCATACCACAATCCATTACACAAAGGGTAGGGTATATCAGGTTTTAATCCATCATCTAGGGTTTTCCACCAGATTGGGTAAATTATGCCATATCGTGCATGAAGTATGAATTGGACCTCATATTATTCACAAGATAGGAGTAGGTGCTATTCCTATCAATCAAGGGATATCATTCATATCGTCCATGTGGTATCACTCACCACTTGTATTGGTTTACCCATCACCTTGGGTTTCCAACTCTATATTTTTAGAGTATTCACTATCTCTATATCGTGTAGGAGGTGTAATCTTAGACTTGTATTGTGTATAAGGGGTAAGTGGGTATCTCTCATATTGTGCAACAAGAATGAATCATATCGTGTATGAGCTATCATCTATCTCTATATCGGGTTAACCCCCATCTTGGGTTTCATATCGGGTTGAGATATTTCAACCATATGGGGTTACATCTTGTATTTTAATTCATGTCTTCTATCATACATATGTGTATACTCAATCATTCATATCATGCACCAGATATGTGCTTCAAGGTATCGTGTACCAGAGGTATATTACATAATCATATTGTGCAAGGAGTGCTTGCTATTCTCACTCATAACCTATCACCCAAACTAGGGTTTCATATCGACTTACAAGTATACCCTTGTTCCTATATCATGCATGGGGTCTATATTGTGCAAAGGGCATTATGGTTAACACCATATCATGTTCCAAGGTATGAACTTCATCTCCATATCGTGCAAGGAGATATAATCTCACAAGCATATCGTGCAAGTGATACATGTATATTACCATATCGGGTATGAGCTACTTATTTGTGTGCTTGAACCCGATATCACTTTATAAAGTAATACCATCTTCTTCAAGCTATAGACCTTTGTTCCATCTATTCTAGTTTATGAATAATAGGTCTAGGAAATTCTTTGAACTCATGGAAACATCAATTACTTAATAAAAACTCAAAATTTAAAGTAATAATCTATTGTAACAAGTAATGTAGTAAATAATAACATGATTGGGTTCAAGTTATATAACCCACCTTATGAACACTTCAAAGCTCCAAGCTCCAAAGCTTCACGTCCTAAGGTTGAATATGAACTTATCCAAGGTCCAAGGCTCGTTCACAACTCCTCCATAGACAATAAATCACCATAGTTAAGCACTTGGTGAAGAAGGAAAGAAAGGAATATTCATAACCCGATATCCTACTTCAACCAAGGTTGAAGATGACCAAAGCCTTACCTAAAGCTTGGTGCTAGAGCTCTCCTTGCTCCTTGAGCTACTTTGCACGATACCTAAGGGGCTTTTTCATGATATCTCCAAGGGATATAATTTGTGAGGATCATAAACTTTCGTAAGTTGGTGAAAGGTGAAGTATATATACTTGGTTTCATGAGATAAAGTGTATAAGAGGTGTATTCACCTCATGCTACTATATGACACATGGCCATGCATGGTTGACACATGGACATGCATGCACACATCTATATCTTGCCATGCAAGAGTCTTGAGGATAAGCTAGAGACAATATCTCAGCCACCCTTTAACTTCTTCGATAAGTTTCCTCATCTTTATCTCATCAACAAGGCAACCCGATACACTTTATGCAAGGGCTTTGCAACCCGGCATGGACCACCTCCTTGAGGTGCTCTGCCCGTCATGGCCTTTTCCAAGGCTCAACAAACCGATAGGAGACCTCTATCATGGCTTCTTGGCCGATAGTACTCCTAGTTCAAGCCTACAACCCGATACATCACATATAAGGCTTCTCCTTCAACTCTTTCCTTGGTCTTTCCATCACCAAGAGTATCATCACTCAATAGATGATTCAAACATTACGTCTACACCATTATCTTTCCTCTAAAAGATGCATAGAGGGAGTAGGGACACTCTAGAGGTGGTAACTTTGCATTTCAACCCCATACATTGCGTAAATTACAAATTGTACCAAATATTGGTGCACACAGTACTAGCATTGTTCAAACAAGTTATATCTTGGGATTTAGGCTTTCCACATGCCAACACTTAGCATCATTCTCTCTCTTATGATATTAAAACACTTAGAACACATTCAACATGTGACATATTGCAATGTAACCCCTCATCTTGGGCAAATTGCACTTTGGTCCAAAACAAAGGAACATTGCTCAAACAACATTCAATCAGGACCAAATTTGAAACATAAGTTTGTCACGTGATAAAAAAAATTCCTTAGAGAATTATATTAATTTTCTAAGCAACTTCTTAGATAAAACAAACATGGTTACCTCATAACCCAGGTCAGGGTCATTACATGTAGTCTATGGTGAAGACCAGGAGCAGCTACAAACATTATCCCAGTGCAACTAGGCAATGCGTTATATATGCTAGACTTGCTCTATGATGATGTATGAACTCGTTAAACCATCCTTCCCATTACATAGTTGTTGACGCGATTTTGATATTTGTAACATCCCTGACTTGGGTTATGCTTTAACCCTAGATGTTTTGTTTAAGAAAGATAATTATATGCTTGCTCTTATCTTTTGAAAAGTAATTAAGTCTCAAGAGGAACTTGTGTTTCAATTTTAGTCCTTTTTGAATAATGTTGAAAACAATGTTTTGTCTGTTTTGGACTAAAGTGCAAATTACCCAAGTTGAGGGGTTAACTTGCAAATGTTACATGATAAAATGTTCCTCAAGTGTTGAAGCATCATAAGAATGAAAATGATGCAAAGGTATGTCTTGTAGAAGCCTGAGCACCAAGAAAGAGCTTATTGAGCAATGCTTATGCATTAAAACCTAGTTTTGGTGTAATGTGCAATTTACCCAAAACCTAGGGTTCAATATGCAAAATACCACTTCTAGAGAGTCCCTAATATTTCTTGATATCAATAAGAGACAAGAAAATCAGAGGGGCGTCTCATTTGAATCTCTTTGGAAGAGAGAGAAGCTTGGTATTAAAATAATCAAGATTTAAGCATAATTGAAACCCTAATTCAATTTAATGCAAAAATAAATATATTAATGGAAGTGACCTTCAACCAAAAATGTGATGGTTGAATTTATATAAGTATGGACTTCCTTGTGCCTTGCAATGGCGCTGAAATATCTAAAGTGAGTGGAGAGCCCACTCACATTAGTTAAAGAAAAAGTAATATCCACTCATTTTTTGGATATTATTATTATATTGATTAAGGTGCTTAATTTGTTTTCCTTTAAATCATGGATAAAGAAGATGATTTTGAAGGGTAGCATGATGGCTTCGTATGCAAGGAAGTGAGGGGGATAAGTGGCACCAATTTAGGGAGTTCAAGGATTTTTATAACACTTTCTCTCTCCTAGAAAATCAATCACATATATTCAATTTTCTCCCTACTTGAAATGCCATTTTGCAAACTACTTTCTTTATTTTCTTGGGCTAAAGACTAAGGAGCTGAGGAGCAAGAGGAGAACATGCCCTAACTTGTTGGTAAGTGTGACATCCCCGAATTTTCTAAAACTTAATCTATTGTGTGACGTCTAAATTGAAACCTCACCTCAGTGAGAATCCCAATTTAAACACCACACACTAGGCTAAGAAGAAGAAAATCAAGGGAGTCAGAAGGAAGCACAGTAGCACATGTACATGAACAATAATAAAACCGTACAACACATGTTCATCATTCAACATATAATTACAACATGAGTTGTTACAACATTTGATATTACATATTGAACAACAAACTTCTACATATACATGTACTACCACTAAACTACAGGATCTTAAGACAACAGGTCCACCTGTACATCAGCTCGCTACACAACTCTCAACTATCTTGGATCTTCAAGATCATATGTCCACAACCTAAACAAAAGTTACATGCGGTACACGTCAGCACAATATTCAAGAATATTGTACTGAGTATGCCTACGTGTCTTTTATATATCTCTCATCATATCTTGGCAATAAGATAAAACTAATACTTGGCAGTAACAGAAAAATATAAGAAAATCACATACTTGCACAAAGATGTTCATTAACAAAAGAGAACACATATTTTAAGCACAATTTCCATTATATCATCCATGCATTTACTACCTGAGAGTTGAATGCATTAAGGCCTCTATGATCACTACCAAAGAGTTGGATCATTTGTACAATGTGACCACTACCAAAGAGTTGGGTCCAAACACACTACCAAACAGTTGGTGCTTCCATATGTACAATGTGACCACTACCAAAGAGTTCGGTCACTTCCAAGCACACTGCCATAGAGTTGGTGCTTTCATATAATGGAACAAATATATTATGTTTGATCTGTTCATAGCAATACATATGGAAATTCAAGCAACATATCATACAAGACAATCATTTCAATCAATACCATATGCGAAGTCTTTACTACCGTATAACACAAGCATAATGTATAATAAGCCAAGTAAGAGGTAATGGCGTACCTTCCAAAGAGGCAGATCATTCTAATCACATATTCCTCATGTCATCTATATCTTGGTCAACCCCTGATTAAGACAAGATCACATATCACTATCAGGTTCTCATCATCTTAACCCTAGTTATGTCCATTTTAGGGTTTGATTACTCATTTGGATATTCTCAAGATTACTTGCATTCTTATCTTAGAATTATTTTACTAATGTCATTTTTTAGATTATGATTTATTATCTGAACATTAGGTTCCATATCCCTTTTGTGCGCATATTAACCATATGTTACATGTACTAACCTAAATTAGGGTTGTATAACATGTATTAAGATTCAACTTCATATACCATGGATTTCGTGAATCATCATGATCGCATAATTAAATATGAGGTTCCATATACTAATACGAGATTACTCTGTAATTTCTATCATTTATTGATCATGCATGTATTTATTGCATTTTATTTAGCCTTATTAGCCCTAATTAGCCATATAAAGAAAATTACATAATTTCGTGCACCAACATGACCATAACTGGCATCATATTCATTATAAACATGAATATGGATTTACTGGTATTTTCTCATAATTTTAGGGTATCATTTGATATTTATTATCCATCATATGAGCATTTCACAGCTTACATGATATCACTATAATTAATGCTTCAAAAGCCTAATATTATAGTTCTACTGTGTTCTACTCATTTTTCTGAACGTTTTGATACCTTGTTTGTATTTTTCTGATAACTGGACTATTTATTACGAATTTTGTAAGATCTGAACATTTTGAAGAAATTACCTTTTTAGGCCAATCAGCCACTGACACGTGGCCATTTGGGCTGGCGTGCATCCTTTGCTTGCTTCTACTAGTTCACATCCTATGAACCCGGTCTGCTGCCCTGGACTGGCTGGTTCTTGGTCTGACCCGGTCCTCCCTTCTTTCTCCCTTTCTCACACGATTGGGCTTCCCCTGTTCTCTGTGTGTGCCGTCGTGATGCTCAGCTCTGGTGAGCGATCTTCCAACTCCATGTCTTCTTTGTGAGCTCCCCACGGCACCCACAGCTTCGAGGTCCCCTCCACGACCTCCACAGCTTTGTGGCTTCTCGTCCGCGGCTCCAAACCCTGGTGCCCTGGAGCTCGTCGCCGTAAGGCTCTGAGACAGCAGAGCAAAAGAGGCGATCTACCTCTGGTCGTCCTTGCACCAAGATGAAGCTTCCAAAATCTTCGCACCGCCTCCAGGAACTCATCCATGTCCTCCATCGCCGGGGAGAACAACTACGCACAAGCCTCCGAGCTTCATCTTCAAGCTCCGGACAGCTTGGGTTGCTCCACTGGGCATGAAATTGCCTGCATTCAACTCCACTGACCACAAGCTTCATTTTCCCTTCTTCATCTTCCTCCTATCTACCCTCTGCCTCTATATCCACATCCCATCCACCACCTGCTCTGTGTGGTGGAGAAGGTAGGGAATGGGAGAGCTCGTTCTCCCTTCTCTCTTCGTCAAATGCCCCAAAAGAGGGGTCGGGGTATAGGTCTGGTCAAGATGAGAAAAACCGCCCAATTCAAGCCCTTCACCGGGCCATGACCACAACATGGGATGATGGGGGAGTTGCGGCACCAATTTCTCCACTACCTTGTTCTAACTGCAATGTAGGGGATGACCTATTATTCGTCGATCACGTATCCGAGGGTCTGGGATGATCCCTTGCCAACACTAATATGTGGCCTCCCCCTTGGGAAAAGTCAGAACCACTGGATCTGAGATCCAAGGTTAGATTTAGGCCATGCAGACCCGTCCAAACCAAGGGCGTGACACAGCCTGACTTAGGCTCAAGCTAGCAAACTTAGGTCTATCAACCATCAATGATGTACATTATTTCATGATATTCAAACCTAAACAACTTCATCTAAGAACATCCAATTGCCACCAAATTTTAACCATAGCTTCCTCACTACAAAAGGTATCTTGTACATGAATTTGGTGCCAAAACTCAATTGTCAGACCATTCAATTAAATTCCTCAAAAAGGCATAAAAAGAGATATCTTACTCGTGATATCAACACACATACTTTGTCAATACTTTAGAACTCTCAAAATAACTCAACCATATGATTTCACTTATGTCATTGGACATTTAGGATTCTAAAATCCACTCCATCACATCCTACACACCTTAAAAGAAATTCCATCCTCGGAATTAAGCCCAAAAAACCACTTCATCACAGTAAGCTCCATGGTCATCTTCAACCTTGATTTCATGGTGGTAATCGAAATTCAATGCTTATTTTCTTCTTTTCTCCATTCAATCTTCAACTTTAGCCAATCTTTTCACTCAAAGACTTGAGAATGGACCTTGGACAGTTGAGAAAGCTTCATTCACCATTGAGGACGTGAATCTTGAAGCTTGGATTCAACTTTGAAGGCAGGTTATATAACTTGAACCCTTAAATATCATTATTGATTTCATTTCTTTATCATGTGTTGATTCCTTTTTCATTCACGATTTTCCTTTTGATTAATTGATGAAATCACCAAAAAGATCACAAAAAATTTAGAAGGTTTGTATCTTGAAGATGATGATGTCATCTTAGCACACACCTCGAGAAAAATCACGTGAAAACGGTTTCAACTTGATGACCAAACAGTCTCAAGATCGTTTGGTGCTCAAACGGTCTCAAGAGAATTTGAGGGCAAATGGTCTCAAGACTGTTTAAGGTCAAATGGTCTCTAGACCATTTGAGGTCAATTGCTGATGTAGTTGGATGATGATCCAATGGTTCAAATTGATCTAATTATAATGGATTCAAGAATGGATGATCTATCAATTGCAAACCCTAATCGGATTGGTTGGTTGAAACCCTAAATTAATTGAGTCGATTTCTATGTTGAATGGCTCAAATGGTCTCAAGATCGTTTGAGGGAAAATGGTGTCAAGACTGTTTGTGGTCAAATGGTCTGAAGACCGTTTGAGGTCAAGAGGAGGCATGGATGGATGGAGATACAAAGGTTGCAAGTTGATCTACTTTCAATGGTCTTAATGTTGGATGATTCAATGAGTGGAAACCCTAAATCGATTGATTAAGAAACCCTAGTTGATCCATTTGGTTTCAAGGTGGTTTGGACCAAACAGTCTTGATACCGTTTGAGTCCAAATGGTCTTGAGACCATTTGGGATCAAATGGTCTTCAGAGCGTTTGGAGGGAAAACGGTCTCAAACCGTTTGATGTCCAATCGGTTTCAATGATGGGTTGTTCATTCGGTTTCAATAATAATCTGATCAAACAGTTTCAAAGGTTGAAAGCACTAAATGATTTCAAAACCATTTAAGAGCAAATGGTCTCAACCCTAGATGCCCAAACGGTCTCAAGACTATTTGGAGGGAAAACGGAATCAAAACCGTTTGAAGGTCAAGGAGGTCAAAACCGTTTGAAGGTTCAAAAATATCAAAACCGTTTGGAAACCTGATAGTCTCAAGGCTATGAAAGATCAATTAACCCTATGATTGTTAATGATGTATCTCAAAGTTAATTACAATGGTTGTACCTCTCAAGTACTTAGGTGATTAGTACCTTTTGAGTGGTTAACCTTTGATGCTTATGAAAGTAGTAACTCAATACACTATGATAACCATAGATGTATGTATTTGAATAATGGGTTGATCCAAGTTGATAAGTATGGAGTAATCCACATCCTAGAGAGGATGAGAGAGAGAGAGAGAGGAATTCATACATGTATAATAATCATGTAGTGGTTAAACCTCAATACTCTCAACATGAATAGAATATGAATTTAGGGTATGATCCTTGATAAAGAGATCATGAAACCCTAATTGAGAAGGTTGATGTGCCCTAACCCTAAGTTAGGGTGATGATAGGTGAAAACATAATTTAGGGTAATGGTGTAACCCTAATCTAGGGTGATGATATGAGAAATCCCAATTCAGGGTAATATAATGAAAAACCCTAATTTAAGGGGATGCTGCATGAAACCCTAATTTGGAGAAAAGTTATAAGGAACCTTAATTCAAGATAATGATGTATGAAACCCTAATCTAGGGCGATGCCATGTGAAACCCTAATGCAATGATGTGATTTGAAACTCTAATCCAGGGTAATTCTATGTGAAACCCTAATTTTTGGGTTATAGTACATGAAACCCTAATGTTGGGCAATATGATGATAAACCATAACCCTAATGTTGGGCAATATGATGATAAACCATAACCCTAATTTTGGGTAATGGGATGAGTATCCCTAATTGACATGAATTTGGGAAACCCTAACCCTAACGAGGGAATAGTGATGCAACTCTTACATTGCATAGTGTTGATATGAAATTGATGTAACTATTATCATGAGTACTAACCATGCAGGTATCATGAGATGTTGGGCATACCAAGGTATGAGCAATGATGTTTTATTATTGAAATTGTTTTATGGGCCTTGTGAGCCATAATATTCTTTGTTGCCTAGTAAGAGGTAACAAGAGATTAAATGGGCTTTGAGAGCCACGTGAGATGCTTGTGTAGCATGTATCATGTTTACCTTGGTCAGATGACCTGAAGATATTAGTTACCCGATAAGTGGTAACAAGTATTCTTTGATGAACTGAGGGTTTGAATACCC
Organism: Alisma plantago-aquatica; assembly: GCA_963693085.1. NCBI lineage: Eukaryota > Viridiplantae > Streptophyta > Magnoliopsida > Alismatales > Alismataceae > Alisma > Alisma plantago-aquatica. Next base: position 583,360,892 of record OY856413.1, read on the forward strand.
ATATTCCATAATCATGATTATGAAATGTTAAGGGATGAGAATGCACATGATGTGATAAGGGATTGAGATCCCAATGTTTTATAAAGCTTCAAAAATTACTTGATAGGAGTATTACTCATTCTTTGTAGAATTTGCTATAATAATTTTTGTTTGGAATCTTGATTGATCTTAAACGAATAGGGTAATGTTCTTAACTAATCAAGTGGAATATTATTATATAGAGCCATGTACATAGATCCATCATCATCAGTAGTTGGTGATGGTGAAATAGGTTTTCCTACAAGAACTCCTAGAATGCATATTCTTGAATATGTGGGGGTAATGGGCGAATATATCCTTACGTCTCATAGGAATGACTGTGGGCCATATCCTATGCACATGAATGGTTATGGACCATATCCCAATAAGAGCATGGCTATGGGCCATAACTCCACAATACCAGGCATTGACTACGGGTCATATCCTGAAGAGAGTATATGCTACGGGCTATAACTCTATAGCTAAGTTGCCAGTATACCCTGGAAAGCTAATTAGCAGATAGTCTCGTACTGACTGAGACAGATGAGGTGATGGAGTCCGACTCTTCCATTGACCTATGTATGGAACTGATGCTTTATGTAATCATGGTCAGTTGGAGCATGAACGGTATACTTCATCTCCTCAAGGCTTAAGTATGATTGTAAAATATAATCAGCCGTGTAGCGTATTTGCTTGAGGTTGAAATACGAGAATCACAAGTTGATGTTACCTTGCTTAGCATATCTTAGATGGATAAATGTTATACATGTCTTCAATTCCTTACTGTATAAGTGACATGTTGTTTTATCAAGTTATAGCTGAAATACTAGAATAAGAATATTACTCTAATCTATTTAGACAATTACTTATCTTCTGTTGAATATATATGATTCCCTTCTTAGTTTTATTCTATTAAACTGCAATAATAATATTTCTGGTGGAGAGTAATATCTCTCGCTGGGACAATTTTCAATTGTCTCACCCTCGTGGGATCCAACCTTTTTAGGTGGATGAGGACGAGGAGGTAGAAACCATACAGCAGGAGAAGGGCAGCAACAACAGGGACAGTAGTGAGATTCCAGGTGGAGGTACTGGCTATCATATTTTGTATAGAGAGTCCTATGTGTCATCTCTGTACTCTCAGGTCCTCGGAGTTAGTAGTTAGTACTTTTAATGAATCGATCTGATATTTTGGCTTGATACCTTGAGGTTCTTATGCTATCTGTGTATAGATTTAACAAGGCAGTTGATGCTTGTAATCCTCGAGAAGAGATAGTACAAGATATGTACATATGAACCAGGATGTAAATAAAATACTTTGGTTCTTGATAAAAGAGTTTTCCTGTGTTTGGATCTCTTTGTAAATGGTTTTAATGTTTAGTGATTTTCAGTAATCCGTTATTAATAATCGCTTCTGCTTAGTTAATAACGTTTTGTTCGAACAGTGTGCCACAAATTAGTGGTATCAGAGCTTTAGGTTCGCTGAGTCTACAGAGACATAGGATTAAGGTTTTTGAGTCAGTTCTAGTGTCTTCTAGTATGTCTGATAGTGTCTTTTTCTCATATAGGAGGAGAAGAACTTAAAGATGTTTGGATCACACAAAGAACATGCTACTGAGAGCAGTGTTGCTGCACCAGGAAGAGGTGCAAGGGATCAGGATAGGGAAGAACCAGTACCTGAAAACCCCCAGATTAACCAGCCTGAACTAGAAAATCCAGCTTTCCATGATCTGTTTGGGCAGTTCATGGAAACCATGACGCATATGGTGGATAGAATGCCACCACCTGCACCTAGGGCACCAAGTCACAATGAAGGATAGGGAGCCGACAAGACTTTTGAATGACTTCATCGGGTTGGAGCGACAGATTATGCTGGTACAGTGATCTAGCAGATGCAGATATGTGGCTGACTGAGCTGGAGAAGGATTTTAGGATCCTCAATATTCCTGAAGCAGAGAAGGTGAGGCATGTAGTGTACCTTCTAAAAGGGAGTGCTGGACACTGGTGGACAATAGAAGAGGGCAAGAGGCCAGGTGTTGAAATAAGATGGGAAGAATTTCGACAAGAATTTGTTAGTAGATACTTCCCCAAGACGTATTTAGATGAGAAGATCTCTCAGTTTGAGAAGATAGGAAAGGACCACTGAACATTAGTGAGTATGAAGCTAAATTCATGGAGCTTTTGCGGTTCTATCCGCATATGGAAGCTACTGATGAAGAGAGAATTCAGTGTTTTGAGAAGGGGTTGAATGCTGAATTGACCACTCCTGTGTCTGCCTTAGAGAACAGGGAGAGGTTCGACACCTTTGTGGAGTCCATAAGATGGATAGAAAGGTCAGTGATTGAGAAGCATAAAACTAAGAGTAAGAAGGTATATACTCAGTTTCAAGGACAGAGGTCTAGAAGTTTCAAGAAAACAAGATTTTCTGCACCAACAACACCGCCAAGGTTTAATACCTAGATGCACTGGACGTCAAGTAGGGGTAAGGGCCATAGTTTTCCTCTAAATAGATCCCCCAGTATAGCATCAACGTTGACAATTGGACCTTTTAGACCATATCAAGAGAATAGAACCTGTCACCAGTGTAGACAGGTAGGACATCTAGCAAGGAATTGCCCAGTTGGGAACCCAGTAGTAACCCAACCACCGAGGCAGAGTCAACAAGGTCACAAGAGGAAACAGTTGCATAGTGGTACTCGAGGACATGGAAAAGCATCCCAAGTTGGTTCGTCGGCACCCAACAACTGAGCACATGGTCAACAACAAGCAACGATAAGAGTCTATGTGATGAATCAACCCGAAGCGGTAGTCAACCCTCGAGTTGTGATAGGTTAGATGGAACTATTTCATTCTGATTTGTCTTCATCCTGCTTCGTATCTATTTTGATTGATCCGGGTGCTACGCATTCCTTTGTCACTAGAGAAGTGATCATTGACTGCAAAATGATTGTTAGTCATAGAGCAGATAGTCTACTGTTAGAAACTGCTTTGTTGGGATCTGCAGTGCTATAGGAGGTGTGTTCTCCCTGCATTCTTTCCTTTTCTAAACATCGCATTCAAGTGGATCTTATACCACTTGAGATGCATAGGTTCAATATAATTCTTGGGATGGACACCCTAGAAAAGTATAAGGTTGTCTTGGATTGTGATTCCAAGCAAGTTGTGTTCACAGATGATGGTGACACATGGATCTTTCAGGGAGATAGAAAGATTCTTCCAACCTTTCTTGTATCATCTATGGTAGCTGAGAAGCTGATGAGACAAGGACGCTTTGCATTCTTGGCACATGTAGTAGACACCACAATAGAGAGTTCTAATCTTTCTGAAGTTCCGATAGTTAGGGAGTTTGAAGATGTGTTCCTGAGGAACTTCTAGGTGTTCCTTCGCCCTGAGAGATTGATTTTGAGATCACTCTAATATCGAGCACTCAACCAATAGCACAAACACCGTATAGAATGGCACCTACTGAGATGGCAGAGCTCAAGAAATAGCTGCAGGAGTTGCTTGAGAAAGGTTTTATCCGACCGAGTACTTCACCATGGGGTGCTCCGGTTCTCTTTGTTAATAAGGACGAATCGATGCGGTTATGCATTGATTACAAACAGTTGAATAAAGTAACCATAAAGAACAAGTATCATCTGCCAAGGATCGATGACATGTTTGATCAGTTGTGTGGTGCAACTATCTTCTATAAGATAGATCTCAGGTCGGGATATCATCAGTTGTGTATCAAGGAGAGTGACATATCTTAGTATGCCTTTAGGACAAGGTATGGTCACTATGAGTTCATAGTTATGTCGTTTGGACTAACTAATGCACCAGATGCAGTCATGGAACTCATGAATAGAATCTTTCGGTCTTTTCTTGATTAGTTCATAGTAGTTTTCATAGATGACATCTTGATATACAATAGAGATTCTCAACAGCATGAGCAGTACCTCCGTCAGGCTTTAACTTTGCTGAGAGAGCATAAGCTATATGCTAAGTTTAGCAAATGCGAGTTCTGGTTACCAGAAGTTTCTTTTCTAGGACACGTAATATCTGCCTCAGGTATCCGTGTTGATCCTAAGAAGGTAGAATCTATCCTATAATGGGAACAACCAAAGACACCGATGGAGATGCGTAGTTTCCTAGGATTGGCGGGATATTATAGGAGGTTCATTAAGAACTTCAGTTCTATAGCTTTACCCCTAACCAAGTTGACCAGGAAGGAGGTTCCTTTTATCTGGAGTGACAAATGCCAACATTCTTTCCAGCTGTTGAAAGAAAGGTTAACAAGTGCACATGTGCTGGTGTTACCTGAGAAAGGGAAGGGGTATATAGTTTTATGTGATGCATCTAAGAATGGTCTAGGATGTGTGTTGATGCAGGATAATCAAGTGATTTCTTTTGCCTCTCGATAGCTTAAGAAACACGAGGAGAATTATCTGACACATGATCTAGATCTAGTTGTTGTGGTCCATGCTTTGAAGATCTGGAGACATTATCTCTATGGAGAAACATTCTAGATTTTCACAGACCATAAGAATTTAAAATATATCTTCTCACAACATGAGTTGAACATGAGACAACACCACTGGATGGAGTTAATCAAGGATTACGATTGCACAATTGATTATCATCCAGGGAAGGCTAATGTAGTGGCTGATGCACTAAGTAGGAAATCATCATCACCAACCTTAGATAAAGCAAAATTGAACTCCTTAGTGTGCTTTAAAAGAGATATGCTTATCTCCTTGAGGCAAAACAATATACAACTTAACGTATCATTGTTAGCTGGGTTGTTAGCTGAGATGTAAGTAAAACCTACTCTGAGACATCAGATCAAAGAAGCACAACAAGTTGATATTGTGGTTCAGCAGATCAGGTCAAAGTATGGCAGTGAGAAACGGGATGGCTTTCATGAGTCAGAGGATCAGGTAGTCTGTTACCATGATAGGATGGTAGTACCTAATGCCAATAACTTAAGGAAGTTAGTTTTGGAGGATTCTCACTCATCTATGTATGCAATGCATCCACGGAGCACCAAAATGTATCATAACTTGAAGGATATGTATTGGTGGCCAGGTCTAAAGAAGGATGTAGCTGAGTTTCTTACGTGGTGTCCAGTGTGTCAGCAGGTTAAAGCTGAACATCAAAAGCCCATAGGAACAATGTAACCTTTGCCTATACTACAGTGGAAATGGGATCATGTGACCATGGACTTCGTGGTTGATTTGCCTAGAAAAACCAAAGGTCATGATTCCATATGGGTGATAGTTGATAGGTTGACTAAGATAGCACATTTCCTTCCTATCAAAATGACCTACACTGCTGAGAAGCTTGCACAGATATATATAGATGAGATAGTGCAGTTGCACGGGGTTCCAGCTACTATTGTTTCTAATAGAGGTCCCCAGTTCACGAATCGTTTTTGGGAATGACTACATAAAGCTTTGGGTACGCAGTTAAGGTTTAGTACTGCCTTTCACCCACAGACAAATGGACAATCTGAGAGGACCATACAAACCTTAGAGGATTTGCTTAGGGCATGTGTCCTTCAATTTGTAGGAAGTTGGGATCTACACCTAAGCTTGATAGAATTTGCTTACAATAATAGCTATCAACACAGTATTGATATGGCACCATATGAAGCATTATATGGTAGACGTTGTAGATCTCCTTTATGTTGGTATGAAATAGGATAATATCAACTTTTAGGTCCTGAGCTTGTGCATCAGACAACAGAGAAGATTAAAGTAATACAACAACAATTAAAGACTGTACAGGATAGACAAAAGTCGTACGCTGATAAACGGTGAAGACCTTTAGAATTCCAAGTTGGAGACAGAGTATATCTCAAGGTCTTACCTTGGAAAGGTGTCCTTAGATTTGGAAAGAAGGGAAAGTTAGCTCCTAGATTTATGGGGCCTTATCCAATCATTGAACGGATTGGAAAGGTAGCCTATAAGATGGAGTTGCCACCTGCGTTGCATAAGTTGCATCCATTATTCCATATCTCCATGCTGAGAAAGGGTCATCCTGACACAGAGTTAGTTTTGCAATTTGTGGAGGCAGAATTAAATGATGATATATCATATGTTGAAGGACTTGTGATGATCCTTGATAGAAGAATTAAAAAGTTGAAAAAGAAAGACATATGTCTTGTGAAAATTCTCTGGCATCACTGTGGCATTGAAGAAGCTACGTGGGATCTAGAGGAAGAGATGAGAAGGAAGTACCCTTCTCTTTTCTCTTGATGATTTTGGGGACGAAATCCCTATTAGGGGTGGATAATTTGTAACATCCCTGACCTGGGTTATGCTTTAACCCTAGATGTTTTGTTTAAGAAAGATAATCATATGCTTACTCTTATCTTTTGAAAAGTAATTAAGGCTCAAGAGGAACTTATGTTTCAATTTTAGTCATTTTTGAATAATGTCGAAAACAATATTTTGTCTGTTTTGGACTAAAGTGCAAATTACCCAAGTTGAGGGGTTACCTTGCAAATGTTACATGATAAAATGTTTCTCAAGTGTTTAAGCATCATAATAATGAAAATGATGCAGAGGTACAACTTGTAGAAGCCTGAGCACCAAGAAAGAGCTTATTGAGCAATGTTTGTGCATTAAAACCTAGTTTTGGTGTAATGTGCAGTTTTCCCAAAAACCTAGGGTTAAATATGCAAAATACCTCTTCTAGAGAGTCCCTAATGTTTCTTGGTATCAATAAGAGACCATAAAATCATAGGGGCATCTCATTTGAATCTCTTGGGAAGAGAGAGAATCTTGATATTAAAATAATCAAGATTTAAGCATAATTGAAACCCTAATTCAATTTAATGCAAAAATAAATATATTAATGGAAGTGCCCTTCAACCAAAAATTTGATGGTTGAATTTATATAAGTATGGACGTCCTTGTTCCTTGAAATGGCACCGAAATATCTAAAGTGAGTGGAGAGCCCACTCACATTAGTTAAAGAAAAAAATAATATCCACTCATTTTTGGATATTATTATTATATTGATTAAGGTGCTTAATTTGTTTTCCTTTAAATCATGGATAAAGAAGAGGATTTTTAAGGGGAGGATGATGGCTTCGTGTGCAAGGAAGTTAGGGGGATAAGTGGCACCAATTGAGGGAGTTGAAGGATTTTTATAACACTTTCTCTCTCCTAGAAAATCAATCACATATATTCAATTTTCTCCCTACTTGAAAGGCCATTTTGCAAACCACTTTCTTTCTTTTCTTGGGCCGAAGACTAAGGAGATTAGGAGAAATAGGAGAACGTGCCCCAACAAATAGGTAATCTCCATAGTCATCTACAACCTTGATTTCATGGTGGAAATCAAAATTCAATGCTTATTTTCTTCTTTTCTCCATTCAATCTTCAACTTTAGCCAATCGTTTCACTCAAAGACTTGAGAACGAACCTTGGACAGTTGAGAAAGCTTCATTCACCATTGAGGACGTGAAGCTTGGATTCAACTTTGAAGTCAGGTTATATAACTTGAACCCTTAAATATCATTATTGATTTCATTTCTTTATCATGTGTTGATTCCTTTTTCATTCACGATTTTCCTTTTGATTAATTGATGAAATCACCAAAAAGATCATAGAAAATTTTGAATGTTTGTAGCTTGAAGATGATTATGTCATCTTAGAACACACCTCAAGAAAAATCATGTGCAAATGGTTTCAACTTGATGACCAAACGTTCTCAAGATCATTTGGTGCTCAAACGGTCTCAAGACCATTTGAGGGCAAATGGTCTCAACACCATTGAAGGTCAAACGGTCTCAAGACCATTTGAGGTCAATTGCTGATGTAGTTGGATGATGATCCAATGGTTCAAATTGATCTAATTATAATGGATTCCAGAATGGATGATCTATTGATTACAAACCCTAATCGGATTGGTTGGTTGAAACCCTAAATTAATTGAGTCGATTTCTATGTTGACTGGCTCAAACGGTCTCAAGATCGTTTGAGGGAAAACGGTGTCAAGACCGTTTGTGGTCAAACGGTCTCAATACCATTTGAGGTCAAGAGGAGGCATGGATGGATGGAGATCCAAGGGTTGCAAGTTGATCTACTTTCAATGGTCTTAATGTTGGATGATTCAATGAGTGGAAACCTTAAATCGATTGATTAAGAAACCCTAGTTGATCCATTTGGTTTCAAGTTGGTTTGGACCAAACGGTCTTGATACCGTTTGAGTCCAAATGGTCTTGAGACCATTTGGGATCAAACAGTCTTCAGACCGTTTGGAGGGAAAATGGTCTCAAACCGTTTGATGTCCAATCGGTTTCAATGATGGGTTGTTGATTCGATTTCAATGATAATTTGATCAAAAGATTTCAAAGGTTGAAAGCACTAAACGATTTCAAAACCATTTAAGAGCAAATGGTCTCAACCCTAGATGCCCAAACGGTTTCAAGACTGTTTGGAGGGAAAACGGTCTCAAAACCATTTCAAGGTCAAGGAGGTCAAAACCGTTTGAAGGTTAAAAAATATCAAAACTATTTGGAAACCTAATAGTCTCAAGGCTATGAAAGATCAATTAACTCTATGATTGTTAATGATGTATCTCAAAGTTAATTACAATGGTTGTACCTCTTAAGTACTTAGGTGATTAGTACCTTTTGAGTGGTTAACCTTTGATGCTTATGAAAGTAGTAACTCAATACACTATGATAACCATAGATGTATGTATTTGAATAATGGGGTGATCCAAGTTGATAAGTATGGAGTAATCCACATCCTAGAGAGGATGAGAGAGAGAGAGAGAGGAATTCATACATGTATAATAATCATGTAGTGGTTAAACCTCAATACTCTCAACATGAATAGAATATGAATTTAGGGTATGATCCTTGATAAAGAGATCATGAAACCCTAATCGAGAAGGTTGATGTTCCCTAACCCTAATTTAGGGTGATGATAGGTGAAACCCTAATCTAGGGTGATGATATGAGAAATCCCAATTCAGGGTAATATAATGAAAAACCCTAATTTAAAGGGATGCTTCATGAAACCCTAATTTGGGGAAAAGTTATAAGGAACCTTAATTCAAGATAATGATGTATGAAACCCTAATCTAGAGTGATGCCATGTGAAACCCTAATGCAATGATGTTATGTGAAACTCTAATCCAGGGTAATGCTCTGTGAAACCCTAATTTTTGGGTTATAGTGCGTGGAACCCTAATGTTGGGCAATATGATGATAAACCATAACCCTAATTTTGGGTAATGGGATGAGTATCCCTAATTGACATGAATTTGGGAAAACCTAACCCTAATGAGGGAATAGTGATGCAACTCTTACATTGCATAGTACTGATATGAAATTGATATAACTGTTATCATGAGTACTAACCATGCAGGTATCATGAGATGTTGGGCATAGCCAGGTATGAGCTATGATGTTTTATTATTGAAATTGTTTTATGGGCCTTGTGAGCCATAATATGCTTTGTTGCCTAGTAAGAGGTAACAAGAGATTAAATGGGATTTGAGAGCCATGTGAGATGCTTGTGTAGCATGTATCATGTTTACCTTGGTCAGATGACCTGAAGATATTAGTTACTCGATTAGTGGTAACAAGTGTTCTTTGATGAACTGAGGGTTTGAATACCCATATTCCATAATCATGATGATGAAATGTTAAGGGATGAGAATGCCCATGATGTGACAAGGGATTGATATCCCAATGTTTTATAAAGCTTCAAAAATTACTTGATAGAAGTATTACTCATTCTTTGTAGCATTTGTTATAATAATTTCTGTTTGGAATCTTGATTGATGTTAAAAGAATAGGGTAATGTTTTTAACTAATCAAGTGGAATATTATTATATAGAGCCATGTCCATAGATCAATCATCATCAGTAATTGGTGATGCTGAAATAGGTTTTCCTACATGAACTCCTAGAATGCATATTCTTGAATATGTGGGGGTAATGGGTGAATATATCCTTACGCCTCATAGGAATGACTGTGGGCCATATCCTATGCACAAGAATGGTTATGGACCATATCCCAATAAGAGAATGGCTATGGGCCATAACTCCACAATACTAGGCATTGACTACGGGTCATATCCTGAAGAGAGTATATGCTACGGGCTATAACTCTATAGATAAGTTGCCAGTATACCCTGGCAAGCTAATTAGTAGAGACACAAGATGTCCTGCATATAGTCTCATACTGACCAAGATAGATGAGGTGATGGCGTCTAGATCTTCCATTGACCTATGTATGGAATCGATGCTTTATGTAATCATCGTCGGTTGGAGCATGAACAATATACTTCATCTCCTCAGGGCTTAAGTATGATTGTAAAATATAATCAACCGTGTAGCGTATTTGCTTGAGGTTGAAATACGAGAATCACTGGTTGATGTTACCTTGCTTAGCATATCTTAGATAGATAAATGTTACACGTGTCTTCAATTCCTTACTGTATAAGTGACATGATGTTTTATCAAGTTGTAGCTGAAATAATGGAATAAGAATATTGGTCTAATCTGTTTAGACAATGATTTATCTGCTGTTGAATATATATGATTCCCTGCTCAGTTTTATTCTATTAAACTGCAATAATAATATTTCTAGCAGAGAGTTATATCTCTCGTTGGGACAATTTTCAATTGTCTCACGCCCGTGGGATCCAACCTTTTTAGGTGGATGAGGACGAGGAGTTAGAAACCATACAGCAGGAGAAGGGCAGCAACAACAGGGACATCAGTGAGATTCTAGGTGGAGGCACTGGATGTCATATTTTGTATAGAGAGTCCTATGTGTCGTCTCTTACTCTCAGGTCCTCTGGAGTTAATAGTTAGTACTTTTAATGAATCAATCTGAGATTTTGGCTTGATGTCTCAAGGTTCTTATGCTATCTGTGTATAGCTATAACAAGGCAGTTGATGCTTGTAATCCTCGAGAAGAGACAGTACATGATATGTACATATGAACCAGGATGTAAATAAAATACTCTGGTTCTTGATAAAAGAGTTTTCCTGTGTTTGGATCTCTTTGTAAATGGTTTTAATTTTTAGTGATTTTCAGTAATCTGATGTTAATAATTGCTTCCGCTTAGTTAATAACATTTTGTTCGAACGGTGTGCCACAAAATTATGGTAAATAAGGGTACAATTTTTATATTTCTGCTACCTACTCTTAGCTATTGTATAAAACCCTATGAGAGAGAAAAAACCCTAAACCCATGGAGTTAGGTTAGGGCTAAGAGCCTAACCTCCTCCTATGAGTCAAGACGACACCCTAGGTTAGGACCTTCCCTGGAAGGGTTAGATAACCAATCAGTTTCAGAATTGAGGTAATTTTGAATGACACTAAGGATTGGAAAATTAAGTATACAAAATATGAAGTCACATACACTCTTTGAATCCATGTATGCCATCTCTGAGGGACACAAAAAGGTCACTGCGGAAGTGGATGACAGTATGGGGCCAAGCCTGGGAGGGAAGGTTGCCAGAAGCCCAATGAAAGGACCTGAAGTGAATAATGTGCACCATTGCCAGAAGCCCAATGAAAGGACCTGAAGTGAATAATGTGCACCATAAGAGATGAAGGAAAATTTTGGTTAAAGAACTACATGACAAAAATAATGTCCTAAAAAATGTAAAGTTGTGATATCTCAATAAAACCTAGGTAGGGTAGAGCCCTAGGTCAATACTAAGGTCAAGTAGGGAGTTTGACGGCACATAAGACCTATGAGATTAGGAGGTGATCATGTCCTAAATGCATTAGACCATGGGGTCAGGAGTTAGCCATCCATGTTTGCTCGAGGCCCATGGGTCAGGAGACTGGATACATTCCTGAGTTCATGAGGACCAAGGGGTAAATGTGAGAGGCACTCCCTAAGTTCATGAGGCCCACGAGGCTAGGAGGACATCACTCTAAAGGAACCTAAACCCCTAGAGACTGTGGGGAAAGAGATATGAGGTATATATAGAAGATACAAGAAGTCATGTAATAATGAAATATTAAAGGAGTTGTCCAAAAAGTTACTTGACTTCATGAAACATAAGAATCTTGTGGGATTAAAAAGTAAATATGGTTGGAACCTAAAAATGTGAAATTTTGAGATAATATGGGGATACACCATCTCTACTCTTATAATGAGATGAATTTTGTTTTTGGGCTAAAATCAAATGCTAATTTCATCTTGTCATGAGGGAGAGAGATTGGGTATACACATGTTATGCTTAAACTTGACCTATTAGAATGAATACCCTAAGTTGAGTTTAAGAATATGATCTAGGGTAGGAGGTGCTACCTCACCCTTATGTGGATATAAATGAATAATAGTTCAGATGCTCAGGTGAAAAGGGTAATCACCAAATGAGACTAAAATCACAAATGAAGAGATGATATCATGTAAATACTAAGGATGTGGATATACCTTGAATTGAATTCAGGTGTCATTCCTATTCATAATGTGTGGAATTTGCATATAAATAAAATATGAGTTATCACTCACCTTAACCTTACTAGGGTTGAATTTTGGGGGAAAATATTTTGGAGGGGTGAATGGAATATCCTCAATTTTGATGAAATTGAATTATATAAATGAATTGATTTGTAAATTCCCCAATGCTATTATTGATAGAATAATAATGTTAATCACTTTTTGGCATGGGTGCAACCCATGGCCCAAGTGAGGCCCATGAGACTCTTTGCTTTGCAAATAGGTCCTTGGGACACAAGATAAAGAAATAAGAGATTTTGTGCATAAATAAATTGTTATTTATTTGTGAATTATTGAATAATTGAAATATGGAATAATATGCAAGTTTCCAAAAGAAAAATAAGGTATGATATGTTTTAGATAATAATGGAGTAATTATATAACCAAGATTGGTAACATGAGATGTGAGATATCCAATAGTATTATCTCATCTTGACTTTTGAAAACTTAAAATAAGTAAATTAAGATTATATGGGGGTGAAAAGGACATTCAATGAGATAATGCTAATTGTTCTAAATAAATGTTTAAAAGAACAAGTTTTGATATATGAAAGATGTTCCCAGAGTTAAAAAGGTATTAATAAATTAAAGGATATATCAAAGAGAGTAATAATGGGTAATCTAGATTGCAAGTCATGAAGAGCTTCCTAAAAGGTTAATGATCTTTTATCCAATAGGTGTCATATGGTTATATACTTCCCTTAATAGTTTCTTTTTGGTTTCCCAACTAATTTCCATTGTGCTGAAAGAGTTGGACAAACCTAGAATGGAATGGAGTAATTCTACTTTATTTGTTTTCCTAGTAGGTATATCTAACAACGGCTTGAGGATAAGATGTATTTTTGTCAGTATTTAATAACACCTTCCATATCAGGAGATCAGGACCCATAGTTGTCTCACACCCATGAGTATTTGAAGAAGGAAACTTAGATTTCCTCTTTCAAGTTGTAGGGTCTCTCTCTCCCTCACCTTCCTCTTCGATAGAATTTGTCCCCCCTAGACAACTTCAATGTCTAGGAACTACCCCTTCAGGTTTGCGAGAAGAAACTGAGCTCAAGGACCTTGTTTCCTCACAATAATAGTGAGGACTTAGAACTTTCTTGATCATCATTTGGAGTCAGCTTCTAAAGGCCAGCTAATATTCTCAAGTCCTAGTTCCTATTTTAAGGTAAGAGATACCCAAGTCATTGTAGAGGAAGATCATTAAGGCCTGCACTATGTGCCACAGAGGAATGCCCTTCCAACTAGGATTCCTCACCACCAACAGTTCAGGAAGGAAAGCCCAGAACCTTGTTTCCTTTTCCTTAAAAATGCGAGGATAGGTTGTAGCAGGTCTTGAAATCAGCCCTAAGCCATGGTTGATGCATGTGTTTTTAGTAGTTAATTCAGGGACATTTTTCCTTGATTTCATGTGTAGATTAGACATTTATTTGATTTATTATGCATGAAATGACATAGACGGCATGTTTCTATTAAATGCATCAAATTATATGATTTTTACAGTCTTATGGAATACTGACTTATGTAATATTTTACGCATCCCAAGTGTTTATGACATTTTTGTGTGCTTTCACATGCAAGGAAGAGCCATAGATTCGGTGCTACTGACCTAGCAATAGTGGGTGGTATCAACTTGACGTCAGTGATGGACCCAAAAACTCACTCAGAGTCGATCTACCGAAAACTGAAGTTAGTGCTACCGATTCAACATCAGCAAGCCCCAGAATGATTCGAGAAAAGGCAGTGCTACCGAGTTTCCAACTCGGTGCGACTAAGTTGACGTTAGAGAGGGAGCTCAAAAACCACAAAACTTGGTGCTATCGAGTCCAATTAATAGTACCAGTAGGATCGGGATTACATGACCAAACTCACCTAGTCTGTACTATCGAGTCTTCTTAATCAGGCCAACCACAGATTTATCTCTAATCTAACGGTGGACATTAATTCGTGCCCTATGTGCCTTCTATGACTTAGGGGGATGACAACCATAGAGAGGGAGGCAGCCATTTTCATTACATAATTACAAGAGAGAGAAATGAAGAATTGAGGATCAAAAGCTCAAACAAGGAGATTTGAGCACTTCTGGAGGACGATTCCGTAGTCAGGAGATAGCAGAACGCTCACATGATAGAGGGGATCTTCCAGACATGTCTAGATTCAAGGGTTACCTTAGTTTCTTCATATTTCTAATGTTTTTCTTCATCCCTTCCATGTATTCATCGATAAAAACCTTGAAAGGCTAAAACCTTTATTCCTTAGGATCTGGAAGTAGCCCGGATATACACTGTGACTGATTTCCATGCATTGATGTCAGTTTTATATCTTTCTACTGGATATAAATCTATGAAAGCTTTGTGTTATACTTGTTCTTGATCACCATGAGTGGATTGATAGACGCTTAGTCATCTCAGGAGAGAGGTTGAGGGTCAGAGAGCATAGATTTACCCATCTACTATGCCTTTTGGGAAAAGTAGAGTGTAAATAGGAGGATAAACCCAGAAAATAACCATAAGACGTCTAACTAATCAACCAATAACTGTAGAAGTGGGATTTATATTAGATTAGGTAGTAAATTACACTATGGTAGTAGGTAATTGTAGCTACATGCTCCTTATATAGGGATTGAGGTAACAAATATTAGTGTGTGAAGTCAGTTATTAGCGTTGTCCATGGTGAAACCACTATCCTAAGGAATTCACCCCATCTCTAATTTTCAACTTTTGATTCATTTTATTTATGTCTTTGTTCTTTTGTTCAATCCCAATTTAACTATTTACAACCAGCTTAGAAAATTTGACTGATGTTAGTAGTAGTGTACTGGAGAAACACTTCCCCATGCTTGACTCGGGCCTCACAAGGCCTTATTACTTCGATACATTTGCTTGCATACTATGCACGGTAAGCTTGTGTCAAGTGTTTGGCGTCGTTACTGGGGAAGAGGCATCATCCATCACTACGAGTGTTGTGGTCAGACACTCTAGTTAATTTTTTTTAATTTAATTTTCTTTGAGATGAATCATAAGATCTTTTTGATACAACATAAACTTCTTGTGAGAATACCTTATTTTTACCATTTTAAGGAAACTAGTACATGGTGTGTACCAGAGCCATAGAATACGGAGAATTTTCCTCGCTAGGCTTTAGACAAGTAGAGATCTTACAAGGAGAAAGGGAGTTATCCAGATCTGTGGACATGTTTAACCGAACCCCTCCACCTCCACCTCCACCTGAGAGACTTGTGACACTAGAAGAACAAGAGACAATAGAAATGGAGGGAGAAGAAGAGTTCACAGTATGGGAAATGATAAAGGCTTCACATGCTACGGCCCAGAAAGTGCCCATAAAAGGCAATCCATCAATGTGGGCAACTAAAAATAGATCATGGACTTGTTGCCTTACTTAAATCTCAAGCATTCCATGGCCATCCCTCTAAAGATCCAATGACACATATAAGAAATTTCATGGAGAACTGTGACATGGTCAAGATAAATAGGATTCCAGTGACTACAATATATCTTAAGTTGTTCTCATCTTCACTGGAAGATAGTGCAAAATCATGGTTTAACAATCTTGATAATGAGATCATTGAGACATAGGATCAGATGATATATTCATTCTTCGAGCACTACTTCCCTCCGCAAAAGATGAATGATCTAGTGAAAAATATTTACAAATTCAAATAGAAAGCATATGAGTCGTATTCAGAGGCATGGGAAAGGTTTCAAAATATGCTGAGAAAAGTGTCTCATCATGGCATTGATCTACTGGGGCAAGCCAAGATTTTCTATTATGGCCTACACAAGGGGGAGAGAACAACTCTTGAAAGTGCAGGAGGAGGCTTCTTCCTCAACAACAAGCTCACTCGCTACCATGAAATCCTCAAGAACATGTCTAAAAACCAATCATGGGCAGAAGAAAGAGAGCCACCAACAACCATTAAGAGTGTCGGGGAATCCAAGGTGATATATGCATTAAACAAGAAGTTATATCTCATTGCTAAGAAGCTATGTGCTACCGACAGAGTTCCTATTGAAGAAGAAGAAGAAGAAGAAGAGTACAAGTATGTGCGTAAGGGGAAATATAAGAACAATGATTATTCTTGGAGGAAAGACCCCAAATTTTCTTAGAAGGGTCCTAAAAACTTCCAACATGATCCATGATAGGCACAGTAGTAGCATTCTAAGCCATAGCAGTATGGTGGACAAGCGCAGTATCAACCACAACAGCAGAAAATTGATAAGATTGAAGAAATGTTGGGCAAGCTGTTGAGTCATAATGAGCTACAAATTGCACCAACTCAAAAGTATCTTTAAAATCATGGGGCACATATTCATATCTTAGAGACACAGATCTCTCAGATAGCGACAGATGTGAGTGCATTAAAGCAACCAACCCAATAAGGATTTCTGGTGAACACTAATGTACCTTCCGGGAACCATCATGTGAAGTTTGTTTTGCTACGTAGTAGCAAGAAACTACTGAATGATGCATCACATAGGGCAGTTACTGAAGAAGCTACAAATCGAACTATACCAGTGGAAGCAGAAGAAACAGACATGGCAACATAGGAGAAGACGGCAGAGGAGCAAGTTGATGAGGTTGGGGGTAATAAAACTCAGGCTTATATTCCACCTCACTAGAGGGAACATGTAGTTCCTGTGCCCTTTCGAAATAGTTTGAAAGTGACCAAGATGGACCAATAGTTCAAGAAATTTCTAGACAATTTTCAAAAGTTATATGTGAACATTGCCTTGATAGACACTATTGAGCAGATAACACCCTATGGGAAGTTTTTGAAAAATATAATTATGAATAAGAGAAAGATACCAGAGTCTGATGTTGTGAATCTAAAAGAGAAGGTTAGTGCCTTCATCTTGGGGACACTACCTCCTAAAAGATAAGATCTATGATGCTTTAATATCACATGCTTCATAGGCAAGACAAAATTTAGAGAGGCTCTATGTGATTCTGGGGCAAGTATAAATCTGATGCCTCTATCTACCTTCAAGAAGCTCAAACTTAAGGAATCTAGGAAGAGAAGCATGATAATCCAGTTGGTGGACAATTCAATAGTTAAGTCATATGGTATATGTGAAGATGTCCTTGGGAAAGTGGATAGGTTTGTCTTTCTTACAGATTTTGTTGGGATGGAAATGAAGGACGACCATGGCAATGAGCGTCTACATGGAAGACCATTTCAAGCTACTATAGACATGATACTTGATATGGGTAGAGGGCGTCTGACTATGGGAATCCAAGATGACAGGTTCAAGATGTAGATGCTAGAGCACTCTCAAGCCACGAGAGATAAGGTGCAATGCAACATGCTTCAACACGTGGATAGCAGGTTTTCTCTATTTCTAGGGAAGTTGTTCTTATATGGACCACATTATGACTAAAGTAGAAAGAGGAACTCTAGCGGTGGACATCTTAGAAAATACAAAGGTGATCTTGCTAACTCAAGCAATGCACTACCCGGATGATGAGGGAGATGACTACGACCCTGCTATCAAAGAAGAAATCGTAGCTGATTCTGTGATACATTCATCACCCCATCTACCCTTAGAAGCATGCTTTATGAACAGAATGAAGGATAACATATGCAAAAACCATCTAGAGGAGTGCATTTTGATGCTGAAGGCAGTGCCTTGCTATTATGCAAGACGCTTTGAGGACCTTGGACCACCGCCCCCACCATTGGACCCATCTCTATTGAGCCCACCTGACTTGGAGTTAAATCCAATATCGCCGCACCTAAAGTATGTCTTCTTAGCTATAGAGGAAAAGCTCCCAATGATCATATCATCTTCTTCGAGTGTTGAATAGAAAGGAAAGTTACTCACTGTGCTAAAAAACCACCAAGCTACATTTGGGTGGTCAATAGCTAACATTAAAGGGATCTCTCCAACCTTATGTCAACATAAGATCTGGCTCAAAGAAGGAGTCAAGGCAATTGTCCAACCTCAAAGGAATCTCAGTCTAATTATGACTGAGGTGGTGAAGAAGGATGTTGTCAAGTTGTTGTTGGTAGGTATAATCTATGCAATCTCTGATTCAATGTGGGTTAGTCCTACCCAGGTAGTTCCTAAGAAAGGGGGGATCACGATCACTACTAATGTGGCTAATGAATTAATTTCAACTAGGCTAGTGATGGGATGGTGAGTGTGCATAGATTATCACTGTTTAAATGCAGCCACTCTTAAAGATCATTTCCCTTTATCTTTCATTCATCATATCTTGGAACAATTAGCTGGCCATTCACACTTTTGCTTTCTTGATGTGTATTCCAGGTATAATCAAATTTCCATTGAGCCTAAGGATCAAGAATAATCCACTTTCACCTGCCATTATGGCACATTCACTTACTGACTCATGCCTTTTGGTCTTTGTACCGCCCTTGCTACATTTCAATGTTCTATGGTTGCCATTTTTTCTGACATGGTAGAGCGGTGCTTAGAGGTTTTTATGGATGATTTTTCTATGTATGGGGAATCTTTCAATGATTGTCTATATAACCTTGATAGGGTCCTATAGAGATGTGAGGACACTCACCTGGTTCTAAACTAGGAGAAGTGTCACATGATGGTAAGTGAAGGGATCGTCCTTGGACACAAGGTGTCTGATAAGGGCATGGAAGTGGATCCAGTAAAGATTGAAGTCATCTCCACACTACCTCCACTGACATCAGTGAAAGGAGTGAGGAGCTTTTTAGGACACGTTGGATTCTACCACCATTTTATCAAGGATTTCTTTAAAATTTCCAAACCATTGTCTAAACTTTTAGAGTAAGACATCAAGTTTTCCTTTGATGAGCGATGTTTAAAAGCTTTTCAAATCCTTAAAGAAAAACTGATCTCCGCACCTATTGTGCAGGCTCCTAATCAGAGCCTGTCCTTTGAGCTGATGTGTGATGCATCAGATTATGCAGTAGGAGCTATGTTAGGTCAATGTAGAGACAAGACTCCAACTATCATATATTATGTGTCAAAGACTTTGAATGATGCACAGTTGAATTACACAACTACTAAAAAAGAATTGTTGGCGGTAGTATTTGCTTTTGAAAAATTCCACTAATACCTAGTTGGGGTTAAAGTGATAGTCTAGACTGACCATGCTACCATAAAATACTTGTTACAAAATAAAGATGCCAAACCCAGATTGATTATATGGATTCTTTTACTTCACGAATTTGAAATTGAGATTAGAGACAAGGTAGGGGTTGAGAATGTTCAAGTTGATCATTTGTCTAGGTTGGAAAGGACTGATGAAAAAGATATAGCCATCCCCATTATTTAGGAATTCCTGAATGAGAAATTGTTTGCAATTAAAACTGAAGATCCTTGGTTTGTAGATATTGTTAATTACCTAGCTTGTAAGGAATTTCCTTCAGATTGGGGGTATCAAGAGAAAAAACAAAATTTCCACTCATTGAAGTTTTATATTTGGGATGACATGATTCTTCTTAAGCAATGTAGTGATGGGCTGTTAAGAAGATACATGTCTGAATGTGAGGTAGAGAGCATCTTTTCACACTATCATTCTCTACCCATGGGTGGACACCATGCTATCTCTAAGACTACAAATAAAGTCTTAAAGAGTGGGTTTTATTGGCCTACCTTATTTAAGGATGCTCACAACTTTGTTCATCGTTGTGACGCATGTAAACGTGCAGGTAATATCTCTAAGTGACATGAGATGCCCTTGAATGTGTTTTAGGAAGTTGAAGTTTTTGATCTTTGGGATATAGATTTCATGGGCCCATTTGTGTCATCTAGTTCCAATCTTTATATATTACTTACAGTTGATTATGTGTTTAAGTGGGTGTAAGATACTTTCCGTAGTGACATTCATAGATATGTGTGCACTCATATCTATAGATGTCAAAAGGGAAAATATAAGAGATTAAGGTAGTCAACTAAAACAGAGATTAAGCCAAGATCTAGTCCACATCATCGGATAATGCCACACAAACATTCATTCATAAGGATAATATAGTCATTACATATGGAGAGAAATATGGTTCTAAAGAAAGTTAACTTTATTACATAGGATTTCAATCATCCTCAAGATCAATAAGGAAAGAAATAAACTAACATCTAGCAAGAAATGAGATAAGAGGAAAAGAATCTATCTATTACATCCTCCAAGTTTATTATTTGTGTCTTCGGGTACTTTGAGCATGCATTTCATTTTGTAGTCAAATGTTCCTTGCACCTAGAAAATACGAGAAACAAAACATCAGCAAGGCTGGTACGTGGTAAAAGTTACACTTAATAAGGTTGCATAAAGGAAAATATTTGAACAAGAAGAAAGGAGAACCAAAACCATTTCTTAAGGTGAAAATCAGGTAAACATCCTTTTTATTACAATCATTTTGATGTGGTTGTACTACACACATTGCACTTAACTTACATCTAGTGTGGGCAACATAATATCCTCATACATCTAACCTGGGCCAAGGAAAACATACATCCATGTTAGGCACATACATCCACACCAGGCTATGTGCTCTAGTAGCTACAACCCATCATAACCATTTATGTTTCATTAGGTTTGGCGAAATATATCTCATATTAGTCATCCAAGCAATAATATTAAAATATGAGCATTCAAGGTATACATATCATAAGCAACCAGAAATCTAGTCATATACTTATATGAGCACGTACCTGCTTGTTCAATCAAAAGTCCACAGATCTAGATTCAACCAGGAATTTAGTCACCCTGCAAAGAAGGCAAGGGTACAACATTACTATTGGTCCATGTGACCAGGACTAAGTTATGTTCTTAATTATTATTCCTTTTATGTTATCTTAATTCAGATCAGGGATTTCCCATATCCTAATTGAGTTTACAAACATTATCAGGTCTGATCCATCATAAACTATTTGGGTTAAAGATAATATTTAATTGATTAATTAGAAGGTTTCCCAAAATTAGGGTTTATAAGATGGTTGAATAAAAGGTAAAGAAACCCTATACATATTAACCATCATATCATCAGGGTTTGTTTTAAAGATTCAGACCAATCATAATTATTAATCATCATTTATTAATTTTATTATAGAGATGTATTTTTATTCCCATGTAGAAACTAGATCTAGGGTTTCTCCTAATCCTTTGATCATTTATCATTCTAGAATAGGATTTCGATCTATCTAAAAACATAGTTCTATCTAGGGTTAACTACACCTTAGAAGGTCAGACATCATCAAGGATAACTATTATCAACAAATAATTATAAATAAAGAAGTCATTAGGCTTTAGACCACTATTTTTGGAGTAGACAACGGATCTAGGTCCTGGTAACATTTTATTTGGATAGATAATAATTTTCTGGTCAAAATGGTATATAGGTTCGCTATTTTATGTTACTCCTAGAATTTTCTATGATTTTCTTGAGATAACCTATTTTCTTGAATAAAAGAAAAAGAATAAGATGATCTTACCTTGATCAATGGTCGGATCCTACTGGATCGACGGACCAGATTGATCCAAGGTCTCACAGGGCAAAAATGCAGATCACTGAGCTGGAAAGGGTGGCCCATGATCCTCTTCCTATGTGGCGAAAGCTTACGGGTCTGAGTTGGCTTTGCTGGCAAACTTCCTCCCTTTCTCTGTTTCTCTTCTCACGCTGCTAGCCAGGTAGTCCGATCAACTCCGGCGAGCCTCAGCTAACTCGTGGGTGGTGCTGTCGTGGGGCAGAGGATACCTTCACCTTCGCGATGCTGCCCCGTGCAGCTGTGGATGGTTTTCTGGTCGTGGCTCCCACTAGAGCTCAGCGCCGCCGCAGGAGAGGCAAGGCCGCCGACGTGAGTGGGGCTTAGGGTGACGAGGAGATCTGGGGGCCTGCTTTATAGCCGCCCACATTCGCGCTGAGTTGGCGAAGGTGTGGGAGTGGTAGAGTTTGAGCGAGGAGCGATGGGGTGGCCTGATGGTGAAGGTAGCCGAAGTTGAAGAAGGTGGGCGAGGGGAGTAGTGCTCGGATGTTGGCACTTGCAATTGGAGATGTGAATTGATTAAAGGAGTCACGGCAGAGCTAAAGAGAGCCTTATATAGGCGTGAGGGGGGCTGGGCAAAGAAGCCCTAAAGTCTGTTGCCGCCGCCAGGAGAAGGACGAGGGATCGGGAGTTCATTCTCCCTATTCTATGGATGAGGGAAGTCAAGCCGGGGCTTGACGAGGTCGCCGCGAAGTGTAGGAGATATCTGTTGGGTTTATTTTTTGAATGGAGTCGTGAGGTGGCGTGATTAGCTAGGCTCGATTTCCTGTTGCCTCCCCGCCCTTTGGATCCTAGAGTGGATCCGTGTCCCACTCATCGGATGGCTGGGGCGAGCCCCAGATAAGTGGTTCGCGCCCAAGCATCTAAAGGGCCGCGTGACATTTATATCAACTCGATTTAATAGGAAACTTAGATCTAGGACATATATCTAGGTTTATTTATTAACTTGGCCATATCTCATGATTCGTAACTCCAATTCAAATGAAATTTGAGGTGTAGCTTCACAAGGTCATTATGCTACTATGATAAAAATTTGAAACCTAAATTCGAAGGTTTGATGTGCTTATTCACTAAAAACATTATCATATGTATTCTATCATAAAAGCATACTAGGGTTTGCATATTTTTGCAATTTGTGACCCATATTAGTCCAAATAAGTGAGAGAAGTATATGAGGGTAATTTGGTCCATAAATTTGATAATAAACTTTTAAGAGAGAGAAAAATACTATAAAAACTCACTTTGTCACATTCTCCCCTCCTTTTTAAGAATTTTGCCCTCAAAATTCAAGCAGCCTGAAAGAGATGTGGATATTTCCGCTCGACTTCGGACTTGAGCTCCCATGTAGCATCGGTTTGATCATGGTGGCTCCAGAGAACTTTCACCATATCTATACGCCAATTATTGCGAAGCTCCTTTGCCTTGAAATCAAGAATTCTAACTGGTGACTCAGCATATGTCAAATCATCTTTCAGCTCAAGAGGCTCATGATTCAGAATGTGACTGGGGTCTTTGACATAGGGCTTCATATTGGATACATGAAAGACATTATGCATGGCACTATACTGAGGTGGCAAAGCAAGATGATAGGCACATTCTCCAACCCTTTCAAGAATCTCGAAGGGTCCCACATAACGAGAACTGAGCTTTCCCTTATTCTTGGCCAAAGCTCGAATTGGTCGGATCTTCAGAAAGACATGATCACCTTCCTTGAACTGACGTTCCTTCTGGTGAGCATCTGCATATGATTTCTGCCTATCCTGTGCTCGCTTCATTCTCTACCGGATCAATGCAACTTTATCTGCATACAACTGCATCTCCTCAGATTTCATTAAGGTGTGTTCTCCGACGTCATCCCAATGTAATGGAGATCTGCATGGTCGGACATAGAGAGCTTTGTATGGTGGCATCCCAATACTCGCCTGATAGCTATTATTATAGGCAAACTCAGCTAAGGGTAGGTAATGGTCCCACGAGCCTTCCCAGTCAAGCACACAAGCTCGTAGAAGATCTTCCAGAATCTACACTGTTCGTTCTGACTGTCCATCTGTCTGCGGATGGTATGTTGTACTGAAATTTAGTTTGGTGCCCAATTCCTCTTGAACCTGCTTCCACAACTTTGAGGTAAACTTTGGGTCCCGGTCTGAGACAATGGATGCTGGAACTCCATGCAGACGTACAATCTCACGTATATAAAGATCGGCCAACTCAGAAACTTTCGTAGTATTTTTCACCGGTAGAAAGTGAGCTGACTTGGTGAGACGGTCCACAATGACCCATGCAGTTTCGTACCCCTTCCTGGTCCTGGGTAATCCCACTACGAAATCCATAGTGATATGTTCCCATTTCCATTCCGGAATCTCGAGGGGTTGCAGTAGACCACCTGGTCTTTGATGCTTGGCCTTGATTCTTTGACATGTAAACTGACGTTGTAGGTCTTTGTACATCTTGGTCGTGCCAGGATGAACTGTGTACTTGGACCCATGTGCCTCGCTAAGAATGGTTGTCTTTATAGCTGACTGCTCAGGGACCCACATACGGTTCTTATATCGAAGACCACAATCAAGACCCACTGACAGATGTGTATGAGGTTTAGCCAGGAGAGAGGGGAGCTCTGCAAGCTCGGGACTAACTTTCTGTGCCTCCAGAAGTTCAGAATGTAGGTTGGATGTGATAGAGATGTTATTGACATGCATACAACCAGCCAGGAATTGTGGTCTCCAGCTTGCTAGGTCTTCCATGTTCCTCCATTCGGGTACAGACAGGGATGCACAAACAACTCTTTTCCTACTAAGGGCGTCTGCAACCACATTGGCCTTACTTGGATGGTAGCCAATGGTGAATTCGTAGTCCTTCAAGTACTCAATCCACCGTCATTGTCGGAGATTCAAATCCTTCTGTGTCAGGATGTACTTGAGGCTTTTATGGTCAGTGAAGATATCGAATGTTGCCCCGTACAAGTATTGCCTCCAGATTTTTAGAGCATGGATGATAGCAGCTAACTCCAAATCATGTGTAGGGTAATTCAACTCATTGGGTTTCAGCTGTCTAGAAGTGAAGGCCACTACTTTCCCGTTCTGCTGTAGGACACAACCTAGACCATGTCGGGAAGCATCAGTGAATATCACAAATCCTTCATTACCAGAGGGTAGAACAAGGATAGGTGCTGAAGTCAACTTCTGTTTGCGCTCTTGGAAGCTAGACTCATAAGAAGCAGACCAGATGAAATGCTCGTCCTTCCGAGTAAGCTTAGTGAGAGGAAGTGCCACTTTGGAGAAATTCGGAATAAAACGACGATAATATCCAGCCAGACCTAAGAAACTCTGAATTTCAGAAGGATTGCGAGGAGGTTGCCAATCAAGTACAGCAGATACTTTAGCAGGGTCAACGGATATGTTACCCCCAGAAATGACATGACCAAGAAACATAACTTTGTCAATCCAGAATTCACATTTAGAAAGCTTGCCATAGAATTTCTGGGCTCGAAGAATCTCAAGGACTGACTTCAAATGCTCACGATGTTTCTCCATAGAATCATAATAGATCAGAATATCATCAATGAAGACAACCACAAACTCATCAAGATAAGGTTGAAAAACTTTGTTCATCAAGTTCATGAATACGCCAGGTGCGTTGGTCAACCCGAACGGCATTACCAAAAATTCGTAGTGCCCATAACGAGTTCGGAAAGCAGTCTTAGATATATCAGAATCTTTGACCTTAAGTTGATGGTAGCCAGAACGAAGATCAATTTTTGAGAAAACTTTAGTAGTACGAAGTTGATCAAAGAGGTCATCAATACGAGGGAGAGGATACTTGTTTTTAATGGTAGCTTGATTCAACATGCGATAGTCAATATTAACAAACTGAATTTTGGACGCTCTGCTAGGGTTTCATGCGTGGAGGTGGAAACAGCGGCCGGGGAGGCCGCGGCATAAGAGGATGTTTTGGCGGCACTCGGCCACCGGATGATGAATTCAGGGAGGAAGGAAACATGTTTGACGCAATGGAGGGAGCGGAGGATGTCATAGGAAGAGAAGAGGGTGAGACATGCAAGA
Source organism: Alisma plantago-aquatica (assembly GCA_963693085.1). NCBI lineage: Eukaryota > Viridiplantae > Streptophyta > Magnoliopsida > Alismatales > Alismataceae > Alisma > Alisma plantago-aquatica. Next base: position 583,386,941 of record OY856413.1, read on the forward strand.
TCACAGATAAGGAAGCGACGATGACCAGTAAACCAGGGGAGGAGACGGCAGATCCGGTAAAGCCCACTGAAGAAGGTGAACCGAACAAATTAGAACCACGCAACTTGTTGGCCAGGACTAACAAGAAGCAAAACCAACAAGAGATTCTCCATCATCTGGGTATATCCTTGAACTTCGGAGATCGCAGAACCAATGAAGACCGTTCCAGCGATCCCGGAAGTAGAAGTGGATCTGGCCCGCCAAACCTGGAGGAATTCCCGACGCTTAGGGGCGGAGGGGTTGGAGAGACGCACGCAGAAGGTGTAGTACCCAGGACAGTCCTGTCCTATAAAGACATAGTCAATGACGGCGATGGTGTCAGCAGGCTTCCGTTCCTTGGATTTGATGATCCTAACGCCAAATTAAATAAGAAGGATATATGAACAAGTATGATAGAGGGAAATCCGACGTTTGAGATAGAAGAGGGCAGATTCGATGAGCTAATGAGACCATGGATGTATGATGTTGTAGTGAAAGCAATAGCCAGGAACGTAGGGTTCCCCACGCTGCAGGATAGGATCAAATCTATGTGGAGACCGGGGGGAGCATTCAAGCTCATAGATCTGGAGAACAACTATTTTATCATGCAACTTACGCGTGAAGATGACTACTTGACGGCCCTAACAGGAGGACCATGGCCATTAATGGGGTCCTATCTTAGCGTGCAACCATGGGATCGGTCTTTCTCACCAACCTCGGCCAACCCTAAACATCTGGTTATCTGGATCAGAATTCCAAGATTGCCTATATTCCTCTACCAAACCCAGTTTCTGGAGGAAGTCGGCGACACAATAGGGAAAACTATTAAGGTGGATTTGAATACCGACCAAAAAAGGAGGGGGAAATTTGCAAGGATCGCAGTCAAGTTGGATACTAGCAAGCCATTGGTACCAGAAATTATGGTACAAGGTGTGAGATACAACATTGAATATGAGAATTTAACCAGCATATGTATGTTCTGTGGAAAAATCGGTCACCTGGATGAAGATTGCACGGAGCAGAAAGCGGCAATCGAAACTCAATTGAAAGCAGGGAAGCAAACTGACGGATCAGAAGTATCGGTGAAATCTTTGGGGAAATTCTCGGAAAACCTATATGCACAACCCATTATGAGGCGACCAAGGAAGGAGGATGCTCAGGGGAGGAAAACAATTATTCCAACACACAACAGGTACATTGACTTGGACCTTGAGGCGGAACATCAGGAGGGACCGCCGCCAGTAGGGGACGTCGGGCCAAAACAAGGTTATGAATGGCGCCAATGGAAGACGCTGAACAAGAAGAAAAGGATGGTTGAAGAAGCCAACAGAACTAGCACCAACATGACAAAGCATAGGGGCGAACAGGTCAGCAAAGTCAGGAAGGAGCAGAGTCACAGGGTTGTTTGTTTAGAGGGTGAGAACACGGTGGTCCTACCAGAAAACGAGTCAGGTCAGGGGGAGGGGTTCAAATTCGTCATGGGTACCACACAGGCGAGGAGGACTACAGTGGGCAGCCCAAGCAAGATGATGATGTTTGGGGCTTCAGTAGGAATTCACCTCAGGAATAGGAAAGTGATCAACTCAAAAGACTTGACAAGAAATGGACCAAGGAAAAAGAACAGAAGGAACGAGGAGGAATTGGAGGATAAAGAACCGGGCAAGAAGGACCCGAGATCGCTTGTAATTGTTTCCCAATGAAGGTGGCAACCTGGAACGTACAAGGTATCTGCGGGGAGGATACCCAAAACACTATACGGGATTTAACTAAACTACACAATATTGATGTGCTAGTAGTCCTGGAGACGAGGACGAGTGGAACTAATGCGGATAGGATCGTGAAAACGTTGGGTTTCGACAGATCCTACTGAGTTGAGGCGACGGGTTTCTCCGGTGGCATTTGGGTATTGTGGAAGAGCAGAATAGGGGTGCTGGAGATAATAGCCGGGCATAGACAATTCATTCACTGCAGTATCAACCAACGGATGAGATTGACGTTCGTGTATGCGAGCACGAAGCAGACTGGCTGGAGATTACTGTGGGATCACCTACAAACACTTGCAGAAGCTTCACCTTCACCATGGTTGGTTGCAGGTGATTTTAATGCGGTACTAAGGGCTGAGGAAAAAGTGGGGGTGAGCCCATCAATATGAGCAGTTGTAGGGAGTTCGCAATGGGCCTGGCGAACGCCAACCTGGAGGAGCTGGGGACGTCTGGCCCAAGGATGACCTTCAGAAGGGGGTGGCTGACGGAAAGGCTTGACAAAGCGGTGGCCAATCATGAATGGCTAGAAGCGTTCCCTTCTACCAAAGTTGAAGTGCTACCAAGAATAAATTCGGACCATTCTCCAATCCTTATTACAACAGACGAAAGATCAAAGCGGCAGGTGTACCACCCTAAGACGAGCACGATATGGCAAGCCAGGACCTCATTCCCCGAATTTATGAATCTGAACTGGGATAATAACAGACCCTATCACGAGGCGGTGGCCAAGATGATAGGGGTTCTATTAAATGGGACAAACAGGAGCGCCGACAACTTACAGCAAGGAGACGATCACTGCTGAACGAGATTAATAAACTCCAGGATGTCAAACTGGTTAGGGGGAATGAGGAATACTATGAACAGATGGTGCAACTACAGGTAGAATACAATGAGATACTACATGGAGAGGAAGAAGAATGGCGGCAAAAGGCGAGATGTGATTGGATGGCTGCAGGAGATGCTAACACCAGTTACTTCCAATCACTGGTGAAAGCCAAGAGACAGAGAAACAGGATCACTAGGATGAAGAACGAAGACGGATCGTGGGTGGATGACGAAGAAGCTATTAAAGAAGCTGTGAGGAATTACTTTCTCGCGATGTTCACGAGACAGGATAGGAAGACAAGAACGGCGGCCATTGCTGCATACGTGGGGGACTTTCCACAGATGTAGGATTTGGACAGATCGTTCATGAAACGCACGCCAACAAAGGAGGAAATCAAGGAAGTTTTGCTGAAGATGAATCCCGTCAAAGCTCCAGGACCTGACGGAGTGGATGCCGGTTTCTTACAACGGAACTGGGATCTGATGGGGGATTCCATTACACTAATGATTCTCCATTGTTTTGCAGGGAATTCGATTGCAGACAGCCTTGCAAATGCAATATTAGTTTTGATTCCCAAAAACCCAATACCGGAGAACTGCAGCCAACTGAGACCTATAGCTCTAAATAATGTGGGACTTAAACTGCTCTCCAAGCTCATGGTGGAGCGTATTAAACCTTACCTGCCTGACTGGATCTCACCTGCACAAAGCATCTTTGTTCCTGGACGTCGTATAACGGACAACATCATACTAACCCAAGAACTAGTTCACTCCATGAGAAGTAGGACGGGGAAGCAAGCAGCAATGGCAATGAAGGTGGACTTATCGAAGGCATACGATAGAATGGAGTGGGAGTTCATTGAAGACACGCTGAGAAGGACTGCTATACTGAGGGAAATCATCACTGTTATCTTGCATATCATTAAGGCAGGAGAAATTACGATTAGTTGGAATGGAGAGAATCTCAAACCTTTCAAGACATCTCGAGGAGTGAGACAAGGAGACCTGTTATCTCCTTATATCTTTGTTTTGTGCCTAGATAGGCTGAGCCAAGCAATTGCTACAGAAGAAAGGGAGGGGAGATGGAGACCTTTTCGACCAACTAGACGGGGAGTTGGCATATCTCACGTCTGCTTTGCGGACGATCTCATCCTTTTTGGGGAGGCGACACAACAACAGGATCGAACAATGATGAAGGTTCTGAAATCCTTTGAACTAGTATCAGGACAGATGCTAGCCAAGGAGAAATCCACCATCTATTTTTCAAAGAACACACCCAATCTGGTGAGGAAGGCAATCACCAGGATCACGGGTATGCGCAGACGGAGAATATTGGGAAACATTTGGGAGTCCCTATTATTCATGAGAGACCAAGGAAGGATCTATACCTGGGAATCATCCACAAGATTGAAAATCGAATATCATCGTGGGCAAATAAATCACTGTCTTTAGCAGGAAGGACAACTCTGATCAAGTCAGTTCTCAACTCTATTCCGATATACATTATGAAATCGACGGCTTTACCTATGGCAGTGTGTGATAGCATCGATCAAGTGGTGAGAAATTTCCTGTGGAAAGGAGCATCACGACAGAGCGGTATCCATCTGGTTGCTTGGGACAAAGTCACAGCCTGCAGAAGTGAGGGTGGCCTGGACATCAAGAGAGCGAGACTTCAGAATGAAGCTTTGCTACACAAAACTTGCTGGGATTTCATGTCGAACAGGAAAGCGATATGGAAGCAAGTGATGAAGGAGAAATACTGGCACAGAGCTAATAAGGGACTGGAAAGTGCGTCAGGCACTTGGAGATCGATAACCAGAATTTACAGTGATCTGAGCAGCGTTACTGGGAAGATGGTACTGTCAGGAGCAGAAACTAAGGTGTGGACTGACAGATGGCTCGAGGGCGGTCGAAGTCCAGAATTGAGGCAAAACAAAATTATTCCGGATGAACTTATGGATCTCAGAGTCGATTCAATGGTGGACTTGCAAGGCAAGTGGGATGAGGATTTCATTCACCATTGGTTCACTAATGACACAACGCAGTCTATCCTATCCATGCCCCCACCAGATCCTGATGCAGGAGATGATGAAGCTTGGTATCTAAAAGATAGATCCGGAATGATCACTGCAAAACGGATTTACAGAGACCTACAAAAAGAATACTTGACGAAGACACCAGGGAGGTGGAAAACCTTATGGACGTTAAAGGTACCACAAAGGGTAAAAACTTTGATTTGGTTAGGGATGCATGGTGGGATCATGACTAATGAGGCCAGAGCACGAAGAGGGTTCACTGAAGATACCCAATGTCCTCGGTGCAGGAACGGAAGTGAGTCTCTTTTGCACCTTTTTGTCACTTGCTCGAAAAGTAGGGAGTTGTGGAAGCTTATCCAAGACAATACTCAAATCAAATTGCAACCAGGCCAGACTTTTCAACACTGGTTAAGAGTCAACCTGAGGAAGACGAGGGACACAACAGATTGGAACACCTGGATTACTTTTATGCTGTGGAAGATTTGGAACAATCGCTGCAATCTGGTGTTTCAGAATTCAACTACAAGCACAGAAGGGTTATACGCTTTGATTAACCAGGAGGTGAAGATCTGTAGGAAGGCGTTCTCTAGAGGAAACATGGTGAGAGCATCCACAGAAAAGCCAAAATGGAAACCGCCGAGAGAGGGACAGGTTAAACTGAACGTCGATGCAACAGTGAAGAAGAAGAAAATGGCGTCAGCCTTTGTTATTAGAGACTATGCAGGAAGCTGGTTGGGAGGAGGATATGACCAGGGAGCTATGACAGACATTCTAAAAGCAGAAATAAGAGCTATTGCCCACGGCATGCAGGAGTGTGTTGGCAGATTCAACGATCTACTGGTCGAATCGGATAGCAAGATGGCGATCAGTATGATACAAGGTCGGATGGACACCCCAGTATACTATAAGCAGGAGTGCATGCTCATTAAGAGACTTGCATACTCTTTCCAGTCGGTGGAGTTCAGCTTTATAAGGCGTTCATGTAATAAGATAGCGGATCTATGTGCTAAATGGGGACGAGCTAGGGGAGAAGCTCGTGGTCGGTGGCAGCAATGCCCTGATTTCCTCTCGGAGATGTTCAAAGAGGAAGCTACATTGGGCCACATTGTACACCAGAATTTTTATGCCTGTATTGGGGAACAGGATGAATAATAATTAGTCCCAGGGTTTCAAAAAAAAAACATGCGATAGTCAATACACATCCGCATCGAACCATCTTTCTTTTTAACAAAAAGGGCAGGTGCACCCCAAGGGGAAATGCTAGGGCGGATAAAACCCTTATCAAGTAGTTCTTGTAATTGTTTCTTCAGCTCCATAAGCTCAGCAGGTGCCATCCTATACGGTGCCCTAGAAATCGGAGTGGTTCCAGGAAGAAGATCTATGGAGAACCCAATGTCTCGGTTTAGAGGCAGCCCAGGAAGCTCCTCTGGAAATATGTCAAGAAAATCACGTTCCACCTCCAGTCTTTCTACAGGCCCGTTGTCAGGACTAGTCTCTGAGACAAATGCGAGGAAGACTTTACATCCTTTAGATATGAGCTTTTTAGCTTTAAGAGAGGAAATTATTATATTATTACAGAATCCGCTTCCCCGAGGGATCACTACATGAGAGGAATGAGGTTGAGAGAGAACTACCATCTTGTTTCTACAGTCAATATAAGCATGATATGTGTATAGCCAATCCATGCCAAGAATAACATCAAAGTCTTCCATGGTTAAGAGAATGAATTCAAAAGGCATGTCATGATTTTCAAATTTTAGAGGGAGAACATCAGTTTTCTGCAATGTAGTGAATATTTTGCCACTAGGAGTCGACACATCCAGAATGTATCCCAAGTCCCTTACATGTAAGTGCAACATTGAGGCCAGATTTCGAGAGATAAACGTATTTGTAGATCCAGAATCAAATAATGCTTTAACAGGATGTCCATTCAAGAAAACAATGCCTACACATGATAATTACATTTTAAATAATTGAAGGCATTGAATAAGATATATGAAAAAGATTTTAAGGTTACCTTTGACAAGCTGGTTCGGATTTGCCCTAGCCTCTTCTGCGGTTACTGCGAACACCCTGGCATTGCGGTGTCCCTGAGGGGGTGGAGCACCCACTGGAGGTTTGCCAAGGATAGATGCATTGGGGCATTTGGCAAGGAAATGTCCCTCCTTCTTGCAGTTGTAGAAGACCAGCTTGGTGTAGCGACAAGGCCCGTCATGTCCTCGTCCACAAGTCTTGCATTTGCTGTGGTAATCCATCAGCTTGCTATTCTTTGGTCCTTTCTTCCCTGAACCTCCTCCTTTCCCTGATCCTTTGTTATGGTCGGGGTGGAACTTCTTGAACTTTTCTTCCTCAGTGGTGGTCAACCCTAAATATCCCATGCTAGAAGGCTTATGTAATCCTTGCTCCCTTTCCTGCTTAAGGGCCATGTCTAGGGCTTCATCAATGCTTCGGGGACGAGAGGCTATAACTAGGGTTTTCAGGTGTGCGGAGAGATAGTCTACATAGTGCTCAGTGAGGCGGTCCTCAGTCCGGATAGGGGCATAGCGTTCCAGAAGCCTATACTTCCGAGTATAATTGGCCACTGAGAGACTGCCTTGCCTAAGCTCCATGTACATCTTCTCTTTCCTCTTCCTCTCAGTTATGGGCATGAAACGGTCGGTGAAGAGGGTCTTGAAGGCTGCCCATCCCAGGTTGTCTACTTCCTCTCCCCGATTCCCACCATAATTCTCCCACCATATCTTCACCCCTCCCTTAAGCAAATGGGTGGCGAACTTGACCTTCTTTTCCTCGGGTACTTCTAGGGTACGAAAGGCATTCTCTATGGAAAGGATCCAGGCCTCAGCCTTGTCCATGACCTCAGGCTGATCTTCCCCCCAAAAGGAATTAGGATTGAGCTTAATAAAGTCTATCACTGTCACTTCCTTTTTCTTAGAGGAGCTAGATTCAGGGGTTCCTTTGGTGGTGAGGGTTTCCATAAAGTCTAGAAGGATTTTCTTCTGTTCCTCCCATCTTTCCTTGGCCTCAGTATCAGGATCAGGTACTTCGGAGGTTTCAGGTTCTTTTCTTTTCTTAGAGGACGATTCCCCTGAGTTTCGAGTCTTAGTAGGCATCCTGTAATTAATTTCAACATATTAGATTTATTACTTCAACACGTATTCTCATCATTATAATTATTATCATCACATGATATTTCATTATTCTCATTATTTAATAATTAATGTTCTTAATGTTATGATTTATGGAGGACATCCTAGAATCCTTATCAGTCGATCCTTAGGACTTTCTAAATAGAGAAACTCCTTCCTAACCTTATAACAGAGGTAAGAGGGAAAATTTAATTTATTTTAAAACATAGATGAGAGGGAGAAATTTTTCCTATAGAAGAGATGAGAGGGAGAATCTATAGATGAGAAGGTTCCTAAATTAAGGTACACCCAAGAATAGGGGACACTTAGGATATCGGCCAGGTAGACTTATACTGCCATAAAGGTAGCCTCGTGATTGCCAAGCTAAGTGGCTCGGAGACTTTAATCAGACCCATGGAAGATGCTATCCTAGACACCTCCACCCTTCATATCCCTAACTCAAGGACAACCCTAGACTCAAAATAGGGTGAATGAAGTTCATCTGACTTGATGTGTGAACATTGGCTCTGATACCAACTCTGACGTCCCCCAATTTCTATATACTTTCCGTAGTGACATTCATAGATATGCGTGCACTCATATCTATAGATGTCAAAAGGGAAAATATAAGAGATTAAGGTAGTCAACTAAAATAGAGATTAAGCCAAGATCTAGTCCACATCATCGGATAATGCCACACAAACATTCATTCATAAGGATAATATAGTCATTACATATGGAGAGAAATATGGTTCTAAAGAAAGTTAACTTTATTACATAGGATTTCAATCATCCTCAAGATCAATAAGGAAAGAAATAAACTAACATCTAGCAAGAAATGAGATAAGAGGAAAAGAATCTATCTATTACATCCTCCAAGTTTATTATTTGTGTCTTCGGGTACTTTGAGCATGCATTTCATTTTGTAGTCAAATGTTCCTTGCACCTAGAAAATATGAGAAACAAAACATCAGCAAGGCTGGTACGTGGTAAAAGTTACACTTAATAAGGTTGCATAAAGGAAAATATTTGAACAAGAAGAAAGGAGAACCAAAACCATTTCTTAAGGCAAAAATCAGGTAAACATCCTTTTTATTACAATCATTTTGATGCGGTTGTACTACACACATTGCACTTAACTTACATCTAGTGTGGGCAACATAATATCCTCATACATCTAACATGGGCCAAGGAAAACATACATCCATGTTAGGCACATACATCCACACCAGGCTATGTGCTCTAGTAGCTACAACTTATCATAACCATTTATGTTTCATTAGGTTTGGCGAAATATATCTCATACTAGTCATCCAAGCAATAATATTAAAATATGAGCATTCAAGGTATACATATCATAAGCAACAAGAAATCTAGTCATATACTTATATGACCACGTACCTGCTTATTCAATCAAAAGTCCACAGATCTAGATTCAACCAGGAATTTAGTCACCCTGCAAAGAAGGCAAGGGTACAACATTACTATTGGTCCATGTGACCAGGACTAAGTTATGTTCTTAATTATTATTCCTTTTATGTTATCTTAATTCAGATCAGGGATTTCCCATATCCTAATTGAGTTTACAAACATTATCAGGTCTGATCCTTCATAAACTATTTGGGTTAAAGATAATATTTAATTGATTAATTAGAAGGTTTCCCAAAATTAGGGTTTATAAGATGGTTGAATAAAAGGGAAAGAAACCCTATACATATTAACCATCATATCATCAGGGTCTGTTTTAAAAATTCAGACCAATCATAATCATTAATCATCATTTATTAATTTTATTATAGAGATGTATCTTTATACCCATGTAGAAACTAGATCTAGGGTTTCTCCTAATCCTTTGATCATTTATCATTCTAGAATAGGATTTTGAGTTATCTAAAAACAGAGTTCTATCTAGGGTTAACTACACCTTAGAAGGTCAGACATCATCAAGGATAACTATTATCAACAAATAATTATAAATAAAGAAGTCATTAGGCTTTAGACCACTATTTTTGGAGTAGACAACGGATCTAGGTCCTGGTAACATTTTATTTGGATAGATAATAATTTTCTGGTCAAAATGGTATATAGGTTCGCTATTTTATGTTACTTTTAGAATTTTCTATGATTTTCTTGAGATAACCTATTTTCTTGAATAAAAGAAAAAGAATAAGATGATCTTACCTTGATCAATGGTCGGATCCTACTGGATCGACGGACCAGATTGATCCAAGGTCTCGCACGGCAAAAACGCAGATCACTGAGCTGGAAAGGGTGGCCCGCGATCCTCTGGCTATGTGGCGAAAGCTTACTGGTCTAAGTTGGCTTTGCTGGAAAACTTCCTCCCTTTCTCTGTTTCTCTTCTCACGCTGCTAGCCAGGTAGTCCGATCAACTTCGGCGAGCCTCAGCTAACTCGTGGGTGGTGCTGTCGTGGGGCAGAGGATACCTTCACCTTCGCGAGGCTGCCCCACGTAGCTGTGGGTGGTTTTCTGGTCATGGCTCCCACTAGAGCTTAGCGCCGCCGCAGGAGAGGCAAGGCCGCCGACGTGAGTGGGGCTTAGGGTGATGAGGAGATCTAGTGGTCTACTTTATAGCCGCCCACGTTCACGATGAGTTGGCGAAGGTGTGGGAGTGGTAGAGTTTGAGCGAGGAGCGATGGGGTGGCCTGATGGTGAAGGTAGCCGAAGTTGAAGAAGGTGGGCGAGGGGAGTAGTGCTCGGATGTTGGTGCTTGCAATTGGAGATGTGAATTGATTAAAGGAGTCACGGTGGAGCTAAAGAGAGCCTTATATAGGCGTGAGGGGGGCTGGGCAAAGAAGCCCTAAAGTCTGTTGCCGCCGCCAGGAGAAGGGCGAGGGATCGGGAGTTCGTTCTCCCTATTCCGTGGATGAGGGAAGTCGAGCAGGGGCTTGATGAGGTCACTGCGAAGTGTAGGAGATATCTGTTGGGTTTATTTTTTGAATGGAGTCGTGAGGTGGCGTGATTAGCTAGGCTCGATTTCCTGTTGCCTCCCCGCCCTTTGCGGGAGGTAGGAGACAAAGTCCTGGCCTTTGGATCCTGGAGTGGATCCGTGTCCCACTCATCGGACGGTTGGGGCAAGCCCCAGATAAGTGGTCCACGCCCAAGCATCTAAAGGGCCGCGTGACATTTATATCAACTCGATTTAATAGGAAACTTAGGTCTAGGACATATATCTAGGTTGATTTATTAACTTGGCCATATCTCATGATTGGTAACTCCAATTCAAATGAAATTTGAGGTGTAGCTTCACAAGGTCATTATGCTACTATGATAAAAATTTGAAACCTAAATTCGAAGGTTTTATGTGTTTATTCACTAAAAAAATTATCATATGTATTCTATCATAAAAGCATACTAGAGTTTGCATATTTTTGCAATTTGTGACCCATATTAGTCCAAATAAGTGAGAGAAGTATATGAGGGTAATTTGGTCCATAAATTTGATAATAAACTTTTATGAGAGAGAAAAATACTATAAAAACTCACTTTGTCATAGGTGGTGGAGCCATTTTCTTCACACCCTCATCATTCACTCCTGCTACATTCTAGAGCAAGGCTACACCAGACAGTGATGGTCTTCCCCGAGCTTCCATTCTCTTAACCCCCTTCTTACATCAACAACATGGCTCCTAGGCAAGGAGTTGTTCCCCCATATGGTGAGTTGGTCCCCCATCCAACCTGCATTCAACACCCATTCTCAGAGATAAGAAATCTCTATGAGGAGTTTTAGACAAGGTTGATCATCCCAACACGATATGGTGATCACAGATTGATCGAGAGGGCGGGTTTTACTGAAAACATGTGTTGGGTATGTCAGAAGCAAGTAATGGAGGGAGATAATCCTTTCTTCAGCGACTGGAAGACCTATTCGGATCTTGTCCCAGAGTTCTTGGTGTTTCTTGATGTTCTTGTCGCCCCTGAGCAGAAGATAGGAGGTGAATGGCGGGAAGGCAAGGTCAACTTCTGCCTCTTCAACAACAACTACTCTCTCACGTTGAGGGCCTTCAATCATATCTTCAACTGGGCTCATGTCCCAGAATGCTCAGCTCCATCTGACTTCAAATATGACTTGGCCTGGGAGCAGTTGATTGAGATGTCAGTGGGATTGTGTATAAACTAGCACATCAGTTCTGTTACTGATATTGAGCATCTCTTAACTCATATGCTTCACCACCTTTGCACCAACACTATTTTTGCTTGATCTGATCAAGCTCAAGGGAAGGTCTAGAAGGCGGACCTCTACTTTTTCTACTGATTACTAGAGGGGGATATTGTTCATTTTGGAGCTTTCCTACTTCTCCATATGATTTCTGTGAGGCACAATGTGACAAAGAAGGTGCCGATTTTATTTGGGGGTCTCATCACCCCTATTTCTCTCCATTTGCACCTTAATTTATCCACCCTTGATCCATTGGAGGATACAACAAAGTTGGACCTTCTTCACTTCTGCAAGGCACATCTTCTCCAATACCACCACAATGTACTCTACGCACATTGCACCCACTGAGGCATATTTCAAGAGCGGAGCCTTCCCGACCCTATTTTCAACATGCGCTGGGTGAATCATCTCATGTGGAAACTGAATGAGGGGGAAGCTGAAGATCCGCCCAAGGAAGCAACCCAGGGCAATGACGAGGAGCATGGCGGTGACAGCAACGATGAAGTTGAGGAGGTGGATCCCACCACCCCCATGACTAGTAGAGTGGTCCCACGCAAATGGGACTACACATACGCTCCCTCAACTTCCTCGGCCCCAACACCTTCCCAGAAGGACCAACATGCATCCACATGCAACCACATGAAACCACTTAAGCATGACATGCAAGACATGGTGATACACTCTAGGTAGTGTCTCAACCATCTAAGAAACTTGACCCTCTATGTTGTGACCGTGACACACCAAGAGTTCCATGGTCGTGACACACCCTAGCAACACCACTAGGTCGCGACACCAAGACCAAAACAAACAACCTAGGTTGAAACACACCTCTCCAATCCTTTGTCTCGACCCAAGACAACCTTGGTCATGAACACCACATTAAGGGGAAGTGTTTGGACTGCAACACCCCCTCAACAAGCCCTAGGCCGAGACAAACCACCAAATGTCACAAGGTCAAAGCACACCAACCCTAGGAAACCCTAATCACCACTAAGGGTGACACCACTCAACTAAGGGTCAAACAAGGTGCTCCAAAGTACCACACTCTCTCTCATGAAGCTAGGAGAGAGAAGGAACACTCTAGAGGTAAAAAAGTACACATCAACCCCCCTATATTAGGTAAATTGCAATTTGCACCAAAGCTAGCACATATTGCACAAACATCATCCAAACAAGCTCAAACTTGAAACTTAAGCACACCACAAGACCTAATCACATCTCAAAAGATTATAGAAAGGTTCTAGGAACATTACTTTTACTGAAAGATCCAAAACTCATACATATCATGATTCACATTGTACACCATTGCTTCATCTCATCTCGAGGACAATATATATCAGTTGCTCTATCAAAACACATACTGGAGCAACATAAAACCTCCTCAGCACACCTATTATGCCGTAAAAACTGGACTCCTCCTCTAACCTAAGCACACAGGTAGAGAGTCAAGTCACCTATTGGCTTTTCTGTACTCTAGTACCACCAGGACCTCTGGTTGATGTTGGATACTACATGATGTATTTAAGGAGACTTCCACTAGGGCTTCGTCCCCCGTACCACCTGTTAGTACGTTCCAACCCCCGTATACTGGACACTGCCAGGGTTAGGTCGTTTCATCCCTATGACACAGACCTCTCAAGGGAATCTACAGTGTTCAGGGCACCTGCATGTCTAATTCACTCTTTACATTCACAATTCAATCATCACATTACATATCTTGGTGTAACTCTGTAAACCATTCATTTCATAGACCATCTGATAACATTTACCACAACTGAACTGTTAAGCATCACACATCTCGTATTGAGAACATGGTAATCAAAATGCTTATTTCATTGAACACCCTATCCTTAGGGTTTCATTTACCTCATTCACTTATCACATGGCTCTCATAAGGATTTCATGCGACATAAGCATTCACTGAATAAAGACTACTATCAACAAATCATATAAAATCAATATATGTATGAAACCTTGGAACTGATCTGAATTTGGGTTTCCATGCCATTCACTGAGATAACATGCATCAATAATAAAATTGAATAAATAAAGTCTACCATGTATGTCAAGTTGAACACATGTATTGGGTTAGGTGTATATTGAGTTGAACATCATCATATCCCTCATACCCTTACCCATCAAGGTATCATCCTTACCAATTATATGGTGTATCATCTTTACTATACATGAGTGTAACATCCTCACCTCACTTGAAGATATTGGCCTCACCATACTTTAGTGTATTGTCCATCATAGGTTCTAGGGTACTAACCACCTTGCCACTCCTGTCATCTAGTGTATTGGGTTACCCACTATATCGACCTTGAGGTGTATGTGTGCTTACCATCTTGGGTTTGAGGTGTATGTGTGCTTACCATATCACCCTTGAGGTGTATGCATGCTTACCATCTTGGGTTTGAGGTGTATGTGTGCTTACCATATCACCCTTGAGGTGTATGTATGCTTCCATATCAGTTTTGAGGTGTGTGTGTGCTTCACACCATATCGGGCAAAGAGGTGTGTGCTTGCTTCACACCATATCGGGCAAAGAGGTGTGTGCTTGCTTCACACCATATTGGGCAAAGAGGTGTGTGCTTAGCCCAATATCATTTTTGAGGTGTTTGGTTGACCTCATATAGTGTAAGAGTTGTATACTACACCACCATATCATGCAAGAAAGTATTAAATCATATCCATATCATTTTAGTGAAGTCGGTGCATCACCATATTGGGTTAGAGGTGCTTGCTTGCATGCTTGAACCCGTTATCACTTTATAAGGTGATACCATCTTATTCAAGCTCTAGACCTTCATTCTAACTATTATAGTTCATGGAAACAGGTCTAAGAAACTACTAGAACTCATAATGTCATCAACTATTTTAGAAAATTTTGGAATTAAAAGTAGATCTTTAAGTATAGCAATTTAGGTGATGAATAATAACATGATAGAGTTCAAGTTATATAACCCACCTTAAGAACAACTTCAAAGCTCCAATCTCAAAATATCCACATTCCTAAGGTTGAAGATGACTTATCAAAAGTCCAAGGATCGTTCACAACTCCTTCATATACAAGGAATCACCATGGATAAGCAATTGGTGAAGAAGAAAAGAAAGGAAGATCATAACCCTAAAATCATGCTTCAATCTAAGGTTGAAGATGATCATAGCCTCACCTTAGGGTTAAGTATTGAGATCCTTCTTGCTCCTTAGAACATTTGCAGGATACCTCACTACCCTTGCATGATATGCCATCACTTGTGGCTGATACCCCCCTCACTTGTGGCAAAAAACACTCCACTTGGCCGATATCACCTCACTAGGCCGATATCACCCTACTTGGCCGATATGAACTTGCTATGGACGATACCCAAGTCCCTATGCACGATACCACTTCAGTCCTACATGATACAAGGACCCTATGTATGATATCTAAGAGCAAGGAGGTGGTAGGATTCAGAAAAGTTCACTAAGGAGTAAAAGAAGTGGTATATATACTTGTTGTTCATGAAGAAGTGTGAAAATGAGGTGTCATCAATTTGAGCTACTAGGTGCCATGCGTCCATGCATGGGTGACATGTGTACTTGCATGCATTAACATTTATCTTGAAATTCAAAACACTTGAGGATAATCTAGGGATGAATTTTCGTCCATTACTTATCCCTTTGAATAAAATATATCAATTAAATAACCACTTTATTCACAACCCGATACAACTTTTCTAAGGAAGTTGTAAACCGATATACTTCACCTCCTTGAGGTGCTTTGCTTAAGATTTTCAACTTGATACAACTCCAAAAAAATATGGTTACCCCAAAACTCTGGTCATGGTCCTTACAATCACAATGAAGAACATACCTATCGCTGATAATAGATGATTTGTTTAACTAGTTGAGAGGTGATGTAGTGTTTTCCAAGATAGATGTGAGGTTGGGATAGCACCAGTTGAGGATCAAGGAAGATGATATATAGAAGAATGCATCATGAGATCGTGTTTATGCTGTTTGGGATAACCAATGCACTGATAGTGTTTATGGACCTGATAATTAGTGTTCAAACTATATCTTAATTAGTTTGTGGTGGTGTTCATATATGATATCGTTATATACTCCAAGGATAGTCAATAGCATGAGAAACATCTTCATCAATATTTGGAGTTTCTAAGGCAACATAGGTTGTATGCTAAGTTTAGTAAGTACAACTTTTTGCAGACTGATATGTGTTTCTGGTTCATGTCATCTCAACAAGAGGTATTTGTGTGCATCCTAAGAAGGTGGACTTAGTGGTGTAGTGGGAGCAACCCTAGACACCTACTAAGGTTTGAAGGTTCATAGGATTATCTGGTTACTACAAATGCCCATATTGAACTTCAGTGTTGTACTTTTACCTTTAACCAAGCTAACTAAGAAAGGTGTTTCTTTTGTTTGGGATGAGAAGTGTCAACATTCTTTCCAAATTTTGGAGGAGAATTTGATGAGTTCCCTAGTGTTGGTGTTTCCAGAAACTAGGAAAGGCCACATTATTTACTGTGATGCTTCAAAGAATGGGTTGGGAAGTGTGCTTAAGTAGGATAAGAATGTGATTTCTTTTGCTTCTTGACAACATAAAAAGCACAAGGAGAACTACCCAACTCATGACTTGGAGTTATTAGTTGTGGTTCCTTTCTTGAATATTTTGAGGCACTACCTATATAATGAGAAGTGTCAAATCTCCATAGATCATAAGAATCTACAACACATCTTTTTACAACAAGAGCTAAACATGAGACAGAGAAGGTGGATGGAGCCGATTAGGACTATAATAATATGATAGACTATCATCTAGGAAAGGAGAATGTAGTTCTTGATGCATTGAGCAAAAGTCATCTTCATTGTCCTCTATAGACAAAGCACAGTTACACTTATTGGTGTGTCACAATTGGGAAATCTAGTGTCACTTTTACATATGAATGTACAATTGGAATGATTTCTATTGGAAAGTTTATTAGTACAATTATAAGTGAAGCTGGCATTGATAAAACACATTAAATTTGCATAAAAAGATAATACCATGATACAAAACATGATATTAGAGTTTTATAGTGACAAGAAGGATGGATTTTGTGAGACAGATGATGAGACAGTATGCCTCCACAAAAGGATAGTGGTCGGTCTATCAAGGACTTTGTGGTTGGTCTGTCAAGGATAGCCAAGGGTCATGATTACATTTGTGTGATAATTGATCGGTTGACAAAGTCAACTCACTTATTTCCAGTCAAGACCACTTGTACAGTAGAGAAGTTAGCACATCTCTATGTTGATGAGATAGTTCATCTACATGGACTACCAATTACTACAGTGTCTGACAGTGGACCTCAATTTATGAATATGTTTTGGGAGAATCTACATACAATGTTGGGGACACAGTTGAGGTTCATTACCACTTTTCACCCACATACAAATAGCCAATCAGAGAGGACCATACACACATTGGATGATCTCTTGAGTGCATGTGTACTTCACTTTCTTGGGAATTGGGATATCCACTTGAGTTTGATTGAGTTTTCATACAACAATAGTTATCAGAGGAGCATAGACATGGCACCATATGAGGATTTGTACTGTAGATTATGCATGTCACATCTTTGTTGGTATGAAGCAGGTGAGTACCAGTTGTTGGGTCCTCATTTTGTTTAAAAAACCACAAAAAGGTCGAGGTGATCCAGCAATAGTTGAAATAAGCACATGATATAGGCAGAAGTTGTATGCTGACAACTACCATAGATCATTGGAGTTCCATTTTGAAAATTGTGTGTACCTTAAGGTTTACCCCTATAAGGGTGTGTTGAGGTTTGGTAAGAAGGGTAAGTTGGCTACTAGGTTTATGGTATCTTACCCTATCATAGTACAAGTTGAGAAGGTGGCATACAAGTTGGAATTGCCGCTATAGTTACATAGGTTAAATGATGTGTTTCATATTTCCGTATTGATGAAATGTCATCCCGATATAGAGCAAACGATACATATCATAGAGGTTGAGTTAGAGGAGGATGTTACCTATGTTGAGGGTACAGTGTTGATCTTAGATAGGCATGTTCAAAAGATTAGAGAGAGGATTTAGCCTTAGTTAAGGTGGTGCAACATCATCTTTGTATAGAGGAAGAAACATGGGAGGTAGAGGATGAGAATCATAGGAAGTACGCATCCTTTTTTGCTTAGGATATGAGGGTAAAATCCATGTTAGGGGTTTATGGTTGTAAGGCCCCTAACCCTATTTAACCTAGAAACATATTGTTTGGCATAATTCAACTAATTTGATGTTTAATCTTGAAAGTTAACTCTATTTACTAATGTCATGCTAAATGATAAAACTATGTTTAAAATGTGAATCAAATCAGACCTTGTTTGCTCAAGTTACTGATTTATATAACTTTTGTAGTTTTGTGGAATTTACCCTTTTTTTGGTTGTATAATCATATATGTGACACTTTCTTGAGTTGCTTCATGATGTACATATGGATTTTGCAATCTGACTTCTCCTTTGGATGCTTTTAAACCTTTCTTTGATGGGTTTACATAACCTTGGTGAGATGATTATGACTTGTTTCATTGACCGATGGATTCTGGTGCCCTTTGTTGTTTCTTGGTAGTCAATAGTTTCTTCAGTGACCATTTGCCTTTAGAGACATTTGTTTCTCAGTGGTTGATGGGTTTCTAATGCTTGATGGCTTTTTGGTGCCCGATATGAGTCCTGAGTCGATGGGATTTAGTGTGTTGATCAATGGATTTTATGACAAGTTGATCTGAAGGACTTATTGATCGACAAGTTGGTAGTGGTCAGTGGATTCTCATTGCCCGACAAACTTCCTAACCGATGAGATTCTTGGTTCCCGATGGGGTTTCTTGGATGATGGATGGTCTACCCAATGGAAGTCTTGTTCAGTCCTACATACCCCCTCTCTCATTTTCCTTATACTCTTTTGACGAAGAAGTTCTTGGAGAGTGGTGATGAATGAGGACTCATCGAGGATGATGATTTCAAGCTTTTTGTGTATGCATGTGCTTGGATGAAGGTTCCTTGGACAATTCTTAAGGTATTGATCATGTTTCTTGCTTCCTCTGAGTAAGCTTCTTTCTTTTCTCCTCATTTCCTTGCTTCTCTTCACCCTCTTCCCTCATGTGACTAAGTTCTTGGGTGTTTCTTGGGTATTCTTAGTGTTTCCTTGATAGAACTGTGTGCATGTGGGATGATCACTCTCACTTTCTTGTTTTAGTCCATAATTCCACTTTGTTTGTGGAAAAAGGAGACAATCTTGAAGCCTTTCTAGGTTAAGCAAGATGTTTGGGTGCTAATTTTGAGAATTTTCACCTTGGAGTTCAATTTTCATCTCTAAAGTATGCTATTTATATAACTTTGAAGCATTTCTTTCCTACTATCTACTTGAAATTTATTAATCCTTCTCTAGAAATTCGTAATCATGCTAGACATGGTCATTATAGGTGTTTTTTTGGTATCCATACATTAAAACTCATTAGCTAGTGATTAATGTATAATAGTTATATTACTTTTCTCTATTGTGGTGCTGGTGTAACCATGGTTGGAAGAAACCCTTATATGGAGGGTAACATCTTTATACTAAATACATAGATGTACATGAGACTTTTATACAAGGTTAATGTCTTCCTAATCATAGTGATGCTTATGGCTCAACGCACTCTAGTTGGTGGTCAGTCCTTTCATGTCAAGGGATGGTTAAATTCTCTGTGAAGGATGTTATGGAATTGTTCGATACATTTTATATCTTTTTAGGTTGTGAATCCCAATGATCTTTTGTAAGAATATTTTTGGTAGTTATATGTCACTTGATTGAAGTAGTAAAAAACACTCAACTGGCTTAATTAATCAAGTGAAATCTTAATGTTGTAGTGCCTTGCGTTTGTAGAGCTATACTAGTGTTAGAACTTGCTGGAAAGTGAAACAAGTGATCCGAAACGAGCTCAGAGTCGTATAATTTTTAGTACATCTGGGTGTAGGGAGGGTATTGTTGACTCAAAGTCTAATTGACTCTCAAAGTCTAATTGACTAAACCCTTTTTTTGATGATGACTAAGCATTCCACTTATTTGTGTTTGATGCTTCATTTTGAGTGATTTCAGATTAGGTATAGACACACTCCAAATGCCCTGTCTTGCACACCCTATCTTGGAGAAAACCAAATCAAAATCACTTGAAGTATGTTGTAAATACATTAGAATCATGTTGTACATCACTTGTAATGATTGTATGACTTGTAACTAAGCTAAAAAAAATTAGGAGCATTTAAAATGAATATTTAAGCACTCTAATGACATTTTTCAAAATTAATTACAGGGGCTTTTGTTGAATGAGTTTCATGTTTGATAAACTTGACCGACACCCTTGATGGATTTAGGGAAATGCCAAGGTCGTTCGAGTTTCCCCTAGACAAACTTGACTGACACTCTACACAAGAAAATTAAATTTATGCTGACTGTTGTGTTTCACCCAAGATACACTTGATCTACAATTCAAATTTTCTTTGTCACATAGTGCCATCGGTCGAGTTTCTCATAAGTAAACTCGACCGACCACACTATAAGAAATGCATAGAAAAAGTGTTTCTAGCCATTGGAGAGTTATAAAACTCAAAGAAATATCTGTTGCAATACCCCAAAAGACTAGGATTCATTCCTAAGTGCTTCTACTAGTTAGAAGGAACCCCCAGCTATAAATAGGACCCCATGGGATTTATATCATGGTTAGAAAATCACTATGAAGGTCCCTATATTATTGTTGAGTGCCTCTAAGAGCATGCTTTCTCTCTCAAGCTTAATCACTTGCTACATCCATTAGAGTGAGTAGGAGATTTGTAAGAGAGATATTCCTACATGTATATCTTGTGAGGCTCTCACTTTCTCCACCTCCTGAACTCTCTTTCTATCATGAAGATGATGGTTCTCTCTCTTGGCTAAGTGAGGTGAAGAAGAAGGTAAGGACTCCCTTGGTGAAATTTTTCCTTGGTGAAGGTGAAGTCGAAGGCAGAAGATCCAAGAAGAGTGGGCAATTCCTTCATATAGGAAGACTTGTTGCAAGAGTGGGTAAGTCTTTGGTGAAGGAAGAAAACTCATTGCTAAATTTGGTAAGTCCTTGGTGAGGTTGAAGAGTCATGGTCTTAGATAGGTAAGTCCTTTGGTAGGTTGTTGGCTCCCTTCTCTTCAAAGGGAAGGTTGGGTATCCTTGTCTCAGAAAAGGAAGGTCTTATTGTATCTCCTATAATGAAATATAAAGAAGGTGCAACGGTTCCAAAAGCCTAGAGGTTGATCTCTCTAGGTAGTGGATGTACACTCTCTTAGTTTAGAGTTTGAAACCGCTATACATAGATTGTTCTTGATCTCATTCAATATCTCTCTCCCTTGCTATGTATGTTCAGTTGAACCCAAATTTCACATTAGCAACCTTATCTTGTGATATATCATGAAGATCTAGTGAATTTGTTTTAAGTTTAATAGCTCTATTCACCTCTCCTATAGAGCCCATCATCCTAGATCCAACAAGTGGTATCATAGCGGATCTTCTCCAAGCATACTTCTACAGGGCGATTGTCAAGGTGGGAAATAGCTCATCAACATTGCAATCGTTGATGGGAGAAACTTCCTCTATTGGAAGAGAAGGCTATAATTCGACATCCAAGGATCAAGTTTTGAGCTATAGATAATGGTGGATCTTCCATACAAGCTATTGGAGACAAAGATAGAAGAATGGGATGAATCTACTTTGAAGAAGCAAACCTTGAATGGTAGAGCCATCAATATTCTCTATGTGTCTCTTTCCCCCTTCGAGTTCAATTGATTTCTTCATGTGAAACGACCTATGAGATATGGAGAAAGCTATGTGTCACTTATGAGGGAACAAATCAACTAAAGGATAGCAAAGTCTATATGCTCAAAGGCATACTTGAAATCTTCAAGATGGGAAAGAAGGAGAGGGTAGATGAGATGTACTCAAGTCTCAACACCATTATGAATGGTCTTCATGTTCTAGGTCTTCCTATGGCTAGAGATGAGATCAACTCAAAGATCCTTACAACTCTCACTGTTATGACCCACTCTGAATTAACTAGTAAGCACATCGATTAGTACATCATTATGATGATTTAAGTTGAATTAAGTATACATATGCAATTAGTACTTTGATCATGTGTTACTAATTAATTTGGATGATTTCATGCTTTGAGGGTGTAGAGGACCTCGTGCTTGAAACGTTACAAGAGAAATCACCTCAATCGGACATCCGAGGTGAAAGTTATAGCATTCTTAAGAACTAGGGTTTGGTTTTTGCAATTTTCCCAATAATATATCCATTTATTTGGGTCGGCTACCCCTCTTCTCCTTTATCTGTTCCCGATAGAACAGGAAAACACAGAGCGGCGCTCAGCACCCGATCAACAACTGAAAGGGGGGGGATCGATGGGGCGATTTGGGCGCCCATAGCTTCGATCTAGTTGGCCGAGCTCCAGGCAGCCTCCGTCCTCCCTTTCCCTTCTTCACCCTTCCCCTTCCGCGCCCTAACACATCTGTCCAACTATGGCGTTGGCCCACAGCTGCAGCAGCAGCTTCACCATCCATGAAGAAGGAGTAAGAACAATTTATTTTTGGGCTTGTTTGCTTCGGTTCAACATTGCCCAGCCTCCGTCGTCATCTCCTTCTTCTTCTCTTCCATTACCTCTCCTTCTCCACGCCCTAGCGACGCCCAAGCAGTAAGGGATGGCGCCCATAAAAGCAACGGCTAGCTCCAGTTGCAGCTGCGGCGCCAGCAACTAGGAGCCTGATTGGCGTGAGCAGCAGCCCCAAATGGCCGCCCCGATTCCATACTTGTAGTCCCTTCTCGGATTCATAGCCGACAGATACAACAGCCCTAGCAATTTTCTCTTCCACCTGTACGTGGGGTGAAGAGTTGCAGAAGTAGGTTCGGCCAGGGGCCATCTAGGGCGCAAGCTAGCACCTGAAATCGACGCCAACGAGTTCATCCTGAGGTCCAGATCTAGGGTCTGTAGCCTAGCCGTGAGGAGCAACACCCCAGCCAAAGTTCTACTTCTACCTGGTATATGTGCGTGCACAGTTCATTTGCAACATGTTCAAATTGGGTGATTCCAAGGTTGAAGACAACCTCTGGACACATTTCTAGACGGATCTAGGCGATTCAAATTAAGTGAGTAGTAGTTCATTCAGAAATCATTATTTAACTCAATTTAAATGCTTAATTGCTTCTGTATCAGTTGGTATAACTTCTAAACAGTGTAGTACATACAATAGAGTATGTTAGATTCATTGGAACTTGAAATACGTAATATGCTTAATGAAAATGATGAAATTTCTTGTATTATGGTTGCAATGTATTTGTTGATTTAAAAATGGATATTTAGCATGGAAATTGGATAAATGATACTGAATCATGTTTAAGGATGACAAATGTTATATATGTGTTTCAAGTAATGTTCAGAATGTGCAGTAAGTATG
The DNA here is from genome assembly GCA_963693085.1 of Alisma plantago-aquatica. Taxonomy (NCBI): domain Eukaryota; kingdom Viridiplantae; phylum Streptophyta; class Magnoliopsida; order Alismatales; family Alismataceae; genus Alisma; species Alisma plantago-aquatica. The sequence goes on from OY856413.1 coordinate 583,410,398, forward strand.
AAATGTGATATTCTTGTTTTAAATGGTTATATGTTAATCAGTTAATAGACTTAGGTGCCCCAACACCGTAGAACCCCATTGCGCGGTCTGTACCTTTGGGGTGAAACGACCGATCTAGCCCTGAGTCTAGATGGTCGGAAACCAGTGTTCAACAATAATCCGTGCGTGTGTCACGGTGGCACTGGAGTAATATAGGGTTATCCAACACCAACCAGTTGAGTAATTCTGGTTGTAACCCAGTGTTGACTCCCTACGCCTGTGTACTCAGGTTAGAGGAGGAGTCTAGAGCACTCAGAGTTAGTGCAGTGAGGCCCTTGAGTGCCTAGGAACTGCAGTGAGGCCCTTGAGAGCCTGAGAGTGCTGTGAGGACCTTGAGTGCCTGAGGCCCTTGAGAGCCTGAGAGTCCTGTGCAGACCAGGACGGGAAGTCAGACTTAGCATTTCCCGGGTGTGTCGCTAAGTCTTGTACGGTGGGATCGTAGTTCTCTACAGATCTTCATATGTAGAGTGCGATGCATATGTTTGGGGCATAATAATATAAATATGTAATCATATAGGATCACAGTAAATTAATATATCCGAACTTTTGTGCCAATTCATTATATCTATTTATTGGTTTAAATTATCTGTTGTTGCATAGAAATGTGATTATATTCTGTAATCTGCTATGTCATTAGAACTACCCTGCTTGTACTGTATTTATGTTTATTTCAATTTTATAAACCTGATGAGTTGTTTAGTGATAGCTAAATGAAATGCTATTCACTGAGCCAGTAGGCTCATACCTCTACTCAAAACATTTTCAGGTCAGCATCAGCAACAAGAATCGGAAGGATCGTTTCATCCTAACGCCTAGTCTATAGAAGTTTTGTAGTTAGTCTAGTTAGAGGTCTCTTAGTCCTTTCCCCTCGATCCTTGGGACATGGTGTGGGTGAGAGAGAATGTGTATAAAGATGTAAATTAACTGTTATGCCTTATTTTATGTCGGACAATGTAATATGTTGTAGACTTTGTTTATATTACTAGTCAGTTTAATAAAAATGCTTCCGCAGATTGTTTAGCTTCATTTTTACAGCATAAATCAGTTTATCTTTTTAATGTCTTTAAAATGGTTTAAAAAGTTATGAGAGGTTTGGCTTGTGAGTAATCCCTCCGTCGCGCCCTAATCTCGTGGATTGAGGTTAGTGTGAGATCGAGGTGTGACATCTTGGTATCAGAGCATAGGTTGAGTATGTGAATACTCTAAGTCAAGGTCAGGGGATGATAAGAGACCAATAGGATTAAGGTTTAAGAGTTTTTCTTCTGTCTGTAATTTTCTAACAGGAAGTGTTCTGTTATACTATTATAGATGGCAGGAAAAGGATGTGGTCACGAGAACCAAGTAAAGAGTTTAAGTTGAGTCGTTAAGAATCATTAAGGTCAAAAGATAAAGTTATAAGTGAGACGAATAATAAATGATGAGTTTTAGCTCTTGAAGGTCTAAGTGTTTAGATACCCTGGCCAGGTGTCTGAATACTTAGATTGACCAGTATCAAGCTACTCTGTATGTTCTTCTCTAGATGCCCTGGCCAAGTATGCAGAGGAAGGATGGGCTAGAGAGAAACCCTAGAAATCTTAGGGTTATGAGAGAAGAAATTAATGTAGGAATAAGAGATTACATATAGGATGCGATATAACTCTTACTTGATTTTGCTTATTTGATATAAAGATCACTAGAAATGCTCTTATATCCATGAAATTAAATTTTTCAGCTTGTAAATATGGTTCTTTTATATTGTTGTGTCATGAAGTGAAAAGTTTAATGTTTGTTTTCTTTGTATTAAAGTAGACCCGAAATTATGTTTAATTGAGTTTGCCCTAAGTGTATATTCTTTCCACATGTTTAAGATTAATAGGAGTTGGTTAATCTTGAGTAGCTCTTGGCTTCAGGACTACAGGTTCGGCCTGGTCCGGCTGGCAGGATGCGTTACTGAGATCTAATGACTCCTATTAACAATATAATAAGAGTAGACTCTGGATAATTTAGACTCACATCATAGTAAGAATGTACATACACTAAGATGTTGAGATATAAGAGAAAGATTAGAACAACTAAGAATTAGTTGGAACTGATATCGGAAACCCAACATTGGGACCTCATATGAGCAATCCTTAATTAGAAATAAAGGAACACAATAAGGGTCAGATTAAATTTAATGATTAGGTGAGAAATACCCTTAATGATACTAATCAATAATGCATAACAAATGCATGGATAAAATACATGATTAGTAAACCCTAGTTGAGGGTGTATCATTGCGATTGTTTATAGGCAACTTTATAAGTTATGCTTTAAACTAAGATAAGTCCATATCTTGTGAGATAGCTGGACAATTCTAATGTGTGGCCTATACATTATATGCTAAGGGTGTGTATTCTGTGATGGAATGCATTAAGAGGGGAAATACCTTAATACAAGATAAGGTTGATTAACTCAAGAGGGTCTGAATTAATGAGAAATGGGGAACCCTAACCCTAATTTGGGAAAAAGGGAATAATAAGCCCTGTTTGATAGTGAACCCTAATTCCTGGTCAAGGAATGATGGTATTACTATTGTATCACATGATGTGATGAATATCTTGTATGACTGTTATCATGCCTAATAACCATGCAAGTATGATGAGATGATGAATATAGCCAAGTTGGGCTGTGACATTTATATAATAAATGATTGGTTTGCTTTTTGTGTATTGATGTTGTTGTTGCTTGATAGAAGTAATAATGTGTACGGATTTTATGAACCATGTGAATAAGTTGTTGCCTAGTGAGAGGTGACAAGATATGAATGGCCCTGTGAGCCATATGTGATGCTTGGGTAACAAGTATCATGTTTATTTGTAGCATTTGTGTTAATAAGTTATGCTAGAGAACTTGGTTGATGTTACATTTCTGTTATATATCTATAGTTCATTGATGATTATTCATATCAGTTGTATTCATTACAAGTAGATGGATGAACTTAGGAGATCTAAAGTTTGATTTCAAACCAAGGAAGCAAAGTCACACCACAATAATTCTATGTTACTGATAAGGACCAAACCCTAGAATGTTTAGAATTGTAGTAGTTCAAGGAATATCATTAGTGATTTGACCTTGAATACTAGCATCTTTATAAAACAAAATTATGAGATTTGCACTATGAAAGGTAAGCTAGTATTAATAAAATCTAGGGTTTAAAGGTAGATAAACAATATGAAAATGACTTAGAGAAAAGAGTAAGACATAAACTTGAAATGTAACAATAAGAGAGTAGCATAGAAAGCGGAGTATTATCCGATATATGATCTGAAGATAGTTGATGTAGTTCATATTTTTAAGACATGGCGTCACTATCTTTATGATGTGACAATAGATTATCACCCTGGTAAAGAGAATGTTGTGACTGATGCTTTCAGCAGAAAGTCAAGTTCAACAGCTAATGCATTCTCTATGGCAGGTTTCAATAGAGACCTATTAGTAGAAATGTGGAAGTTGAACTTAGACTTAGGGGTGACAACACAGAGTGATTTGATTGTACAGATGTAAGTTAAGCCTACTTCTTATGATCAGATCAAGGAACTACAATAGGGTGATAGTGAGTTAAACCAGACCATGCATGACATGATAGGAGGAAAAGAGACCAGAGTTTAAGTTTTTTTAAGATGATAAGGTGTTGTATTAGCATGACATGTTGTGTGTACCTCGAGATAGTGAGTTGAAAGAAAAGATTCTTATGGAAGTGCATGTATTGATGTACGCTATGCTTTCAGGAAACACTAAGATGTATATGAATCTCAAGTAGTTGAACGGTTGGTCAGATATGCAGAAGGGTGTAGCTGAGTATGTGGTTAAAAGTAGTGTGTACCAGTAGGTTAAGGCTGAACCCTAGAAATCTATAGCTACCGTGTAATCTTTTTCTATGCCTGAATGGGAATGGGAATTTATCACAATGGATTTTGTGGTAAGATTACCCAGGACACCTAGAGGTTGTGATTTGATATGAATGATTGTGGATAGACTAATTTAGTCTGCTCGCTTTCTTCATATTAAGTCAATCTTTGACGTCTCGAAACTTGACTATGATATACATGGATGAAATAGTTAGATTGCCTGGTAATCCAGTTTCAATCATATCATATTGAGATTCTAAGTTCACATTTAGGATTGTAGAAACAGTTGCATCGTGCTTCGGGCACAAAGTTAAGATTCAATATAACCTTTTCAACCGCAGACGGATGGCCAGTCTGAGAGAACCATTCAGACTCTTGAGGACATGCTGAGAGCATGTGTTTTGCTTTTCAGTGGAAGTAGGGATGAACATTTAAGTCTTATAGAGTTTTCTTAGTGTGAATGTTGAGTTTAGAAATACACAACTGATAATGGTACGGTTTGGGTATAAACCCAGACAATACAGATCTAGTAAACCATTAGATGCATGATTTCAAGATAGTAAGATAGCATTAAAATATGTAAATAAACCTAATTGCATGCTTCCTATTATGTTAATGTGTATGACTTAAAATTTACATGAATTGACACGTTTCTCTGAGATATTGTTAGAAATTCTCAAGTACTATTAAATATGTGTGTTATGATACGTAAATAACTATTAATTGAGTTATGTGATGCAGAAACCAGGAATTTGGTTAATATGCACGTTCTTCGAGAAATTTCAGATAATTGAAAAATAGTACAGATGGTTTCTTATAGGTGAAGTAAATTATTCTTATTGGTGTAATAAGATGTTCAATTACATGAATTCAGTATGTATGTGCCGAAATTGATTTGAGTTTGGGATATTTATGAATTTTTAATCTGCCTACATGCATGATATAAAGATTACTCAGTAATTACAATGATTTTGAATATACTGCTCTGCCAGTTCTAGAATGATACCGTATTGTGATTTGAACTACAATCAAACAGATGAGATAACGGAAACCCTAAGAGTAGGGTGTTGCCATGTGACTAGTGAATGAGATAACCCTAAGAGTAGGGTGTTGGCATGTGATGAATGAATAAGGCAAATGAAACCCTAAGGATAGGGTGTACGATGAATCAAGTATTTTGATATCAATTTTCATTATGAGATGTGATGATGTTTAACAGTTAAATTGCATGATTTTATTTTAGTACCAAATTGACATGCATTTTGTTTATTTAAGAATTTTAGTTTGTCTGCATGTATAGTATGATAATTCCTCAGTAATTATCATAAATTGAGATACTGTTATAACAGTTCTACAAAGACAATGTTTTGTGGTTTGATCTGGAGTCAGATCAGATGTGTCCTATGTTGAGGGACCAATGCAGATAGTTGATCAGAGGATCGAGAAACTCAAAAATCATGAGAAACCCTTAGAGAAGGTTTTGTGGAAAAAAAAACTATAACCTAGAGGGAGCCACATGAGAAGTTTTGGGTTTGATGTGCGTAACAAGTTTCCTTTTCTCTTTTAGGAATTTCGAGACGAAATTCTTATAAGGGAGGGAGATTGTTATGACCCACTCTGAATTAACTAGTAAGCACATCGATTAGTACATCATTATGATGATTTAAGTTGAATTAAGTATACATATGCAATTAGTACTTTGATCGTGTGTTACTAATTAATTTGGATGATTTCATGCTTTGAGGGTGTAGAGAACCTCGTGCTTGAAACATTACAAGAGAAATCACCTCAATCGGACATCCGAGGTGAAAGTTATAGCATTCTTAAGAACTAGGGTTTGGTTTTTGCAATTTTCCCAACAATATATCCATTTATTTGGGTCGGCTACCCCTCTTCTCCTTTATCTGTTCCCGATTGAACAGGAAAACGTAGAGCGGCGCTCAGTGCCCGATCAACAACTGAAAGGGAGGGGGGATCGATGGGGCGATTTGGGCGCCCATAGCTTCGATCTAGTTGGCCGAGCTCCAGGTGGCCTCCGTCCTCCCTTTCCCTTCTTCACCCTTCCCCTTCCGCGCCCTAACACAGTTGTCCAGCTACGGCGTTGGCCCACAGCTGCAGCAGCAGCTTCACCATCCATGAAGAAGGAGGAAGAACAATTGATTTTTGGGCTTGTTTGCTTTGGTTCAACATCGCCCAGCCTCCGCCGTCATCTCCTTCTTCTTCTCTTCCATTACCTCTCCTTCTCCACGCCCTAGCGGAGCCCAAGCAGCAAGGGATGGCGCCCATAAAAGCAGCGGCTAGCTGCAGTTGCAGCTGCGGCGCCAGCAACTAGGAACCTGATTGGCGCGAGCAGCAGCCCCAAATGGCCGCCCCGATTCCATCCTTGTAGTCCCTGATCGGATTCATAGCCGACAGATACAACAGCCCTAGCAATTTTCTCTTCCACCTGTACGTGGGGTGAAGAGTTGCAGAAGTAGGTTCGGCCAGGGGCCATCTAGGGCGCAAGCTAGCACCTGAAATCGACGCCAACGAGTTCATCCTGAGGTCCATATCTAGGGTCTGTAGCCTAGCCGTGAGCAGCAACACCCCAGCCAAAGTTCTACTTCTACCTGGTATATGTGCGTGCACAGTTTGTTTGCAACAGGTTCAAATTGGGCGATTCCAAGGTTGAAGACAACCTCTGGACGCATTTCTAGATGGATCTGGGCGATTCGAATTAAGTGAGTAGTAGTTCATTCAGAAATCATTATTTTACTCAATTTAAATGCTTAATTGCTTCTGTATCAGTTGGTATAACTTCTAAACAGTGTAGTACATACAATAGAGTATGTTAGATTCATTGGAACTTGAAATACATAATATGCTTAATGAAAATGATGAAATTTCCTGTATTATGGTTGCAATGTATTTGTTGATTTAAAAATGGATATTTAGCATGGAAACTGGATAAATGATACTGAATCATGTTTAAGGATGACAAATGTTATATATGTGTTTCAAGTAATGTTCAGAATGTGCAGTAAGTATGGAATGTGATATTCTTGTTTTAAATGGTTATATGTTAATCAGTTAATAGACTTAGGTGCCCCAACACCGTAGAACCCCATTGCGCGGTCTGTACCTTTGGGGTGAAACGACCGATCTAGCCCTGAGTCTAGATGGTCGGCGACCAGTGTTCAACAATAATCCGTGCGTGTGTCACGGTGGCACTGGAGTAATATAGGGTTATCCAACACCAACCACTTGAGTAATTCTGGTGGTAACCCAGTGTTGACTCCCTGCGCCTGTGTACTCAGGTTAGAGGAGGAGTCTAGAGCACTCAGAGTTAGTGCAGTGAGGCCCTTGAGTGCCTAGGAACTGCAGTGAGGCCCTTGAGAGCCTGAGAGTGCTGTGAGGCCCTCGAGTGCCTGAGGCCCTTGAGAGCATGAGAGTCTTGTGCAGACCAGGACGGGAAGTCAGACTTAGCATTTCCCGGGTGTGTCGCTAAGTCTTGTACGGTGGGATCGTAGTTCGCTACAGATCTTCATATGTAGAGTGCGCTGCATATGTTTGGGGCATAATAATATAAATATGTAATCATATAGGATCACAGTAAATTAATATATCCGAACTTTTGTGCCAATTCATTATATCTGTTTATTGGTTTAAATTATATGTTGTTGCATAGAAATGTGATTATATTCTGTAATCTGCTATGTCATTAGAACTGCCCTGCTTGTACTGTATTTATGTTTATTTCAATTTTATAAACCTGATGAGTTGTTTAGTGATATCTAAATGAAATGCTATTCACTGAGCGAGTAGGCTCATACCTCTACTCAAAACATTTTCAGGTCAGCATCAACAACAGGAATCGGAAGGATCGTTTCATCCTAACGCCTAGTCTATAGAAGGTTTGTAGTTAGTCTAGTTAGAGGTCTCTTAGTCCTTTCCCCTCGATCCTTGGGACATGGTGTGGGTGAGAGAGAATGTGTATAAAGATGTAAATTAACTGTTATGCCTTATTTTATGTCGGACAATGTAATATGCTGTAGACTTTGTTTATATTACTAGTCAGTTTAATAAAAATGCTTCCGTAGATTGTTTAGCTTCATTTTTACAGCATAAATCAGTTTATCTTTTTAATGTCTTTAAAATGGTTTAAAAAGTTATGAGAGGTTTGGCTTGTGAGTAATCCCTCCGTCGTGCCCTAATCTCGTGGATTGAGGTTAGTGTGAGATCGGGGTGTGACACTCACCAAGTGGTGGCAATCAAAGGTGACTTCCATTGAAGAAAGCAAGAGCTTGGTGAAATTCTCATTGAAGAGATCATAGGAAATCTACAAGCCCATGAAGTTACACTTGACAAGTAAGATGAAGAAGAAAGAGAAGAAGAGAAAGAGCTCAACAGAATGAAGAAGGCTTAAATCAAAGCTCAAATTGAAGCTATTGTGTGTCAAGCTCATCCATCCTCTCAAGTTAAAGAAGATGTCATGTACTACAAATGTAAACTTCACAAAGGCAAACCTTTCTCCTCCACCCAGTTTTTCAAGTATGGAAAGAAGGGTCACTTCAAGGAAAATTGTCTACAAAGTAAAAAGACCCATCATCACAAGAGAAGAGAAGCAAATCACAAGAAGAAGGAGAAATGGCAAAAAAACTCTAGTCACTCCACCAACTCAATATCAAATGAATATTCTAGTGGAGAATCCAAATAATGCTCTAGTGATGATGGAGAATGCCATTTTGCTGTCATAGCAAGCTCAAATGAAGATGCAAGTGAAGTACCTACAAACTCTTTAGATAAAGAATCTTTAATTTCTATTATTCATGCTACTTGTGCCTCTCGTAAGTCAAATAAAAAGAAAAAAAAAGTGTGCTACAATTGTTGATAACTTGCATGTAGAAAAAGATGATCTTGAACATGCTAATATTTTCTTGCTAGATGATGATTACAATTTTCAAAAGTAGTATCGAGAATTAGAATTCAAATTCAATAGTGTTGAGATTGAAAACAATTCTTATCTTAGGCAAGTAGATGCTCTTAAATTTTAATATTCTAACTTGCTTGATGCAAATATATTTCTAGATGCTCAACCTCTTATGCATAGTTCTAATGAAGAGCATACTAAAATTGTGAGTTCTATCTTGTTGGATATTGATGTTCTTAAAACTGAAAATAAGGACAAAGATTTTGTTTTGTAAGGAATAGAATATGAAAATACTATTTATATTTCTAGGATTGCTTTGCTTGAAAAATAAAATGCTTCCTTGCTTGCTAAAATCAATATGTTGAACCTTATTCTGGTTCTACTAGTAGAGAGAATAATGTTGCTGCTCTTCATATTGAAAAGGATTCTTATATGACCAAATTTCTTTGCTCAGAAACTAATATTTTGCATGATAGAGATGATATGAATCAATTGTCTTCTACTATTACTTCTCTTATGCATGATAATCATAGTTTGAGATCCTTTATGAAAAGATTCTTAGATGATAAATATAATTTTAATCAAATCCTAGATCATACTACTGAACAAATGGGTAGATATGATATTGGACTTGATAATAGCCAAAGGATCAACAAAGACAAAGGACCTTCAATTATTAATGAAGAATCCTTTAGTTACAAGGATATGAGATCATGCAATCATTGCAATGAAATTGTTCATTATTCTACATATTTCCCTTTTAGGAAAGCATCCCATAGTAATAGGACTTGGACTGCTAATCTACCCCTCTGAATATAAAAATATGATTGGGGACCATTTCATATTTCTATTTCTTGGTCACTTGCAAATGGATTGACATGAGCTATTGATTTACTAATTGGTTTCTCAATCCACATAAAAGAAGAAATGTGAGATGTGTATAGGGTGGCAACACGTGGAAAAGAAATGGTAAGAATAGAGAAAATGTTATTCTTGCTCATATCCAATCACTATGTGCTTTTACCAAGTTAGTATGCACTATGCATATGATTTTTGAGTCAAAGTTGGTATATTAGTGATACTCATCACTTTCTTGGTCAAAAAATACCCCTAGTTCTTTCATAGTGCATTACTAACTTGCTTATACATGTTTGTATATGGTTTATATTTTTATCAGGCCTCTAGATATGATTTTTTGAAATATATGTGCTTTTGACAGTAATTGTCATTAGTCAAGTTTATCCTGAGGAAACTTCACCAGAAACCACCTATTGGTGTTGCCAACAATTGTTGTTGGTTGAGAAGTTTAACCCCAAAAACTTTACTGACCGCATGGTGCAGAGAATATACATATGACCTTTTGGATGAGAATTTCCCTCTCAACTAGACTTTCTCAACTACCAGCCTTATTCTATGGCACTTACCTTGGTGACTTATTCTATGGCACTTCCCTTGGTACCTTTATATGTGCATATTTTCCCTTCTTTAAATTACCTATCTTGATTGTTATGCAAGTTTTGATGATTATCACTTTGAATCTCTTCATTGTAATCTAAATTTCTTCTGTTATTCTTTAACCTGCTACATCTATATAGTTGCATATCTTATTTTGATACAACCTTGAGTTTCTTAGTGGTAATCATCCCTTGGTAATGATACAATTTTGCCTAGTAAGTTATATTCTTTCATGCTTCTAAAATTGCATATCTCTTTGTTTGGATATTTCTCTACATCTATTCATAGCTTGTTATTTTACTTGTACATCCCTTTCTATGATCTATATCCTACTAGCAGTCTGACCTTGTGATATCATGTACTAGTAGTCCATCTACATGTAGATCTAGTCTTGTTTATCAATTGATATATTTATACATCATGTGGTATCCAATTATGTGTTATGCTTTTATTTTATTTCATACATACTCAATCTTGTTCCTTGATTTTCATATCTACTATCTTGAGTTACTTTCTTGCATATCATTGCCTTGATATTTTCTAGAGTTACATATAGGGTTGTTCAAATGCATGTCTTGATTTTCTTTATGTACATTGCTTGGACAAGCCCCAATCTTTCTTCTCTTCTACTCTCCATTCTAACTTTTTGTTTCTCCCTCTACTAATAAATTGTGTTTTATCTCTTCAACCCCCTCAATTTTTGACATGACAAAGGGGGAGAAAACATGTCTTATGTAAAAGGGAGAACACATATATGTAGAACATATATGAGTAGAAGACATAGTTTCTATAAATATTATGAAAGCTAACCATGCAAGAGAGATATCATCAATCAAGGGGGAGTTTGATAACTCCAATAGCATTAGTTTAGGGGGAGTATATGAACTCAATTCTATTTGAAACCCCTAGGTTTTCCCAAAGGTAGAATTTTACTTACATTCTTTCAATACATTTATGGAATGGTTTGTCATCTTCAAAAAGGGGGAGAATGTTGACTCAAAGTCTAATTGACTAAACCCTTTTTTATGATGACTAACCATTCCACTTATTTGTGTCTAATGCTTCTACTGTAGGTATTTTAGATTGGGTATAGACACACGCAAAATGCCCTATCTTGCGCACCCTATCTTGGAGGAAAAACAAGTCAAAATCAACGCAAGTGCATTTTTTTGGAATATGATGTAAATCAATTAGGATCACATTGTAAATCACTTGTAATCATTGTATGATTTGTAATTAAGCTTACAAAAAATCAAGAGCACTTATAATGAATATCTATGCACTCTAATGACATTTTCCAAAATTAATTATAGGGACTTTTTTCGACCAAGTTTTATCTTTGATAAACTTGACCGACACCCTTGATGTATTGGGGAAATCCCATGAATGACCGAATTTCCCCAAGACAAACTCGACTGACACCTCTACACAAGAAAAACAAATTTAAGCTGTCAGCCTAGTTTCATCCAGGATAAACTTGACTGACAATTCAAATATGCTTTATCACATAGTGCCATTGGTTGAGTTTCTCAAAAGTAAACTCAACTGATTGCATTGTACAGTACATAAAATGTGTTTCTAGTTGTTGGAGTCATGGTTCAAGAAAGCGATATGCGGTGTATGGGCGGAGAGGGTACTGCATAGAGTATATGCGGTATGAGGGAGTATATACGGGAGTATATGCAGTTTTGAATTTTTTTATTTCAATA